>OY982572.1:17597347-18108426 GCA_963859945.1 Euplagia quadripunctaria | reverse complement strand
GTTTTTGTTCCACGAAATGTAAAAATTAGAACGGACTAATGACATCAAACATGGAATAATAAGTAACGGTAGTGGCTAAGGCGTCGAACTTGCAATCAAGTATAATTGCTTAGCACGAGACGGGTCTTATGCTTTTTTATAGACAGTCCATAAAAAGGCGGTGAGGTTTGAGGTGGGAGTACGATCTTTTCTTGAGGGTTTGACGGTCGTATCGGGTTTCCTAAATACGTCGTTCCACAAATTGGTTTGTGCGAGGCAGAATGTTTTTGGAGAACCGCACAGTGGTGGAATGCCAATTATCTAAGTGATGGGGATGAAAGTTTTACCGCGTTAAACGATGGCAATACGCTACGCTCGGTATAAGTCCGAACAATTCCTCGGAGCACTCTCCATAATACAAACGATAGAGAATGCAGAGTGAAGCTCCATCTCTACGCAAAGCCAAGGGGTCAAACCGATCTCATATATCCTGGCAATCGACGATTCGAGTCACTTTTCGTTAATTACGATCCAGAAGGAGAAAGAAGCTGGTTCTGAGGTGCCTCTGCATAAAGATGAGAACAGTACTCCTATGCGGCCGAACCTGCGCCTTATACAATTGTAGGCGGTGGGCTGAAGTGTAGTACCGTCTCGATCTGTTCAAAACAGCAAGCATCTTCGAGACTATTTTGGCCTTACCGTCTAAGTGACCGCATAACTGGATTTCACCAAGGATTCCGACACTGGCTGTGGCAGTTAAAGTGCTCTCAAAGCGAGGTCATACGACAAACGATGTCTTTTTGGCGGTGAACACGCAAACCTGTGTCTTCGTTGGGTCGACCCCATTTCGAAATCCCTTCTAAGGAAGCTTCGATTTCAGACTCAGTTTGGTTTGGCTCTCTAAAGTTTTCCCAAGAAATATTGGCGCAGCTGGTATAAAAGGCATTCGTGATTTGCAGAATATCATTGATATGCCGAAAAAAAAAAGCGTGGGTGATAGCCCGCAGCCATGTAGGACACCAGCATTGACTGACTTGGAGTCATGCACCGTCAGCAATGATCTTAATGCATCTTTCTGCAAGAAAACTGGTGATCCAGCTGCACAGTTTCTCGGGAAGCCCATAGAAAGCAAGTTTCGAGAGAAGCTCTTTGTGCCAGACCCGATCGAAGGCCTTCGTCCAAACTAACCACCAACGATCGGCGATCGGCGATCGAGACCAAGGGGGAGGCCCCTTGGTCTCGATCGCCTGTGTCCACTGTGAGTCGATACGAGATGATCACCAGCTGAGCGACCCCGACGGAAACCGTATTGTCGGTCATTGAGTAGTTGATGGTCTTCCAAGTACCGAAGGAGCTCTCAATATCGTAGCATGATGTTACGTAGCCTATATCCCTGCCTCAATAAATACTCTATCTGATACAATAAACATTATTTAACCCTAAAGGTTAGTTCCAGAGATAAGCTCGTTTAAACACACAAACAATCAGATCAGATAATACATATAATTTCATCAATACATAAGACATCATTTAGGGTCCCATGGTGGGATCCTGAAGTGTACCAATTCTCTATTAAAATAAACATAAAAAAAATAATTTTGAAATTGATTTATATCGAATACTAGCAGCGCCCCGTGGTTTCACCCGCGTAAGTCCCCGGTCCCGTGGAAATATCGCGATAAAAAGTAGCATCGCAATCGGTTCAGTGGTTTTTGCGTGAAAGAGTAACAAACATCCATCCATTCATCCATCCATCTATCCATCCATCCATCCAACCTTTCACATTTAAAATATTAGTGGGATTTTAAATGCATTTTTTTTAATGTGTACACTTGTAATGCGTTGATTTCTATTGTCAATGTGAGACTGCAAATTATATCAGTACACACTATTAATTCATAATCATGAATTGGCAGCTTTCGCTCGTGAGTGTAAGCAGGTTGTAGCAAAGTAATATGTCACGCGTAGTATTTGTTAAAAAGTTTTTAACAGCTATGTAAGCTAATTAGCACCTTAAGACTAAAGTTTAAAGCCCAAGTATGTTTGCCCACTATTTTAACATTTAATAATATTCATTTATTTAACTCTAAAAAATAAATATCTCCGTATATTTAGTTCTTCTCGGCTTTAAACTAAATTTACCATATAAAGGCATTTGAAACACAAACAATTATTTAAATATATGACTAAGAAAAAGGCTTGCTTGACGTACAAATCCATGTAACCTTCCATACGGCAGTCTACGCCGTCGCGCTGTCGTAGCCGCCCGCCCGTAGCAGCTCTACGCCGTAAACGCACTACGAATTACCACGTGACGGACAATAATAATTTTATACCAATAAATTTTTAAAAAGTTATTTATTTTTGTTATAAAATGTTAAAATTTTGTGATAAATGTTTGTAAAACAACAAAATGTGGTAAGTTATCTCGTGATCAAATTTTACGGCTTTGTTTTGCTGCCTGATTTTAATCAGTGGTTTGTCGATCGTAATTTTTATTGTTACAATTTGCAAATTAAGTTGAACTCAATTTCAGTAATGGCCCCTGCCAAGTAAAGTATGACAGTTGCTTTGTTTGTGACTCGGGTTCTTAGTTTTGTCTTGTAACATTTTTTTTTAGTAAGAATCCTAGGAACGTGGGTCACACATTACTGGTATTCCTGTTAACCCCTCCAGCTAAGCGAAATGCTTGTGTTAAGAGTGGGTTCACGCCGGTAGTGCACTGGTGAGGTTCGAACCCGCAACCACTTGATCGCGAGTCCGATGCCTTAGCCATTACGCTGCCGCCGCTTATGAATGATATGATTATGCTATGAATATGTTGGTTTCAAGCGCCCGTAGTATAATGGCTAAAGCGCCGAACTTGTAATCGTAATACTGAGGGTTTGATCTTCATGAAAAACAGTACAGTGACGTAAATCCATTTCTAGCATAAGCTAGCAAGCATTACTTGAAAAAGGTTAACAAGAATACTATGCTCCGTTCAATCATTTTGTTTTGAGAGTTGCTTGTTGAGTTGCATCCCCTGTTTTTCTACCCTTAGGGTTGACGTTTAAATTGGACGTACTTCGAAGTATACCCTATTCATTTGCAGAAGAATGCAATAGTTGCGGAAGAATGCAATAGCGATTCTCGCTCCCCTAATCATAGGCAAGTAGTGTAACACCGGGGTGGTTTTTAGTCGGTAAGAGTCCGACAGACCCCTTCGCCTCTCCAAGTCGGAGGACATCCATATAGGATCTTCCACGTCCTCAAAAAAAAGTATATAGTATAAAAAAATAAATAAAATATACAGTATACATATAATATACATAAACCTCCTCCGTTTTATTGTCTGTTAAAAAAAAAACAATAAACTTTAGTTTTATTTAAAGTTAGTTTTAACCTTGACAGGATCCTTTCATCAACCGTAGTATATCCTCACCATCATTTCTGGCAACCCCAGATGTTTCTCGTCCTCTAAAGCCTTCAATTATACACACGCTGGCATTGAACCTACAAAGCTGATCTCAAGGCTGATGCAAATTGTGTTTCACAACAGTGGAGCTTATATATGTACAATTGTACATACATATATTTATTAAAGATAGATAGACGTTTACTTACGTGTGTATTTCGGGGATGTTCAACTAATTTCAGACCCATCGGGGGGGGCCTTTACTAAGCGAACTTTGACCGCGGAAGGTTGAGCATCCTCGAATGTACACTTGAGTGAAAACTATATATAAATAAATTAAACTTGACGGACTTGGTCTAGTGGTTAGTCATCCTGACTGCTCAGCTAGAGGACGACCTCTAGCTGAGCAGAACCCACGAAGGTTGGACTCCCACCCAGGACAAATAATTGTTTAATGAGCATGATCATTTGGTCTGTGTCTAGGTGTAATTTATCTTTAATTAGCAACCCACCCCGGCTTCGCACGGGTACCATTATTTTAAGTGCCTAGTGCTACCTCGACCATTTCTGGCCTTTTTTTTTTTGTTAAAAAGACAACTCCACAAAAAACTTTTGTAGCGCACATTTGCTTTACAGTTAACTGCTTAGACTTATGGCTTTGAGAAACCTCCAGATCCTATCAGCAGTGATACATGGATCAGGTACTATGCATAAATCAATTATCTCTAACATTCGTTATTGTTAGGCATTAAAAGATTAAATCACTCAATAATTAAATTTGTTATTGTAAATTTTAACATAATAGTTTTAAGGAGAATAGACTTTATTCCATAAAGTTTCATCACCCGGTTTCAGATAAAAATACAAACCTGACCGACACAAAACTATTTTACGTGACATTGCTTTTTTGTGATATCGTTCGTGCCCACATATCATAAACGTTTGTGTGTGTCGATACAGTAAAGGTCACATAATATTGACATTATCTAGAAGTTTTAATATAGCTCTGAACACATTTTATTCTTGGTACTAAAAATATAATCGTAACGGAAGAATTGTCGTCACACAAGGTCATCATGCCAAGCACTTTAGTGTTTTTTTTATTTATTGATTTCATAAATTTGTTGGGGAATGGTGTGCAATGTTCCTCGGACACAGAGGGAGCATCCTCGGTCCTAGGGACCTATATGCTTGACAGGTAACGGGTAAAAGGTTGATGTTGAGAAGTTTTATACATTTATGTATATATTCCTACTGTAGACCTATCATTGCACGAGGTATTGCTATATACCCTAAACATAAAAAAAAACCTTTCAAGTTTAGTAGACGCACATACGCACACACACACGCACGCACACACACACGCACGCACGAACACACACGTACACGCACACACACACGTACACGCACACGCACACACACACGCACACACACTCACACTTGTTCTTTTGAGTTGTAATTTATTGATTTTTTATATGTCATGTTTTTGCTGCAACTATATATTTTTTATTCACATTTCTGCTGTAACAAGATCTGGACCTGTTTATAATGTTATCTAAATTGTATTTATGTGGTTAACATTAATTGGTTTCTCCTTATTTGTAGAAATTTGATTTGTAATATTGATTGTATGGACTGTTGTTAACCCTAATAGTTTAAAAATAAAAATCAATTAAGTTGTGCGAAACGCTTATTTGGCCTTATAAGTGCTCGATTTAAAGGGACAAAATACCTGAAATTGCTAGTACCTAAATTGCATTTATTTTCTTGAACAATTAAAATAATAATATCGTGACTTTGTCATCTAGCTTTTTGCTCTGCTCGCGTTAATGTACTTTTAGACGAGTTATTGGGACTAAGGACCTTATCGCATGTTACACTTTAGACGCTTGGCGGATCGAGGCTAGCCGGAAAAAAGTGTTAGCGCAACGAAAAATTCTGACCACGAGTCGTTCTTTTTTAGGCTATTTGTGGATTCTAGACGATACTGCTGTAATTTGATGTTGGTTGTACCTATAATAATTATCCATAAATCGCATCTTCGGTCATTAGTACGGATGCTTAGAGCGCCCTCTATAATAAATTCACCGGAAAGGAACACAAGCGCCATCTATCGGCGTTACGCATAGTCTAGCCCGAGGGTGTTGGCGTGCGGAAGGACGAATTCACTTTAAGTTTGGTCACCGCCGAGTCAACATTAACCTAGGAACTGTACAGTTTTTCTTTTTGCAATACATCAGTGATATCAAAAGGAAGTTTTCTCATCGCCCGTACCGACTTCGTGCCCACATTGTGCCTAGTCCTGTGCCTGAGGATTCGACACATATATAATTATATTCACGGACGGCGCAATTTTAAATTTCGAGTTTTTGCAATATTTATGATGAGGATGATATTTATCTAAAGGAACTTCGTTCCAACCGGGAACCAAAGACACCTCACGCGTTTCATTTTTCTGTTCCTAGGGAACAGTAATTTTTCTCCAGATGAAAGCAAATGCGCTGTATGAAATGCTAAGTGTCATGTTGGTCGCATAGTAATTAGGCGTGATAGTGTAATAGACAAACAATTATTTCGAATGAACACACACACACAGACAAAAACATTCATTATTAGTTAGCATTACAATAAAATCTATACAAAAGCTGAAGAGTCTGCTTGATTGTTTGGTTGAACGTGCTGATCTCGGAAACTACTGGTTCGAATTGAAAAATTATTTTAGTGTTGGATAACCCATTTATCTAAGAAGGCTATAAGCTATATAACATCACGCTACGGCCAATAGGAACAGAGCATCAATGAAAAATGTTGCAAAAATGGGGAAAATTTACATACGCAGACGAAGTTGCGCGGGTCAGCTTATGCATAAACGCCATCACATATTTCGAACTTAGATTAAAAGTTCGAAGGACGTACAATGGTACATTTGTTCATAATAATATTAGTTTCTATTATAACTTACAACACCAAAAAGACTAATGTATTTTGATTGACTTCTGTACAACTTTTTATTTATTACGTTCCGATAAAAATAAAATACATTACGTTAATGTGTGTTGTACGAATAAATCAAAACTGTCGTGTAAAACAGAATGCGTGAATTGTAGCTCCACTTAAAATAATTTCTAGCAATGAACTAAATTCTTTGAATATCGGGATAAAAAGTCTATGTGTTAATCCAAGTGTCCAGCTATCTACATAAGTTAAGTCCAAGTTTTATCGCAATCGGTTCAGTAGTTTTTGCGTGAAAGAGCAACAAACATCCATACATCCTCATAAACTTTCACGTTTATAATATTAGTAGGATTTAACACATAATACCTTCCTGTATTCAGTCTTTTTTTATTTTCTGCGGTTATTTTAAATAGGACTATATAAAGCTCATATTTAGTAGATGGAGTATACCTACTCGTCTCACAAATTGTCAGAAATAATCGTAAAAGAAGAATTTAAATAAAAGATTCGATTCTAATCGACTCTTTCCTTGTAAAAAGTGCATGTTTATAAGTTAAAGCCTTAATTTAACTTTTAATTCCATAACGATTTGACTGTATATTAATAAGCCCTGATGTCTCGCAGCAAGACCTGATCACTACCTCGGTTCAAAAGAGGTAGTCATAATGTCACGTGACATGCCGTGACCGGTTTTCTAATATTTGCTTTGCCAACCTTCTGTACAGCCGGTTAGTGCTAAGAAAGCATCGATATTTTGACTATCGATGATTACTCTCGTAATTAAAATATCGATAGGTCTATCTATAGATTTGTTTAAGAAGGAAAAGGAATAGCAGTAGTTCTGCCCAAGACAGTGAAAGTACAGGAATCTTGTGATGCATTGTTTTTGATGACTCAGAGTCGCGTATGTTATTCTGGGTGTGCCTACTGTTGACCTTTTTTTATACCGTATACCGCGTTCCTAATAAGTAAAAAAATGCAGGACATTATATTCCTAACACTCGGCGCAAAACGGAGGGGTGTTATAAGTTTATCGTGTTTATATGTCTGTGGCATCATAGCTTTTAAACGGATAGACCGATTTTGATTTCTTTTTTGTTTGAAAGGTTGATCGAAAGTGTTCTTAGCTATAATTCAAGGAAATCTGTTTAATCATTTGAAGATCGTTAGCTCTTTTCTAACCGTTGAAGGGAGATTGAGCCTGGGATTTTTTTTTTATATTGATGATTCTTATACTAACTTTTAAACTTTCGCATTCCATGATATAATTATGTATTGCCTGTGACCACGGCCAGTGCAACCTGGTCGAAACGTCAGGCAATTCAGAGGTATGTAATATCTTTTCGTGATCGTGTTAATTCCCGTGGAAAAAACATAATTGATGATTCATGTTATGAATGCTATAAGCCAACAATTATCATCAGACTGGTCGTATGCTTTTTGGCCGTGTTAGCTGTTATATTATTGCTTGTAAGTTTCTGAAGTCACTATTATATCTATATGCTATCCCAACACTACAATAAAATATCGAGCTTATTAAGCAATTAAGTTAACAACAAAAGGGGAAAGGAAAAAACGAGGCCGCTCCCGTGCTTGCCTCTGCCCGTTTTCAATGTGAAATATGGATATAAGGTAGCGTAATTACAATTTTAATGATTGATTTATGTTTAACGTGGAAAATTTCAAATTTGTTTGGTATTTCTTATTCTCGACTAATCCTTTTATATTATGGTAAATGATTTTTGATATGTATCGTAACCGCTTGTGGATATTTCTTTTAACGCATGGTGGATCTTTCAAATAAAAGTAAATGTATTTTTTTTTTTTTTTTTAGGTAGGCACTACCAATTCAGTACCATTTTCTCTTCTGCTTGTCGACCGATATTCTTTTTTTTAGCAGTGTATTTATTAAAAGGTTTTTAGTACTCAACTACAACTCTAGTACTCAACTAGTGTTCGCCCACTGAACAAAATTCGACCATAACCATTATTATAAAAAACAAACCTTAGTTTTAAATAAATCGATATTTGAAAACAATAATAATAATGACATAGCTGCCGTCTGCCTTCTGATCCCAAACCTTGTAGAGGCGATATTCTTTTAACTAGACTGCTGATAAACATACTTAATATATATATAATTATACATACATATTATAGATAAATTACACCCAGACACAGAACAAATCATCATGCTCATCACACAATTATTAGTGCTGGATGGGCATCAAGCCCACGACCTCTGGTTAACAATCAGGATCACTCACCACTAGACCTACTTCGAGAAGTAGCATGATAGCATAGTTTGGTAAATAAATTACTAGCACCTCTCGCTTACACGTATAGAAAAATCATAAATTTGTGAAAGTAAAAATAATTATTATAAAATATATTCGGAGGGCCTCGTGGCTAAATGGTAACCAAGTAGGTTAGCACATTACAAAGTTAAGTAATACTAGCCAGGTCAGTCTAGGATGCTTGACCATTCTTAACACATTGAGACCCCCTCCGTGCCTCGGAGAGCACGTTAAACCGTCGGCCCCGGGTGCCATAAAAGCATCTGCGGCATTCGTTACGGGTAGTTGGAACCCTAAAAAGTCAAATAAATGTAAGTGCTCTTTTCCATTACACCGTTACAATGGAATTCAATTTCAATGCACTCTACTTTTTATCACACATATATCGTATTCAATATCATTGACTATAAGTTCGGTTTCATATGATTTAAGTGCCATTTGGGTCTTTAAAGAACTTTATCTTGACAAATGTGACATAAAGTCAAAAATAACCTAAACTAACTTAACCACAATTTATTTTTAATTTAATGTGGTGCTAAAACTACTTCTTCATAAGCTAAAATGTTTACTTCAAATGAAATACTTGAGTGACGTAGAAACGCTTCTAGAGAACTGACGCCGATCCCGAACTTGACAAGGGAAATTCTTATAAGGCCTTTTACAATGATTTGGATCTGAGGAAGTGATACCCATGGCTAAATACAGCCTTACATTTAAAAACTAGAAAGCTTTTGAACCGTGTGATTCAAAAGGGATGTCCTTCTGCGACTTCGCAAACTGGAGAAAGACCTCCCTATTATATTATAGTTTTCCTAGTAACAACAGCATGGGGTCCTTCAAAAAGAATTTTGAAACGTTTTCAATGGGTGCATGTCACCCCTTTTGTTGCGTATTCTACTGTATCGCTAACCATCAGACGTACAATAGACTTTGTAGTATTATTATCCTGTTGCTCGGTTAATTTTTTGACCAGAATTCTAGAAAGCCTTGGACCTAATATACAGTACTTAATTCAAAACTTTTTCTATCAAGATCAAAATCAGTTGCTAATACTTAAGTACTGCATATCCGACCTTCGTCAAAGCTAAATGGGAAAACTTTGTACGGGTGTACCGGGAGCTAAAGAAAAATGTTGTTGCGTGTCTCCCGTGATTTCAATGTACGGAACGAATAATCAATATTGTGCCCGTAGTACCGTCACTGTGCTGCAACTGGAGACCCGGCAATTTGATATTTATTTATAAACCACTTGGTGCTCGCAAATTTATTTGCTTAAATTTTCTTTAAAATGTTCATCACCTATCTTAAAAGTTTATTTTCGCGACAAAAAGTAGCCTATGTCCTTCTCCGGGGAGATCTCTATCTCTATGTCAAAATTCATCAAAGTATCGAGGTTGTATCGAGTGGTGCCATAAAATGATAAAAAGTTTAATGGAGGACAGTAATTAGCTGTCTATAATAACGTGACAGATAACAAAACCTGGATGTACTGCTTTAAACCATAAAGAAAAAGCCAGTCGGCAGAATAGGTCTTTCCTTTTGAAGACTTCCGACGAAAGTTACGAAAATTCGAAGCATTGGTAAGAAAATGGTTGCTTCTTTTTTTTGGCCAATCAGGACATTACATAACAGTGTCCCTTGAATACCAAAGGACATTGACCGCAGATCGGTACGTCAATACTTGCTTGCCCAGTCTTGAGAAAAAGTTCGCGAAAAGCGTCCTCGAAAGATTATCGTCTTTCACCATGATAATACTTCCTCACATTCAAGCTTCAAATGTAGAACTGATAACGTATTCGCCGTACGCTCAGACCTCGCACCATGCGATTGCTTTTTGTTTCCTAAAATTAAAGACAACCTTAAGAGGCACACGTTTTACGAGCCTGAATCGGCGGTGATTACGTTTCACGACGCCATTGATGAGGTCCCTAAGGAAAACTGGTCCAACTGCTTTTTACAATGGTTGCAGCGAATACAAAAATATATAAATTGTCACAGCATATACTTTGAAAAACTGACTACTTTGAGCAACAAACATCCATACATCCTCACGTTTATAATATTAGTAAGATTTTAGTGAACGTTATAATAATTTTGTTTTAATATAAACTTACAATTACCGATTATTCCTACCAATATAATGATGTCAAAGGTTAGGTTCATTGTCCAAAGATTGCCTGGTAGAAATCACAATAGATTTCTACCAGGCAAACTTTGGACGGAGACAATTATGTTGGCAGGAATAGTCTGTACTTGTTCCTTGTCGCATATAGGCCGAGTTACAAATTACAAATCAATAAGTAATACTCGTGTCGCAATTATGCCATTTCTTAACTATTACTTGTATAATATTAGGTATATTCTCTTTATTGGCAAATTGGCATCGAGGGTATGACGAGGCTGAAATTTTAGAAATCAGACAAATAAAAGTTTAACAGGGGCGAAGTCTGTTCTTTTAGAATGCAGCAGTTGATTCTACTAATAGCCAATTAGGTACCTTTTCCATATCTCTAAAATTATTATCGTTCATTCTGATAATTTTGCTATTAAACAGTAACTCGAAAAGCGCAAACGTTTCGCTCGAAAAGTGTGAGTATTTAGTTAACCTTTTAATGAGCATATTACTTGAAAACGTTTTGTAACTTGCCAGCTACGCATATGAGAGTTTCTGTTATTTTATTACTACGACATATAAGCAGCGGGGGCTAGTACTTCCTTTTTATTCACACTAGCGACCCCTCCCGGTTTTGCACTTGTTCAATTTACACTTATGCAATAAAAATTGCTTACATAGCATTATTAGTGAAAGAATTTTCAGAATCAGAGCATTAGTTTCAGACATTACCCCCACATTCAAACATACATGTTTTCCCTCTTTATAATACTAGTATAGATACCAAGGGCATAGGTATTAAAGTAACCGGTAATTTTTACAAAGTGCCGTGGTAGAAAAAATGTGATAACATCTGCGCCATCTTGTATAAGAATATAAGTAATTGGGAAAATCATACCATTAATATTCCTAAAAGAGAACGAACATTATATTCACAGTAACTTTTTTGAAGTGAAAACTTCTTTAGCAGCGTTGTGCACTTTTTGGGATGGGTAAAAAATGTTAAACTCGCGTCAGAACACGTGACCTGATGGAAAATTCGTAAGACGGAGCCGAGTTACTTATATTTACAAAAATATAACTTTTGAAATTCAAACATTTATGAGCGGTCAGGAGCGCAGAACTTCCAGTGTACCCTATGTATACATTTAGATATGTTATTACCTACTTTTTATTTTTAACCTAATTATATGTTTATATACAGATATGTGTGTGTATATACGTATATGCAAATACATTGTGAAGTTATGTTCTCACTTCTGACGTGCGCAGTCCTACGACTGACTGTTTTTTTTACCTGTGGTATACCACTGGGTCGTACGTCATCAGAGCTCGGTGAGCCTACCTTACATGACTTGAACAATTACAGGCATCAATTCATCGTGCCACCAGACGTCACCGCATACTGTAAATTAATGATAGCCACGGTTGACATTGAACTAGTTCAATTAGCAGCACGAAGTGTACACATGTGTATTTAATTCAAAACTTTTTACTTTTATGGAACGGGTGTGGAGTTGCGGACAATATCACCGGTTTCATAAGGTTAAAATAAATTATTTAATAATCACCATAAAGGTTAAGTGTTAAATAAAACGTTTTGACGTGACAACGTCTTATAAATTGGTTTGCCGGGTGACACTTCAAGAAACTGCGTTACGCTCCGCTCACGTTATGCGCTCACAATGAGAGCGAGTGAGAGGCACGCGTTTTAAATATAATTCTTTGTATAAATAAATGTTTTAAATTGTTACTATTATTTCATCCTTCTTCCTACTATACGAATGAATATTCACATTAAAATTATTTTACCACTCAAAGTCGTTGTCACGTAAAACTTTCGCCCGTATACCGACTTTACAGGCAACCAATTTTTTTTATTTTTAAGTTTGTCTTTATTTCTTTATTGTAAAATCAAGCATTAAATTAAACGATTTGACAATATGAAGGACATCAAAGGTTATTTAAAAAATATTATAAGCTATAAGGGTAGGAAGCTCGACTTGATAGTGGACATTTTAAAAATATATTACAAGAAAAACGAGTAGTGCTATAAGTTGAACATGTGATTATGTATATGTTTATTTGTGTGTCTCTCTGTGGCTGTTCTTCGCTCCTAAAATGGACCGATTTTGAATTTAACTATTTGTTTGAAAGGTGACTTGATCGATATTGTTCTTAGCGACAATTCAAGGAAACCTATTCAGCCGTTCGAAGATCACCAGCTCTTTTCTATTTGTTGATGTGATTTTTTAATCGGGGGCGTTATATATTTTTAATTTGTTATGAACTAAATGATTCAACTTCTGCTAGCCGTTGTCAAGTGATGCTTACCAAGTGACACCGTTTTCTCAGTTGAGTTTTGGAGTTTACTCCTTAAGAATCGATTTTCATATAAGGCGCCCGTTATGAAAAAAATATGAAGAGTCAAATTTAGTGATCGGATGGCAGCGTAACGCTTTAACGCTTTGTTGTGCTTTTTGTTTATTGGAGTTTACTCATAATCTTCGACGCATGTAAGTAGACATGTGTATATATGTTATATAATATATACTGTACAGCGTCTACAAATGATGAGGGAGAAATTGAGAGAGAAAGAGAGACAGAGCCTCCAGTAAATTGTAAACTCCAGTCGTGCGTCGGAGCTGATACACACCTTTTATATATATATATATATATATATATATATATATATATATATATATATATATATATATTTAGATATGTATTTTCTCGATATTCACTGAACAATCTGAACATATAATTATTACACTATATACTTACGCTATCACTTTTAATAACCAAATTGCAACCCCAGCGCACTTATGCTCGTCCTATATATATATATATATATATATATATATATATATATATATATATATATATATTTAGATATGTATTTTCTCGATATTCACTGAACAATCTGAACATATAATTATTACACTATATACTTACGCTATCACTTTTAATAACCAAATTGCAACCCCAGCGCACTTATGCTCGTCCTATATATATATATATATATATATATATATATATATATATATATATATATATATATTTAGATATGTATTTTCTCGATATTCACTGAACAATCTGAACATATTATAATTATTACACTATATACTTACGCTATCACTTTTAATAACCAAATTGCAACCCCAGCGCACTTATGCTCGTCCTATATATATATATATATATATATATATATATATATATATATATATATTTAGATATGTATTTTCTCGATATTCACTGAACAATCTGAACATATTATAATTATTACACTATATACTTACGCTATCACTTTTAATAACCAAATTGCAACCCCAGCGCACTTATGCTGAATCCAAATCAGTACGCCCAGTAACATTTGTACGGTACATTTGTAGGAATAAACTCTGTCGCCGTTTAATGATGCTGACCTATATATTTTTCTTGTATTTTTTTGTTATTTTTTTTTATTATTGTTAACCCCTCCTGCTGAACTAAATGTTTGTGTTAGGATTAGGTTCACGTGTGCACTGGGTGGATTTTAACCTGTTACTTGATCGCAAGTGTAACGCCTTAGCCATTACGCTACCACCGCTTAAGACCATGATTAGCCAACGTTAAAACATAATGCATCCAAATAAGTCGCCGCAAAGCAAGCTAGCATCTTAATGACGAACAAACGCGTGACAATTGAACTGAAACATCCATAATGGGCGTGACACGTGCATGACGACCTTCGATGTTACAAAATTGTTACCGAAATTACATAAACGACCTTAACTATATAAACCGTTTACCGAATGTTTGTATAAACGATGAAGTTGTACGATACATAGAATAATATTTATGTAGTTTTATTTGTCCACCTACGTACGTGGCACGGTGGTAGAGGCAATAAATTTATCATTCGACTGCCACATAGGAGGTCCCGGGATCGATTCCAGCTTAACGCAAACATTTGTATGCTTGAAGGTGCTAGCAGACATCCGTGACTTCGTCTGCACATCTTTACAGTGTAAAAAAACAGTATCCAATTTAAATGAATTATGGTTCGCTGTTTTGTAAACATCAAACGTTTTCAGAGAAACAAGTCTAAGCCTCTCAGATAGCAAGTTTTTCCAATTTACTCGCACTTATCGCCATAATTTTTCCAATTTACTCGCACTTATCGCCATAATTTTCCCAATACACTCAATATTCATAAATATTCACTCATGTTGTATGTATTATGCAGCCACCAAAAGCGATGTCTCTTTGATATTGTTCTATAAATCGTCTGTCCTGTTTTGAATGTAAATTATAAAGTCAAACACAGTACTTTCGATCAACAAAGAAAACTACTTCTGACTTTTAAAAAGAGTGGCCATGAGTTTCTTTGCCAGTATTCTTCTCATAAGGCTCTACGCATTTTGGAAACTGGAAGTTATAGATCGACACAAGCAGGCAGTAGATTTTGGTGTTTTTACCTAATTTACCTCGACAATCCAGTACATGCTGTGGCGTCTATTTGCGTCGATCTATGATTTTTAACAGTAGCTTCAATTTAACGTTCATAAATGTCACTTAGTGTCTTAATTGAATATATGATTTTGAATTTGAATTTGAATTTGAACAAACTCAAAGAACAATAAAAACAAAACGATACGAAAAAACGAAAGAATAAGAAAATCCTCAAAAACTTTCTCATTTATAATGTAAGTAGGATATGATTTTCAAAAACCGACTAAGTGCGAGTTGAACTCGCGCACGAAGGGTTCCGTACCATTATCTTTATTTTATTCTGGATATTATATTATATTATATGTACTAAATTATATTTATTGTATTCTGTTTTTAGTATTTGTTGTTATAGCGGCAACAGAAATACATTATCTGTGAAACTTTCAACTGTCTAGCCATCACGGTTCATGAGATACAGCCTGGTGACAGACGGACAGTGGAGTCTTAGTAATAGGGTCCCGTTTTTACTCTTTGGGTATGGCACCCTAAAAAGAAGTACTTAAGTAATGCTTACTTTGGGTCACGATGGCACTGTCTAATAATGTTCCAGGTCATATTATTCAGAATGAAAGTGTGTTGTTCGTGTGACCTTAACCTTCCACGTTGTGGTATCATGTCACTAATGTTTTAACTAATTAGAGCGTCACTAGTGACGTAATTGTTCAATTAAAGCATAATGTATCTTGTGACAGACACGCGACAGAATAAAAAATTCGAAAGGAATTTGTTGTTGTTATACGCGGTTTGTTCTAACACTAGCTGTGCCCCGCGGTTTCACCCGCGTAAGTCCTGATTCCGTGGGAATATCGGGATAAAAAGTAGCCTATATGTTAATCCAGGTCTCCAACTATCTACGTACCAAGTTTCATCGCAATCAGTTCAGTAGTTTTGGCGTGAAAGAGTAAGAAACATTCATCCATCCATCCAAACTTTCACATTTATAATATTACTAGCAGCGCCCCGCGATTTCACCCGCGTAAGTCCCGATTCCGTGGGAATATCGGGATAAAAAGTAGCCTATGCGTTAATCCAGGTCTCCAGCTATCTACATATCAAGTTTCATCGCAATCGGTTCAGTGGTTTTTGCGTGAAAGAGTAACAAACATCCATCCATCCATCCAAACTTTCACATTTATAATATTAGTGGGATTGGGATTATTTCTTCCTGTCTTTTCTTTTTTCTGGAATTTTGTAACTTGGCGTGGGGATTGCGAGTGGGCCCCTGTTAGCCCTCCCTTGCAGAAGCAGCCCGCTGATGGTGGTGCGACGTATTCCGCACGCGCTTTCTGCTCTGGTAAGGTTTCCTTTGCTGAACGGTGTGGTCGCCTGCTGATCAGGCAGCCAAAGTCTGTGCAGGGCAGTGGCGTAGCTAGGTAACCAAAGGCCCTGGGGCAAAAAATGAACTAGGGCCCCAACTAAACTATTTAAAATCGTTTGTTCCGTATTCGTCGTGTTCCGAATTCGACGTACTCCAGATTTGTCGTAATCTAGATTCGTCGTACTCCATATTCAAGTTATCAAGTACGCAATTTAATATAAATAGTGGTTTTAGTCTAACTCTAGTACAAACCTGATAACTTGTGGTTTTAAAAAATCTAATTTATTTATATTCCGAATGTGGGCGAAATTTTCACTAGTTCAATTTATAGTTTGTAAGTCAGAGTCCGAAGGGCCCCCTGAGCTTGGGGGCCCCGGGGCGCTGCCTGGTCTAGCCCTCCGGTAGCTACGCCACTGGTGCAGGGGTTCTCGGGGGCTTCCTTTTTAGAGTATACCCGGGTCCCCTGCAATAGACCTTAGACTTGTGACGAAACACCATCCCGACATACCACTTTACCGCTAGCTCCGGTGAAGTGATGACCCGGACCCGGTGTTGCCACACGATAAAAAAGGAACTTTGTTAATAATCTTGTTTTTTTTTTAAGTCATGGTTTCCTAGCATACGTTTATCCTATATTTGTGTGTTCCTCCTGTTTTTTTTTAGTTTGCAAAAGTTAAATGACAACTGAAGATGTTTAGAGTCCAATTGCTTTTTTCTTTAAACTAGCTTTACCGTATGAAAACTTGCACAAATTATAGTAATAAATACTTAGAAAACTAAAAATGCTCTTGTAACTCTTACAGACATATGGTTTTTTTATTGACTATTTTTATTAACATCTTAACGCGGGATACTTCACTGGCTTATCCAGATTCATATAATTTCGGCCCTTCTCTGCTGCCACTGCAGCCAGTTCGTCAACGTTTCATGCTACATTTTAAGCTTCAAAAATCAGTACAATACTTTTTTAAACTGATAACTAGTAATGGTATGAATATAAATATTACTAACACAGCAACACAGACCTTCAATATAATGAATAAATATTGAACTTCGATAAAGTATCTCTGCCAGGGTCGCCACAGCGGCCTACATGCTTTTAGTAGAAAGTTATAATGTCAAATAGTGCGTGAGATATACATCGGGCGTTTATTGTCTATGAAAGGCTTTAAATAATTTAATACATTGGACATTGACAATGAAAAAAAATATCCAAACTACGTATAATCATGTCAGTCTGCTGGAGAAGAGACAAATTATGTGGCAACACTGACCAAGCTTAATAAGTGATGTACAGCACAGTAGTACGTGGAGGACCGCGTGTTATATCCCTCATCCCTCCAACACAGAGGGAGGATCCTCCAACCAGGCTAGGTAATCAAGCCTGGTGGACCTCCACCCAACGTTTTAAGGCGTGGCATGCCATTTTCTTCAACCCAACGCTTGATGTTCGGAAATTGTATATATGTTACTGACAAAGCATATAATCTAGTCAATGTATAGAATATCTAGTAATTCTATACAATACCACGCTCTTTTAGGTATTTTATGAAATACTTTTTCTATGGTTTATCATTATAATACCCTCCCTAGGCATGTATGTAATGCCTAATTATTGTATAGAATGACACAAAGAAATCAGGTTAACAATTATACATAACAATAGTAAATAATAACACTTAAGGTAACAAAAATATCTTTGTTATTAATGGTTATTAGATTATTATAATTAGAGAAGAGACCAAAAACGCGGATGCATCTGCTGGAAACAACTAGTTTTTTTACAAAGTCCCCAATTTAAGAAATGAATTTGGAAAAAATTTACACTATTGCAATAATATTACACATACAAACTTAAAACTCGACGAATTGAGAACTTACTTTTCTTTAAATCGGTTAAAAACATTGTAATTGTCATTTAAAAAATGTATCACACACTTTGTATCGATTAAATGTTAAATTCGTAAATATTATAAGAGTAAAATCTAGGCTATACTTTACCCGTGTGAATGTTGTCCACCGGTGAAAACTTGTGCGTCTAACTCAAAAGATATAAGCGATTTTCACGCATTGATAGGATTCTCCATCGTCTCTCCAACTAAGCGATATTGATTGTGTTAAGAAAGGGTTCATATCGCTATGCGTATTAACTAATAACTATAGTTTAATATTTCACGTTAACTTTTTATAATCTACCTCAACTATTTTGCACGTAAATTTAGTTTGTCCTAGTAAAATTTCTTTTCAGAAGTCACAAAAAAGGCTTAGCATTATAGTTTGAACCTATAGACTTAGTTATAATTATCATATAGTAAATTGAATATTTTTACCAAAACTTTTATTTTTATGGTATAGGGGCAAACGAGTAAACTTATGTACAGGATAGTGTTATACAGAGCCAAGAACTCAGGCTTTGAGTCAATCATCTTAAGTCAAGTCTCAAGTTGGGACTTAATCGCGGTTATGTTTATAAGGTGCGATAACTCTTTGTTCAAACGACTTTGTTCAATCGAATTGAAATAACGGAACCAATAACAGTTGAGCCAGCAAAAAATTTTAAGAAAATGAGATCTAGTCAACTAAATTACTCTTAAAATAATTAAAGATAAAAACTTTATTTTATACTACGTTTTTTTTTTTCTTGCGGAGTAACCTTCTTCCACCTGCCATATCCCAAAATATATAATAGAACTTAGATAACTACAGTAACTACAAATGAATATTTCATACTAGCAGCACCCGGCGGTTTCACCCGCTTAAGTCTCGATCCCGTGGGAAAATCATGTCACTAACGTTTTAACTAATTAGAGCGTCACTTGTGACGTAATTTTTCAATTAAAGCATAATGTAGCTTGTTACAGACACGCGACAGAATAAAAAATTCGAAAGGAATTTGTGGTTTCACCCGCGTAAGTCCTGATCCCATGGGAATATCGGAATAAAAAGTAGCCTATATGTTAATCCAGGTCTCCAGCTATCTATATACCAAATTTCATCGTAATCCGTTCAGTGGTTTTGGCGTGAAGGAGTAACAAGAATCCATCCAAACTTCCATACTATTTATAATATTAGTGGGATTAAAATCGCTTCAGCCTCACATTTGTACCACAGTCCACATTAATTTCTCAACAGTAACAAACTTGATAGAACATCGCAATCCTATTATTTTCCAAACTTCTTATTAAAAGGTATTACTTGGAATACTAGATTATATACTGATATCAAACGATACGTTCATGTATGTCACTTTAATTATTCAATACTCTTTCTTTGTAATTTCCAGTAGAAATTTGAAAGAAAGTTGCGTTCAATAACAGAAGAAAATTAAAATTGTTTTTTTCTTTCTATGCCAGTGTTGCTTTGTAATTTCCAGTAGTAATTTCAAAGAAAGTTGCGTTCGTTAACAGAAGAAAAGTGAAATCGTTTTTCTTTGCTAGTTTTAACCGACTTCAAAAAAGAAGGAAGTTCTCAATTCTTCGGAATATTTTTTATGCATGTTCCCTGATTACTCAAAGACGGACCGATTTGGAAAATTCTTCTTTTGTTGAAAAGGGTATACTTCCCCGGGTTGTCCCATGGTCATCAGGTCAGGATTTGATGATGGGATCCGTGAGAAATGAGTCAACTCTTAGATTTTCTCAAATTTGGGTATTTTTAAGTTGGTGTTACTTTTTTAAAAGATAATTATGCTTCGTAATTTCCAGTGGAAATTTCAAAGAAAGTTGCGTTCAATAACAGAAGAAAAAAATGGTTTCTTTCTTTGTTATTCGTTATTTTTAGACAATACTTAATAATGTTAATGATTTGTAATATAAATTGACAACTAGCTTCTGACCGCGGCTTTGCTCGCGTTAACGTTGATTTTCTCAATTCCGGAAACCCTCGTGAATAAAAATAGGGATGTTATAAGTTTAACGTGTCTGTGGGACTGTGTCTGTCTGTGGCATCGTAACTCTCTAACGAAAGGACAGATTTAAGTGCATTTTTTTTTTGTTTGATAGGTGACTTGATCGAGAGTGTTCTTAGACATAATTCAAGAAAATCTGTTCAACCGTTCGAAGATCATCAGCTCTTTTCTAATCGTTAAAGGGATTTTTCTAGAAAAAAATCCCACTAATAAATGTGAAAGTTTGGATGGATGGATGGATGGATGGATAGATGGATGGAAACCACTGAACTGATTGCGATGAAACTTGGTATGTAGATATATAGCTGGAGACCTGTATTAGCGCATAGGTTACTTTTTATCCCGATATTCCCACGGGATCGGGACTTACGCGTGTGGAACCGCGGGGCGCTGCTAGTATCCTATATTCTTTTGTGTAGCCCTGACAACGTCTATAGAATATTTCATGATGATCAGTTGAGTAGAACAAACGAACTAACATTAGATTTTTTAATATTAGTTAGGATAATATCAATCGGGATTAGTTAGAAGGAGGCTTCCTTCTTAGGGTATCCCGGGTCCCTTGCAATAGACTCACTTGTGACGGAACACCGTGTGGTTTTAGTCGGTTCGATTCCGACATACCACTTCACCGTTAGCTCCGGTGAGGTAATGACCCGTGGGGGTTTCTAAACGAAAAAAAAAAGGATTAGTTAGAATATGTTAGTTGTAGAACTTCTTTTAGATCAGGTTTGTATGTCAGGACTTGATATTAATGTTTATATCGGTTACCTACTTGTGGTTTTTTGCGGCTTCTATGCTATTCTATCTTATTTTAAAACTACGTTAGATTAGATTAGTTAGAAAACAAAATCAGTAACTCATAAAATGATGTTACTATCTTATTGATTGTGTTTTAATGTTGTAGATGCAGATTTAATAAAACATGAGATTTAATAAAAAATGTGATTTCATAAAAAAATGTATTTTATAAAAGACTAAATTTGCTCGCAGCTTCAGCAGGTTATCTCTCTGGATGACGGGTACTCTATGTACCATCATAAACTCACATTCGGATATTATCTAAATGAAGGCGAAAGTTTATGAGGATGGATGGATGTTTGTATTCTTTTACGCAAAAACAGCTAAACGGATCTGGATGACATTTGACACAGAGATAATCTATAGTCTGAAATACCACATAAGCTACTTTTTATCCCGGAAAAATGTACGGTTCTCGTGGAATAGATTTCTCCAAAATTTCCACGCAAGTGAAATTGCGGGCAACAGCTATGTAATGTAAGAATGTAAATAATATTCTGAGCAACGGGTATGATGTCTTTGATTTAATTAGGTGTTCATTTAGTTATACACATAATTACCCTCCCTCCCCTAATAAAAAGCTATATTTTTGGAGGTCAATGCAAATGCATTAGCTTAATCAAAACCTTCTACTGGTTAAAATAGAAATTGTTAAAGAAATTATGTATTACACGTCTTTTTAAATCATTTAAACTCCTCCTTTTAATGCAATCTTAAGTTTTAAAACAGTCAAGTGTTAAAAATCATGTCTTTATAACTGTTTCTTGTTGCAGGTATATCATAATAGATTTTTGAAGATGTCTGCGCGGCGCGGACATGACGTTCAGAATGGATCGCTCCAGGCTCTCCCCCTCCACGCCTAGTAGCCGAGGCATGGATAAGTACGAACAGTTAGCAGTGGTTAGTACCTATGTAGATTCTCCTATATGAAGGACAGCTCTTGTTCTCACTTCGCCCAGGGCATAAGGAAATGCCTATATCCGATTGAAATGAAATAAATATAATCTCTTTCCTGGTGTCTTCGAAGTCAAAAGTTTTGAAAGGAAAGATCGATTAGATAAATTGACATAAAAATCTTTTTAACAAAAATTCACCGACGAAAATAAAAGCAAAAAATAAATAAACCTCTTAAGTCTTGAGCTTATTTACATAAACTATCAAATTTTATATAAACTTATTTTGAGTCGGCGCCAAACAACAAACTGATTAATTATCTAAATTTTATATGTACCTACGTAGAAATGGACATGGCTATACGTAGGTATACCCTATCTAACAAAAGAATAATAATCAAAATCGGTTCATAAATAACGGAGAGAGGGCTGAACATACATAAAATATATATACATATATATATATATATATATATATATACGGTCGAATTGAGAACCTCCTTTTTTTTCGTCGGTTAAAAAATATACAGAGTTGAATTGATTTGTTTGTGGATAGATATATTGGTATGGCGTTAAATGTAAATGAAGGTTTCTTGATCTTTTACAACTATTGTGGTTGATTAAAAAGTTTGCGGTCCAACGCCTTTTATTTTTATCGTGTGAAAACCCCAACGGATCATCACCTCACCGGGGCTAGCGGTATGTCAGCCTTATGCTTTTAGGGACTTACCTCGGAATAAGAGATAATATACTGGCAACTCGTATAAAATAAACCTTTATTTTGGCATTCTTCTAGAATGCCAAAATAAAAAAGATCTCGTGTCAGACTTAAGATATTCAAAATCAAAGGTCACAAAAATCGGTTTAAAAATGTGTGTGTATTTATGAGGTGGAGTGTGATTGGTAGGTTGTTAAAACACATCAAGATTTTTCTACTTCGACGTAAACTGAAATTTTCAACATTTCAGTAATTCAGTCATAGATCTATATTGAATATTAATGATGATTTTAACGAGCAATACTAGGTACAATTTCTAATATTTCTTGTAACAAATTTAACTTCGCTTAAATTATAGCCTGTATCAGTCGGTGTCAGGGTGAGCCAGTGGAACTTTTGAGAATGTTTCTAATATGGCACCACGTAATCAATGCAGCTAAATTGGTAAATTATCTAAACTAATATTATAAAGAGGAAAAATTTTTTTGTTTGTTTGTTTGTTACGATTTAACTCAAAATCAACTTGACCGATTTTAAAAATTCTTTTACCGTTAGAAAGCTACATCTTCACCGAGTAACATAGGCTATATTTATTTACAGAAATAATTAGGGATCCCTACTAAAACTTGAAAAATGTAACCGAAGGTGTAAGTTTTTTTGTCATGAAATGTCTCTCATCGCATGCGCTGCGGAAACTATTGATGATAGAACAAAACAATGTACTACAATATTAAAGAACATATCAATATCTATAAAAAAGTCCGCGATAATAAACTGATACTGCTTTTACTATTAAAATTTTAGATTAAAAAGAATGTTTTTTTGCGAAGCTTATTTAACCCATATGGTATTAATTTATATCTAAATAATTATGTTTATTAGAACGGAAATTTAATATAGAATATTTGTTCCCTTAACTCTATATAATTAACCGCGCGACAGTCATTCGGTCCGGCCGTCGCGTCGTAAGTACGTGGGGATTCTGGCGTCCGGGAAATTCAAATTCAAAATATTTATTGCACCGTAATGTTTACAAGTACAAGGTCTTATTGTATATTTAATAGTAAGAGATACCTATAGTAATCCTTACTTTAATATAATCCAAACTAATCACTACATATTATAATTTTTTTTTTTTATAAAAGACAACCCCGCATTAGGAATTACTCCTGTGTCGCGGGGGACTTTACAAACATAGAAACAACGGACGCAAAGAACACCCAGACTAAGGTGGGAATCGAACCCACGACCTATAAGCATAGCGGTCAGGGTCACTAACCACTAGACCAACAGGCCAGTCAAAAAACAAAGTCCCCCGCCGCATCTGTCTGTCTCTTCGCGATAAACTGAAAAACTATTGAACGGATTTTCATGCGGTTTCCACTAACCACGTATAATAGATAGTGGTTCATGAGGAAGGTTTAGGTATATAATTTGTACCCGTGCGAAGCCGGGGCGGATTGCTAGTATTTATATAAAGATATTATGATCGGTAAGGTACGATATCTCGTTTTTAAGTTGCATAAAAGTCTTAATTTAAGTATACAAAAAAAAAATTAAAAAGTAAAATTGGTTGCGAGTAGAGTGAATAATGACAAAGATATCGTACAAAAATATATACGAGAAATTTTATGAGAAACGGAGGTGATAACACATGGAAATTCAAACGGTCATAACTTGTTAACGGATAGTTCTTTTTCTAAAACTTGTTTTTTTAACCTCATGCTAGAGTCATGCCCTTTCAGTGATTTAAGTAAGTATTCCATGTTCAGATACACCCTGAATATAATCATCAGGTTACAAAGCATATAATGACCGGGACTTTAATTTATCAGTACACATCGATTGACCGGGAGATATCGATAAAGTGATAATAATAACTCCCTATAATTATGTAGGTATTTACGTGAATTAACGTGATCACGAATTCCCTGATGTTTCGACCAGATTGCACTGGCTGTGGTCACAGGCTGACTAGCTGACTGTTAGACTGTTTTCGTGATCGCGTTAATTACCATAAATACATAATTATATAATTTAACGCGAAAGTTTAAAAGTTAGAATAACTCCCTATACCAACATATAACAAATATGTATCGGACCAAATCCCCTGTTCAGTTGGTACCATGTTCTAGCATTAGTTTGCAGTTTAATCATAATTTCTAACATAATTTATTGACCGAATACACTAAGTAATAAGTCTACAATCGGCTAGTCTTATTCGTGAGCTATTGTCTGACACTAATGACTTAATAAATAGACTACATTATTTAATCACACACACGTTTGTTTGACATTTCGTTGACTATTGCTTGATTGATTAGACATACGCCCGGTTTCTGAAAGGCTGCTTAACGCAAATATTAACTAATCGTACGTCAAATCTCTTTTCAAGTATATATTGAGAAAGCATGATTAAGTACATTGATAAACTTTGTTAAGAGATTCGATGATCAATCATCGGGCAGTTACTTTTTTTTTTTTCATTCGGAGCTAAATAATACAGTGTTACCGTCATAACAATCCATAACAAGCAGCAAAGCTTATGTCAAACTAGCAGGTCCCGCGCGGTTTCGCTCTCGTGTACATATTTATATATTTTGGGCGGAACCCTAATTCTTTTTCTAAAATAAAAGTAGCCTAAGTTACTCCTTATAACACCAGCTATCTTCGGTGGAAATCGGTACAACCATTCTGAAGATTAGCCCGAACAAACAGACAGAAAACATTTAAAATCGGCTTTTTAGGCATAGGTATCGTGCAAATAACTGTATGAACTTTATAAAAAAACTATTATTTTGACATTAGAAAGAGAAAGACATTACAACATTACAAACAGACACTTCAATTTTATTTATTTGTGTTAATAATGATATCAAATTTTGCATATATGAAATTGATCATAGATTAGTAAATTTTTCTTTGACCAACGTTTCAGAAACTCGAATTGATTTGACACAACTGTTACCTTGACAGCTCTATTAGTTGATCAATATTTTTATCAGCCTATCAGGAACTAGGTAATAATCTGAAAATATTTAACTCTGAGTTTCATTTCGTTTCTCTGTTGAATGATTTTATCTTAAAAAATCTTCGCTGGAGCAGATTTTTGTCTCTTGTCAAATAAAATTTTATAGATTTAATATGTCTGGTCGAGGCGATTCTGTGGACGCGGCGTGAGCAGCTTGTAGTGTACTAGTTAATATAGAAGATGCCACATGTACATTCCAACAGCTCACACCCGTCCCGCTGTCCGCTCAAATCTTTAGTCATATTATACCGACAGTTTCCCCGTGACTACCATGCGTTAAAACCTTAGACCAAAATACACCATAGATACACTCAGATCAAATAGTGGCAATCGAAAGTTCCACACACTTTACGCATATGCATTTAATATGCCACGTAATAATAAACCACACCATACAATAAATATTCCTAATTAATTTTTTGAGCGCCGATCAAACATTTATTCGTGGGAGAACCATGTTTTGGCACGTATGGGCTGGCTCGACCGAAGTGATACCACGGCCTTACAGAAAACCAGCGTGAAGCAATGATTGCGTTGTGTTCCTCTGAGTGAGTGAGGTTACCGGAGTACCTAACCCTCCCCTTCCCTTCCTCCATTCCCCTACTCCCACCTCAAAGGCCGGCAACGCACTTGTGACTCTTGAGTTGCCGGTGTCAATGGGTGGCGGTAGTCACTTACCATCAGGTGATAAGTCGACCCGTCTGCTCGTTAGCCTCATATCCCATAAAAAAATATATTTATGATCGGAGGTTAAAACCTTCTAATTCGGTTATTTATAGGACTACCAGAATCTCATGGCAAATAGGGAAATCAAAACTCGTAGTGTGCAATACCAGGGAAGAGGGAATGGACCACGTCGGCCACCTGGTTTGCCAAATCCAAATACTTCGTTTGTTTTTTTTATTATTATTCGCTGTGCTCGCGTTTCTACACGCGTTTTAATTATAGATAGAGGTATATACCCAGTTCATGTATATACCATCCCATGCTGTTCTACGATAATCCAGCTTTTCTTTTACTGTTACGGTCACTGCACCGCTTCATGGATCGCAGCATGATGTTTCACAGCCTTTCCTAATAAACAGGTAAAAACAAAAAGATTTTTTCAAATTGGACTAATTATTGCTGGTATTAGCGTTCAACGTCTTAGGTCTACACCACTGAAAAGATTTCAACCATTACGCCATTCATGCAGTCACACTATAAAGTACTGGGAACCCCTGTAAAGAAGTAAAAATAATATGAAAATGAATAAAAAAATTAAATCACTTACTCCAACTTACCGGTCAACCCTTCGACGACATGACAGGTAGTTTATATTAATTACCATTTGAAGATTGAGATTCTGGTAGACCTATAGTTATGCTGTTTTAGTTTCATGAATCAACGCAACTATTTTCATAGGTGGGAGAAGGCTCCTACGGCGTTGTACTAAAATGCCGACGCCGAGATACGGGCCAGCTCGTCGCCATCAAAAAGTTTCTAGAAACAGAAGAAGATGCCGCCGTCAGGAAGATGGCCCTGAGAGAAATACGAATGCTTAAGGTAATATAGACCCTATTATAAAACACTCTAGAGCCGTACTTCGTAACTTCATCAGTTGAATAATGATAATAATAATATCCTGGAACATATTACACAATGGTATATAGACATAAACTAAGCATGTACGATGGCTTCTAGAACACGGAGAAATATATTTTGAATTTTTTTTTAAATACATATCATCTTCTTACCCTTATCCCGTCGGTGCAATGTTCCCTCTTTTTCCTTCCTACTCTATCATTCACCATTTCACTCCTTACTCCCTTTCTAGCCATATCCTGTTTTACGCAGTCCATCCATCTTTTCTTTGGTAGTCCTCTTCTCTTGTACCCGTCAACTTCCATACACAAAATTCTCTTCACCACATTTTGCTCATCCCTCCGCATCTCAGGTCCATATCACGATAACCTATTGCAACTTTCAGGCTTCCTCCTCCACTATTTTCTATATTTTCAACTTATATGTATAAGTTGTTGACTGATTAAATTAAACCTTCCTATTCAGAATTCATTAGCAAGTGTTTGCTTGCTGTACTTTCCAGAAACTCCGACATGACCACTTAGTGAATATGATCGAAGTGTTCCGTCGTAAGCGGCGGTTCTACCTGGTGTTTGAATACCTCGACCACACCCTGCTGGATGAACTGGAGGCATGTACTGGTGGACTCGGGGAAGATACTGCGAAGAAACATTTGTACCAGCTTTTGAAAGGAATCGATTACTGTCATCAAAATTCAGTGAGTTATCCAGTTACCTAATAAAATTCAGTAATAGTACAGAATGTTCATGTTGTGAACGTGGTCGGTGTTTCGCTGAATATAAACTTGTTGTAATAGTTTATTTTTCTGGAACCCTGCAGTAAGTTTTAAGAAGCTGCCTGATATTCCTTTGATATGATAGACCTTTCCCCATAGATTAGATTGCCATCCCTACAATTAGCACACTTCTGTAGTGACATTCATATATACACAATAGACTACGTGGTCATCGAGTGAAATAAAGCCAAATAACGCAGTGACTGCTGATTCTGAATAACGGAATTAAAGTTTTAGTCCTGATTAGTATGTACTTGGGAGATGGAGGTTAACTCACCGCTTTTTTTGTGAAATGGCGTTTTGTCTTGCAAGACACCTAAAAACCTTATCTAAATACAAAATTTGATCCAAATCGTCGAAGCCGTTTCAAAGAAACACAAAATATACGTATTTATTATTCTTATCACTAAACGTAACCTTGTCTTCTCGAAGGATCTTCCCATTTTTGTTGAAAAAATATCACAATTCGTTCCATAACACTAAGTTAGTAGTGTTGTTTAACCGCTTGCTTCCGTGGAATAGAAATATTTTCCTTGGCTCTGATAGCTTTTGTACGACGAATAATTACTCAGCTTTATCCTAACACCTTAATATTTATCCCATTCTTAATTTACAGATAATCCATCGTGACGTGAAGCCTGAAAACGTTTTAGTTTCGAATAACGGCATAGTGAAGTTATGTGACCTCGGATTTGCGCGAGCGCTCGCAGCACCTGGCGAACCCTACACTGAATACGTCGCAACTAGATGGTATCGAGCACCTGAACTGCTTGTTGCGGAACATAGGTCAGTTGGACCTAGTATTGTAGTACTTTGGATACATTTGTGCCTCATTTTAAATGTGTGGTCAGATGACAGGCCGCACAGGGTCTAATTATTTTCTAATATGTTTATCAACTGAATGGCTCGGATGTTGAACCAACTTTGGCGTACATAAAGAATAGGTCGCGCCCGGTATAAAGTTAAAATAGTGAAAAGATCATTTATTTATTCTTTTTGATTTTGATTATCTGCGACAGAACTTTTGTAGTTCAGCTAAGGGCTTGAACAGTATACTAACTAGTAAAGTATTGAAGAGAATTCGTTTTACATACATAAATAACCAATACACGCAGCTAAGAAAATGGTTCTTAGAATGAACTCGGATAAAAAAACATCACACACTAGGCCATTTAAGATACGCTTTCTTTTTCTAAAGAAAAGTTACAAAAAGAGTACACAGTAAACCACAAAATAATAATACCCGACTCCCTCCTATCAAAATTCCCCCTGTCGATGCTCCTGCTATAGAATGAGGTTTTCCCGAGGGACTACAATATGGAGTTCTTCAAGAACCAAATGTTAGGATTATCAACGCACATGCGAGTTTACTGGAGTTCCAAGCGTCCATATGCTACATTAACCGCTTACCATCAGGCGATACGTAAGCACGATAATAATTACAACGAATTTCATTTTAGGTATGGTCCTGAGGTAGACATTTGGGCGATGGGGTGTCTCTTTGCGGAAATGCTCACGGGTGACCCACTATTCCCTGGAGACTCTGACATCGACCAGCTCGCGCTCATTATAAAGACTGTTGGTGAGTAGAGAGTCTAGTCACAAAAAAACAACTAGTTCAATTTTAGGGTGGATTTAACATAAAATATATACATATTTTTTTAATTTGATTACATTGTTCTAGTATTAGGTATATTTTAACGGTTTGTTACAGTGTAATGTAAAAATGTTAGAATCAACGTCACCTTTAATTTATTAAACATTGTTAATACCACAAAGAGATAAAGCATTTTCAAACATTATTATTATTTTTTTTTTTGTTGAAACAATACTAGTAACCTAGTATTCTTGTTAACCCCTCCAGCTAAGCTTAACGCTTGTATGAGGAGTGGGTTCACGATGGTAGTGCTAACCTAACCATCGTGTTCATTTAGTTTCTGTTTCATGTATTTTCCATTTAGCCATCGACGTAAACTAGAATGAACGAAAAGGGACAGACGAAAGTTCTTAATTTCAATCCAATCCATCAAATCAAAAATAATTTTGTAGACATATAAGTACTCATAATATGTTATTTTATTATTAACGAGTCAAGCACAGAATACATTATGTTACAAGATCTATTTATGTTAGTTGCGGTGGCCTACCATTTTAACGAGCACAAGGCATGTATTTGTAATTTCTTCTGTTATATTAGTTATTATTACATTTATTACTAGCTGTGCCCCGCGTGGCTTCGCTCGCGTGTACCATAGTGTACATATTTGTACCAGCTATCTGCCAGTGAAAGTCCGGTGGAAATCGGTCCACCCGTTTCGGAGATTAGCTGGAACAAACAGACAGACAGACAGATAAAAATGGTAAAAATATGTTTTTTAGTATAAGTACCGTGTTTTTACTAAATGCATCTGAATGTTTTCAGATGCATTTAGTAAAAACTGTCATTTTGACATTACAAACAAACACTTTTATTTATTTGTGTGTATCAGTTGTTGTGGTCCCAAAAAATAAATATACTTATCAAAGTTAAACTAGCCCTTGTATACAGAAGTACCTAACTAACCTAATAATAATCATTAATAATATAATTTAGGATAACAAAAGTCGGCATTTGGTATGTACCTACTAATTACCTATTAGATAGACGTGCATTTCTTTACCTTTCGATGTCCTTCGAAAGTGTGAAAAACGTGAGGTCCGGATCCTGGTTATTATTATAACAGCCAAATACCATGCAATATGCGTTTGCCTTCATTTTAGTTAAGTAGTATAATTATCTTAAGCGACGAACGGACGAAGTGACGTGTCGCGTGAGTATCAAACTAACGTGCTACCTGGCCGGCGCGTGGCAGCCCACTGAAATTCGCACTACTCATCGGCCCCGCTAGGTACCTGTAGCTTGATACCTAAAAAGTGGAGTGGCCAGGCCTGACACTAAAATTTTTACCAAATTTTTTAAACTGGATGAAATGTAAATAAAAAAATACAATAATAAATACTTCCTTCATCTTTAAACGTATGTTTTCTTATTAAACAGTCATTAGTTTAATAAAACATATAAGTCTAACACGTTACTTCAGAATTTAGCAATATATCCAATACTGGTCAAGTTTACCAACTTATTAATAACCATATGGAATATGCGCCAATTATTTTGGAACGAAGTTCCTTATGGGGCACCCTAGCCATTGCCATTGCGGAGGGGTACCCTAGCCGGCAAAAAATGTCCATAACGTAAGATTTTTATGTATAGTCTATGTATGATGGCTATACAGTGTCTAATGTATAGTCTACGTGATGACTGTTATTATTATTAATTTTTATATATTTTTATAAATCGGTGAAATCAGTAAAATAACGGTGTTAAGATAATTTCGTAAAGTAGCTTTTTTTATTTTTATCGATAAAAAAATCATAATAAAAAATGTATACCCGAATAATTATTTTCTTTATACCTCGAATAGAACTTGCAATTAATAATTTTATAATAAGGAACTTCGTTCCAATCTGGTGTCCCACGACACCACACAGTTTATTTTTTTAGAAAATGTTCACAATTCCATTGAAATATGGTTTAAATACCAAAACGTCTTATAATTCTGATATATACAGACAACAACAACAACAACATCAATATACTTTCAAATGCTACGAGTAAGTAAATAATATTGTAATACAAATACAATTTTCACTATTTTCAGGTAAGTTAGCACCGCGACACCAACAAGTGGTCGCCCGATTAGCAGGTGGTGCTGCCTTAAGTGGAGCGGTCACGGGGCGCGCTTCTTTACCAGGCAATGGATTAACAAAAGATTTCCTAGCAGCCTGTCTGCGAACTGAACCAAGAGCAAGACCTTCGGCACAGACGTTACTCAGACACAAGTGAGAAATATCATTTACACACCAAGTGTTGGAGGAAACTGTTGGTGGCACAAATTGGGGAAAGAAAGCAAATCTATGAAATTATTACCTCTGCTTTCAGATATTTCATAGCTGATGGCTTCGCGGAAAACTTCAATGCTGAACTTAGAAAAAAGTTAGGCAAAGAAATTAAGGTAAAAATGTTTTGTGGTTTTCGTTTTAATACTTTATTTTTGTTTTCTACGTTGTGGAAAAAGTAAAGATTGCTCTACAGTAAAATATAAATTTCTATAAAATTTAGTACCTGTTTAAAGGTATGAAAAAAGAAAATATGTTAAGAAAATTATATAGGTATTTAATTAAAGTATTGGCTATTATTATATCGATTCACTTTTGACATTTTAATAGAAGCTCATTGGCGCCTTTACTACATAGAAATTCTCCGCACGGGAATCCGTATCATATCATATGTACTTTCTGAACATCAAATAATCCTCTTGTTCAACATATCTATCTACCCTTCGCAATAGTAGTTGTACCTTTATTATACACCAAAGAGTAAGCTAATACTATTTTTTTTAAGTTAATACAATTTTCAGCCCTATAGAGACCCAATGGAATATCTAACAAGCACATCCTATGGGCAGGTGACCAGTGATGCACTGCATTCATGTTAAGTATTATAGTCAATTCCGGAATGTTCCATGAGGAATTGTTTTACGAGATTTTATTCGGTCTTTCTCCTCTGTAAGGAGAGGAGAAAAGTTAGAAGAAGATCATGCCCTACGACAGCAAACAACATACTGGATCAGTAGAATGTGCATAGCTCACTGAGTTATTATTACTAGCGTATAGAGTAGTCACCGCGAAGAAAAAGTTTGTAACGAGAACTGCGGTCCCTGCACCGCAGTGAAAACAAATCTTTGTAGCAGTTCGTTAGCCAACACGCGTAAACTCCATGAAAATCAACAGTGCTTAGGACCTTACGCTCGCGAGAAAACTACAACTCAAAACGATCGAGCGCTGCTTGTTAATACTGTAGGATTTGACTACAAATTATTGTTTTAGCGCTGCAGCGCTTTTTAATTTTAAAATTAAATAAAAACGGAACATGTATTTTGTTCTGAGTGGCTTCTCTAGTATATTATATTTCGATGGCATAGCTACCCTTTAGTACATGATCTTTATCTAAAAACATAAAGATCAGTCACTATAACCGCCTCTCCAGGACAGATTTTATAATAGTAAGAGTCAAAGCATGTCGCCTCTTGCCATTTTTAACTAACTTATTACTTGATGTTTGATTATCGCAACAGTTATAATGAGTGAGAGACCTTAAACAGTAAATAAATATGTTATCCTATCCCCCGTGCGTTTCCGTTTACGTACCATTTTCGTTTATTTACTTAATATATGTCAGATCCTAAATTTACATCTTTAATTAAACAGAAATTTTTAACTGTACAGACACCGCCATCACATCAGAGCACAACTCGCGTGACCAGTAAACCTCGACAACAATGGACTTTAAACATAATACCGGTGAGCATTTAACATTAAATATGTATTTTGTTGACCTTGACAACGTCTGGAAACCCTTTTGGGTATCACTTCAAGGAAGAGGTGGCCATGTTAGACTCGAACCGCTTAAAGCCTTTCTGCTATCGTTAGCAAGGCATATGGCCGGGATTAAGGTATTGCCTTAAACAGATTAGTGCTAAACAATTTTATTGTAAATCTGCTCCATGAATGTAGGCTTTCGGACTAATCAGATTATCGCCTCACAGTACGGTTCCAGGAGAATTTCCTCCCGCAAGTGCTCCAACTGTTGAATGAGCTCCCTGCCGAGGTTTTCCCGCAGGACTACTATTTGGGGTTCTTCCAAAAAGAAGTTTATAGGTTTTTAAAGGGACGGCAACGCTCTTGTGAGTCCTCTGCCATTGCAAGCGTTCAGAGGCTACAGTCACTGCTTAGCATTGCACCGACGTGGAAAAAAATAAATATTCTGATATGTTCTTATTTACTTGACAGGACAACAACAGGTCTAGAACAGACAGTTTAGCTGGTGAATCTCTCATCGACTATCATTACACACCCAGTAAGTACTGTTTGTTATTTTATTCCAGTGAACTCAACCAAAGCTATCCAAGTACGTCCCCTATTATCATTATTATAGTTTATATGAAACAGCTTAACAGGGAGGGTTGTTTGCTTATTTGCCAACTCGGTTGTGTGTAAATACAAAACATTTAAAACATTTCGACGAAGCACGTCCTTCTTGTGCTGTACGACAGTGATTATACACGCGGCCTTGGAGAATTATTCTTCAGATCTGTGTATTATCTAACTAGCACTTCTAAGTTCTTTTCTGGGATCCGTAGCCATGCTGCACTTCTTTACCTTGCCATTGCCCGCATTAAAACATGTACTGCCCATGTAAATTTAAAACCATATTTTTTTTTTGTGTTAAAGATTCAGAAACTCATATGGACATAAGTCCCCTTGATGCTAAGAAGCCGCAGTTAATGGCTGCGGTCACTACACACGAAGCGCCCGAGGTATTTATAAATCACTTTTTATAAATAGCTATAAAAAAATTAAGCATGCATTTAAAATAACACATTGACAAGATCCATGAATAAAATCTATATGTAAATAAAAATCATTGTAAGTACGTTTGTCCTCTAGGCATTTCTAAATCGTTGATCAGATTGTGATAAAACTTTAGCAGGGTCTTCTGAAAACGCCCGCGAGGTTTTTTGGCCCAAAAATATTTATAAAAAAAGGCATTGCAGCGCATGCCGGGTACAACACAGCTAATATACTAATAAATTTATTATTTTAACATACCCGCTCTGAAAGAAGTTTAGAATCTGTAATATAGCTGATTGTAATCGCTAAAACCCGTGTTAGATTTTGTCCCAAAAATATTAAAAATTATATTGTAATTCAAGTAGACGCCCGAGAATATGCATGCGCGTTATAATGTCTAGTTTACTATCGTTGATTTGGAAGAACAGAAGAATATATGCACTTTTGACTTTTCGCTACTGCTGTTGTTTAAAATAATTCTTATCTTTTAAATCACATTCTAACTGGGCATCGCAGCTCTACTTGTATGCGTATATTTTTGTATTATGCATGATCATTCTCATCGTTAATCGCAGCACGTTCCACCAACTTGTGCAGCACTTCCACCGACGACGGGCCGCGGGAACCCTCCACATCGAACACTCTCAAGGGCAATCAATGATACTTTTCAAGTGAGCATTACTAGTTTATAAAGTTAAAAATAAACACTTGCCCTAAATATTGTTACAAAGAAAACAGCGTTATTTTTCCATGACAATAAACATTTATTACTGCATCGTTCGTTGGTTTATTAAATACATTCATATTAAAGCATTTTAAAACATGACGCTCTTTCAAAATTATCTTCATCGTCCTTAATATAACCCTTTAAAGATTGTGGCCAGTTATGGATGGAACGACACTTTCTCTATTTAAAAAATGGCCAATACCCATCATTATGGCGTAATAGAGCATGCCATGCTAGACTAGATGACGGCCAATCATCATCTCCGATGAAGCCAGAAACAATTCTTTCTAGTCACGTTTTGTGGGTAGACGCTTTATAACCCGGGTGCTGAGTTTTGTTGAAAGGAAAGCTCCCAAAGGTCCGGCACAAATTGGGAGTCATTTCGAAGGTCCGGCGGTACTTTAGCTCTGAACAGCTGTTTCATCTTTATAGAGCCCAAGTTCGATCTTTCATGAAGTACTGCAGTCACTTTGGAATGGCTCAGCTAAGAACTACTACTACCAACTAGAAACTCTGGACTCTGTTGACTTAAGAGCCTGTAGGCTATAAATGACGATGTGCTCACGAATAAGGAACTACATAGCTTTGAGCATCGTCGTAAAGTCGCCTGCTTATCGGTTTTTTTATTGGATTCGCTTTGGTGAGTGTGCGGAAGCTCTCTTCTAATTAATTAAACCCTCACCATTTCTTTATCGGACTGCTAGGTACAGACAGACGTTCCATCCTTTCGTTGTCGAAACACCAAAAAGTCTAAACGCTTTGACAGCTCCTTTTTGGATCGAGTCGCCAAGGTGTGGAATGAATTGCTTGCGTCTATTTTTCCAATCAATTATAATCCTGGAACGTTCAAGTGTAGAGTGAATAGGTTACTCTTGGATAGGCGTGTACCATCTTCGTCTTCATCGTCACTCTCCATCAGGTGAGTTGGAAGATGCCTATGCCATTTCTCAATAAAAAATATATTTTGCTTTTGGAAAGGATTTCTTCGGATTCTTTCATTCACTGCTTTGATCGCCTTTTAAAGTCGAATATCATGTGTACGGCCAGATTCTTTTCCTCTGTTTTCGAATATTTTACAAAAAAATATAAGAGCAATCGCATTTAAAAAGTCTGTTTCTTTTTCATTTTCAGACATTTCCTGTCCCAGTGAATACTTATCCTAGAACACCATATATAAAAAAGTGAGTGTTAGATTTAATAATATTTTACTTAAAATATATGGTCAAAATTTAAAATAATCATAAATGTTATTTCAATTTTTAAATCTATAGTATACATAGCACCACTCACTCTTTCGCAAACTTCAATTTGTCTTGCAAATGACAACAACTAAGGCTAAAAACCTCAACAAATTTGAAAAGATAGGCAGCAGAACTTCCTCAATAGCATCTGTTTTCTAGATATGGCAGGTACCTCTGACATTGTTTGGGCAAAGTGTTTTCAAGCGCAATCTTTCGCTGCCACAAAGAGATACCTCGACACCTGTTCATTTTTGTTGCACGTTTCATGTAGAGGATACGAGGTATATTGAGGAACGATTCAGCAGCAAATAAACTTAACCATATTTAGATTAGCCTATTGTTTTAATACGTATTAGATGTAATTATAGCTCAGTTTTATTGTAAAAAAACCTAAATATAACCCACAAAAAATTAAAATAACAGGGTAAATAACAAACTGGTGATGGACGAGGAGTTGTTACGTGGTCGTGCTGTGGCTAAGAAGGGCAATAAGAAGACAGCGCAAGAGTTATCATTACCATACGTACCTGGAGGTGAGTTGAGAACAATTTAAAAGCTCTTCTTAGATTGTTGCTTCTTTTTAAACTAGCTGACCAGGCAGACTTATTTTAATAATTATATGGAAAAAAGCACTATCAGTGTTTCCCGAATTTCCCCATTTTCCAGAAAAAAATGCAAAGTTTCTTTCCCTTAAAATTTATTTAGACTGTTAATTACATCGCTGGTTTGTGAGAGAAGCGACGGAACTAAAAATTATTGATTTTAGAGAATATTTTGTGATTTCCGCTAGAGTATTTTGTTCTAAATATATAATGAAACTAATCGCTTTCTAACGAACGTTAGCACGAAATCGGCGTTGCATCTCTGTTCACCATAAAATATCAAAGATTTATGATCGTTTAGCATACTTAGTTCAATTCGACTGAATTTTGAATTACGTCGATATTCTCGCAAACCAGCGACATGTAAAAGAAAGTTATGTCAAATCGGTCCAACCATTCTCATTTCCGTTAAAGTGAGGTACTTCCAAATGAGAACAGCGTTTCATCTTAAAGAGATACACTATTAGCTTACACATTAAATAAACTGACGATGAAAAATTATATTCAACGAAACAGTACTCGAATATTACGAATTGAAACCATAAAGATTTTTTTCTTACCATAACATTCCTAGAAAAAGTAACAAGTCAAAACCTAAAATTCAGTAATTTATTTAAATTTCATGAAATGCCCGAATAAGGTTTCTAGAGAAAGAAATATTGGAAAAGTTGTCCGAAAAATGGGGATATTCAGGGAAAACGGCAGGTGTATTTTATATTAAAAAATAATCACCGCTTACCGGGGAACAATATATAATTTTTATTTATATAATGCGATGTTTAATATGGGTGCAATCTTTGCTAAACCTGTATGAATTGGCAGCAAATAAAACTGTGTTTGTTTCTGACATTACAGCCAGTAACAATCCCGTTAAAAAAGTTAAGAAGCCTCACCACTTACACCAGTCCATTTCTAAAGTTTACGATAACTGGGACGGCACTGTAAGTTGTACATTTATTTAATCTTAATACAATGCTATGATAGAGGGCTCGGATTTCTCGGCTGTTGCCATTTCGAGTTAGGGGCCATCCGTAAATGACGTCACACGAATTTCATTATTTTTGGATCTTCTCCCCCGAGTCCTTGTCACAGGTGGTCACATTTGTGGGACCCCCTTCCTGGTTTGACGTCACATATTTTTCGATGTTGTCACCCAGAATTGAAAAGAGCAGTTCTAAATTTTGTTTAAATTAAAACTGTAGTGACGTGTCTAATCTTTGGTTTACAGGTAATGTTTTGTGTTTAATACTTTAGATTTCGACATGATGACCCCCCTCACCCCTTGTCACATAATCACACAATGTCACAATTCGTTGACCCCCTCCCCCTCCCTTAACGTGTGACGTAATTTAAGGATGGCCCCTTACGCGAACCTGACCTGCTTGAACTATAGCTAACACTCCCCAACCCATCCGTATAAGCAATATCCCTTTTCTTCATTGTTTCCCTTCTTACCTACTTTCCTTATACTTTCAATATATGTACTTTCATGCCGCGTTCCAATAAACAAGAAACGATTCGTTTTGCTTACGTACGGTAAAATTTCGTTGAATTTACAATGAAAATTTTACCGTCCGTAAGCAAAACGAAGCGTTTCTTGTTTATTGGAACGCGGCATCAAAGTACCTGGTTGACGGTAACAGGCCCTCCGTTACGTAAGATGAAACAAATTATAGTACACCTCTGTTAACCTCTTCGGGGATAACGCCTATAAAGGCGTGAGTATAAGTATATTTAAAAAAATGTTTTTAAAAGTAGTCCGCGCCTCCATTTAATTGACAAGAATACACCATATATATATATCGTTTTTTTTTTAATACAGGAAAGATTGTTTTTTTAACTTTGATCATATTTTTTGACGTGACAACGTCTTATAAATTGGTTTGCCGGGTGACACTTCAAGAAACTGCGTTACGCTCCGCTCACGTTATGCGCTCACAATGAGAGCGAGTGAGAGGCACGCGTCCCTTCCACTCGGGCATGGTTATTATTTTACCACTCAAAGTCGTTGTCACGTAAAACTTTCGCCCGTATACCGACTTTACAGGCAACCAATTTTTTTTTTTAGTTAGAAAGTAATATAACTGTACTATTGGCTGGCAATTTTAATAATGAGAGGGACTCATTTGAAACTTTTTTATACTTAAACCGTCTAAAATTTGTTGTGTGATTGTTGCATCTAATTATTTTTTTTATATTACAGCGCAGCGGGATTGAACTAATGCAAAGTTCTCGGACGCCTACCAATCTGCCGTACATGTGACTGTACCGCGGCTACTGGTGGACGCACTACCAGTAACCGCCACCAAACTGCATTCCACAAAGTTACGCAACAAACAACAACTAACACGATCCTCCGCTGTTGAAAACAGCCTGACTTTGACAACTGTGAAAAGTGACCGTTACATTTAAATTTATCGTATCTTTTTAATTTCAATTTTGTAAAATGTAACTTGTAAAATCATGAATGTCGATATAACAATTCACGTTTAGTATAGGTTGATATTTTCAAATAGAAAAACACTGTCCGTTTGAAAATTTCCAATTTATTTTTAAAATATTGCTTATTTATTATTATACTAGTGGTTTCGTATTGTTATATCGATATTGAAAAGAAAAAAAATGAAATTAGTTCGAAAAAGTGTTAAGTCTGTAAAATTAATATTTCTGTTTAATGAATATGTGAAGGAACAAGATTGTTAACAGACTTGCCAAAGGTTTTAGATGATAGGGTTTTGCTGTTTGATGAGTTTAACCGAGCTCAGGCTCAGGCAAATGACAATATATAAAAATTACATTTTATTACACGCGATATTAATAAACACTTTAAAATATGAACGAGCTTTTTCTTGCAACTTTAAGGTGAGATTTATGTTTGATAACTTTGTGTACACATTGAATCCTTCTGAAAATTGGATTCACACTTATCCAAAAAAAAATGGATTGTGCCAAATTAGTTTTCACAAAAAAAAATTAATGATTAATTTATTTAATGAGACAAACTAATTAAAGACAGTGGTAATGGTATAGGGTTCTGTTTCTGGACGGTCTATTATGCGTTTAGAGAAAAGGCTGGCAAGGTGAGCCAGCCTAGTTCCTTCTAGAATCACAGAAGTCCCCTAGGGCGTTCACAAGCTTCTAGGAGCGATCTGACGCGAGGATACTTGCCCGTTGTTTCATCTGCACCATTGGCCAGCAACATTAATGGTGCAAACGAAACTAGTATAATAGAATAGAATAAACTTTATTGTACACCAGTAAATATTGCTTAAAGTAAGTTTACAAAATTGATATGTACAAAGGGCGGCCTTATCGCTAAAAGCTATTTCTTTCAGGCAACCTTGAGATGGAAAAATAATGACTAGTAATATAATAATTTAATGGGTAGTTGTGGTGTGGGTAGTTTTGATGTTTGATTCCCATAATCAAGCCAAACGTTTGTAGAGGTTTGTAGTTTGTGGCAAGTGGCAAACGTGTGGATTCGGCAATAGATTTTAACAAATTTGAACATTTCGCAGGTAAAACCTATACGGTATTTCCCATTAACCTAGAATCATGAAATTTGGTAAAAATTGTTTTAGTAATTACAAACTTATATTTTGTGGTTGGAAAGTTGACTTTGTTGTAAATCGATGTGTGGGAGAGTAATTTTAGAACTGCAAAGTTAAGTTTGTCTTTCGAAAAAAACGGGCAAAAATCTTTGGGAATTGATTCCCGAGGTGGACTTACTATCTAGAGACAAATTGCTTTTCTTACGGAACCCTCGATATGAGAGTCAGACTCGCACTTGTCTATTTCTTTTAACCATAATAATTAATCAGTAAAACACGCTAATTTCTGGAGCTACCAGTCGCATGAATGAAATTATTTTTGAATTCGATATATTGCTGCATGCTTATTACACACAATTACAAAGGTTAAGTAATACTAGCCAAGTCAGTCTTAAGATGAGTAACCATTCTTAACACATCGAGACCAAAAGTCCGACAACCTGGTCTAACTACAGAACTTCGATATCACCTAGTACTCGGGTTTCGTACTTAGACTAAAAGCCGATCCCAACTTGGGAAAAGGCGCGAAGAATGATGATGCTTGTAGAAGCTTTTAGGCGATTTAATATCACGTTACGAGCCTTAAAAGCAGAACAGTGCGGGGAATAGTAGCCAAATAAAAAAACAGCTACTTTTCATAATATTAGGTATAATATTATTCTAGTTGGCAGTTAATGACTAAAGTACAATAATATCATAGATGTAAACGTCACCTATGTACGATACAAATGGCATACAAAATCGCTATAAAATAACAGCTTAACATGGATGTCCGATTCTGGTTTCAATTTAACTTTGGCTTAATTTCTCAGAATTCGGACTACAATGGGAATATATTAAGCTTACATTAGACTACACAAGTTTACATTGCATACTTTAAAATCAAAACAATATGCAAAATCCACAAAACACTGATGGAACAAAAGTACAGCGTGAAGTAAACTACGAGTGTCCAGAAGCAGAGTAAAGTTGGCGCTTTGTTTTCAAATATGGAATTTTGATGACAAGCGCCATCTTTATGATATTTAAATTTTACTTTTTATACAAAGCAGTTTCTCCTTGTATTGTCTTCTTAAATATTTTTTTTAATAGTGTACCTGTGTGATACCATCATGTAAGCTGCAATATATCCCCCTGACAAGCGGTAATACTGAAGCAATATATGTTTGAAGAATTGGTAAAATATCACATTAGCCTACACGACAACTAACTTACATTTTTGTTCATTAATTAGTTACTGCTAACGAAATGCATTTTAAAATTAAATAATACATGAAGAATTTCGAACTATCGAGATCAACTTAAATATACGTATGTAGTGATGCACTAGTGTTGAAAAGGTTTAAGGCACTGTGATAGTTTTGCAAAGATATTCCGGACACAAGATTATTCGACCAATTTCGTCATGTAGTAAAACATAATAATAAAAATAAATTTTACATCAATGACATTAATTCTGACCTGATTGTTGCAGATAGAAATGTGTAAGTTTTAAATATGTACTAAGTTACCGTTGTAAAGGATGCATAGGACAAAACGTCTGATTTTAGTAACATTTTCATAATATTATATTTACAAAATACAATAAAAATAAAACATCTGTTTTGTCCGACTGCACAATTTAAACTTTATTTTTTAAGTCAACTCTTCTCTCATCGTAAATCATTAAATAATAAATAACTACTCTGTAGGGATAATTCTACTTTGTAGGGATGTGTTAAAAGGAAGACTTATTAGTACAGGTTTTAAATTTTTTGTGATTGCTTAAACGGATTATTAGAAGTCGATTCGGTGGCCAATATGATTCTGATTTAAAATAATCTACAAGGTTGACAGTTTGTATTTTTAACTGGGCCTCATCTGAACCGTATCTTTGAGCAGTTACTTCATAATTCTTTTTATCGAAAAGATTAAAATATTTTTCCTTTACAACGGCAATAGCGAGTTAAATAAATGTCCCACTAATTCTAAGTGACTGATCTATTCATGATGGCGGCGCACACAAGATGTCGGGCGTGTTTGGTGGCGCCACTGGCGTGAGAAGCAACTCACCACCGCTCTCCGTTATCGGGACTGTCTTGTGGTAGTTTATGAGATCAGCTGAAACAAAATTTTCCATAAATAGCTTTCAGATTAAATATATCATAAATAAATATTTTATTAAATTAGCAGCACTGTGAAAATAAGTATGTCAGTTTCATTATATTAATGACATATCCTATAAGACCATTATTGATAAAAAATTGGACTGGTATTTTTCTCGATTTGCCTTCTATGCCAATTATATTAAATTTCTCGATTATTCTGCCATGCCATGATATCAAGCCAGAATCAGTGGTGCTAAAGATCCACCCAAGACCTAGAAGAATAAGAGGGTAGTCCTAGGGGGTTTTAGTTTTATATTGCGTAACGTAGGGGGTTGCCTGGTGGTTTGCACGAAGGTAAATTTAAGTGAGGAGAGAAATTCAACACGTTTAATCACTTTCGCAGTTTATAATTAAACTTGTAGAACAGCTATTTAAAAGAATTTAGATATTAACAAGACTAGGCTCAGGGCATGTCGTGTGTCAGGTGATATCCGTGCGACAATTGTCCAGTGTAAAATGAGGGCCAATGCTAAAGACTTAATTTTAGAAGTATAGAAACATAACACTGATTGTTCAACGGACACAAAGTAAAAGCACGTATTGATTACAACGCAAGGATCCAGTCAGGATATTAATGCTTGTTATAATAAAATTATAATTATTTATTGCTAAGCATATTATGAGATGGTGAACGGACTAGAGAGTACCCATGATCAACAGCGTTATAGTTTTATACAGGGCTCATACTAATATGTATAAGTTTAGTTAAGATTTAGCTTTGGTCTATAGATTTGTTCAGTCAGGATTATCAGTGAGAAAAGCGACGTACCAAGCGTGTCGTGTGCGACGTGTCCCGTGGGCAGCAGGCGGTAGGCGCGCGCGGCCTCCACCAGGTAGTGCTTGCAGCGCCCGCCCGCGCGGTACGTCACGGCGTAGCCCCACACTCGTTCTGACAAGCGCACCAGGAAACTGCCCGTCGGTCGACCTGCTAAAGTTGCTTCTGCTGCTAGTCTACTTATCAGACCTGGAAACAGAGCATTTGTTGTCAACAATCTGAGTAATGATCAACGTCTAAAGATCTTATCTGTCCACTAATGATCTAGGTTTTCGCAACGTTTGGAAGTATCGTACCAAAAATTCGGTGACTACTTTCGATTAACATGAGTGAGTGTTTGGGGGACGTTTCGGTAGTTTTGGGTCCAAAAAGTAGAAAAGTCACTGCCGATCCTGCAAATAGACAGACTCCCCAAAACACAGGCGGGTACAACTCTATTTCTTTAATAACTATCTAAGACTACTCCAACGTTTCATCTTTTGATCAGAAAATCTATGTACGTGTAAGTTTTGAATTAAAACCAAGGACTATTTATTATTTAGTTATTACAACTATTAATTTTACATTTAAAAAAATGCGGAAAAAAATGTTTTAAAGAATAATCTTCTAATAATATTTTTTTTAGAAAATAAATAAGAATAAAAAGTAATCAATCGTACCGTGGAACCATTCAACTGGTTTTTTATTTTCATCAAGTCCGACGCCACGTTTGAGTTCGTGTGTCCGAAACCACTCCACTACAGATTCTCTGTTTGGTGGTTTACCAGCTGAAAGAGAGAAATAATTAAGTAAAGGAAATGATTTTTGAAGAAATGTTTGTATGTTTGTTAAAGACAACCGAAAATTTCACCTACCTTGTGTAGTATCAGGTGGCGCAACAATGTTTGAGCTACGTCGATGCGCTTCTCTTGCAGCACGTGCGATTTCACGCATACTAGCTTCGGCTTCTTTTGCTTTGCGCTCTGAAAACAATCATATGGAATCGTGTAGCATAATAAAAGATAGGTCTGAGGATGATACCCTGAGGCACTCTCCTACTTTAAACTTTAATAAAGCCTCCATCTGGTACCTAAGCTCCTGACACCAGTCTCGCCAGTTTGTTATAAACTAAAATTTATTGCATCACAATAATTTAACGAAAAACTTAAAATATTGAATTAATAACTAGAAAATGTTTAATCTATACTGAACGTCTGATTTAAGTTTTATTCGTCATTTTAGTTAGACATACACTCACCTTGATCCCTCCAAGTCGCGTCATGCGACAGTGCATTATGCTGAGCAATTCTGTTAGCCCTGGCCCTCCTAGCCTTCAGACCTCTCAATATGTCTCCAGCCCTTGCGGCAGCAACGCGTCGTTCCCACGCGGCTACTAATACGCTTACTCCGTCACCACTACTGTTCATACCCATGTCCTATAATAAAAAGCATAAACTATTTAAGTAGTACCATTTAAAAACTTTAACAAAATTGAACTGTAAAAGATATATCAGACATAATTATGATATCTAGATAATCAAAGATAATATATAATATATATAATAAAATCACTAGTTCTTCTGAAATTCATTTGTAGTTTAATTTACTTTTCAATGCTTTTTAGACATATTTGCGAACTTTTTTTTTAATTTCACCAGCTTTTCGCTGACATACCTACTATAGTACCAGTCAACAAAATTTTAAGAAAGCTTTCAACATCTAATAAATATCAAAGACAAAATTAATTTTTTTCACTATTTATCAAAATATCAACCTAGAGTAACAGCTCTCATCAACAAACCTGCAATACATCTCGTTTTCCCTCGATAAAGTTGAAATGCAAAGTATTCTTGTTCAGGTCCAGCTTCAAGGAGTCGTTGCAAAAGTCCGCCTTATCAGCGAGTTCGTCTCTTATCTCTAGTTCCTTATCAGAAAGTTTAACATCAGGCTCTAACTCTTCGATACGCTGGCGCAACTCGTCCACCGTACAGTAGATCTCTAGCGTATCTTCCAAAGGATCGATAGTTTTGGGAGATAGATCAAATTTCTGAAACAGGATTGAATATTATTACAGGATTGCTCATTCATCTTGGTCCAGTTTCTGTATTTTAGTTATTATTATCATTACGTTCATATAAATATTGGATATCACACCTGTCTCAATATAATTGCCATTGTTAATTAAACAAAGTATCAATTCGATTACCCACTTACAATGAAACGTAAACTACCGAGTTGAGTCACATTTGATTTGCTAAACAATAAATGTAGGCAAAGAAATATTTGTGCCAATCACTACATACTATAAAAACAAAGTTCCCCGCCGCGTCTAAACTACTGAACGGATTTTCATGCGGTTTTCATTAATAAGTAGAGCGATTCATGAGGAAGGTTAAGGTCTATAATTTGTTAGGGTTTTGTGTGAATTGTTTGAATTATGATGATGATTGTTGTAGATGTCTCTGCTACCCGTGCGAAGCCGGGGCGGGTTGCTGGTCTTTAATAAACCAAATTCTTTTAGCACTGATATTTAAAAATTAGTCAGTATGAATCTAAAGGTTTTTTAGGTCTAGTTAGGAATTAAAGTAAACTTAATTAAAACGTATAACGTGTAACGTATAAATTAACGTCAAAAGAAAGACAGGATAGAGAATCAGAGGTACAATAGTAATTGCCCGTCTATATTATATTAGTTAAGATGTTTATGGCCAACCATACAGAATTTTAATAAAGGTAAAGCCCAGAAGAAACTCTATATCTACTCGAGAAGCCCAAAAAGCAGTCTGATATAACTAGATATTCTGATCTTTGACGAAATCGTCAGATCTTGTTCACATTAATGTTAGTAGGTGTTTTTGAGGCTTCAAAATTAGTTTATCCATGGCGTTGTCGATTTTAATACTTGTGGTTGTTCGTTTGACTGGCAAAGGAGGGCAATGGTTTGCTAACTTATGTGTATAATTCTTTGACACGCTCTATATCCTAAACCAGATGACGGCTTTCCACATATTATTATGAGATTTCATTAGCTTCGTCTCAGTTGTGGCAGTGACATAGGGTTTATTTTTTTTAGTTATTATTGAAATACGTTACAATACTTATTATTTTGTTGAAGTTTTTTGTTGGTAAAGTAATGATATCAACCTGTTCCAAGTCATCAAGCGGCTTATATTCGATGAGCTGTGTGAGTTCCTTTTCGACTGATTTCCTCAACTGCTGCACTTCCTCTCGTGCCTGCGCAATGGCTTTTTCTCGAGCTTCTTCCGCTAATATCGTCTCTATGGACTTATCATTCGTGTGCTCACCCATAACCCAAACCTGAAAAACATAAAACAAAGATAAATTAAATGTTTAAAACGGACTAGAGGCTCTCCAAATTTCTAAGATATTCTTCTAGAAGCTGGTGTAGGAACTATTCGTAATCTAGATCTACCTGAATACTTAGCTGTAGTTTCCCCCTCAAAAAACTTTTGTCTTGTCTGCGGAGATATCAGTGTAATACCGCAGGAGATTGCTTGGGTTTTTTCGGCAAAAGAAATTTATTGGAAATTAATAATAACTATGCTGCATCTAGAAACTAAAATATCGTAATAAAACTAAAATGTATAATGTTTAGCACTTCAACGCGTCTTTCCAAAAGAATGATGAATGATAATAGTGAAATAAGAACAGTATGTTGGAACAAGAGACCATAATAAACAGCCATAGTTAAGAGTAAATCAATCTTTTTCGTATCAATTTACCGCCAAACCTTTTGCCTCGGTTGTTGGAGGCTTTCAGTCTAACTACAAAACGGCCGAACTTCGATATTTTACGTGAAGCAACTGCCATCAGATCTCCACAACCCAAGTAATAGGCGATATCGAAGTTCTGTAGTTTAGACCAGGTTGTTGGGCTTCATTTAAGGCTCCAACTACCCGTAACGAATGCCACAGATTTTCGTATGGTAACCGGGACCGACGGCTTAACGTGATCTCCGAGGTACGGAGGGGTCTCATGTGTTAACCTTGCAATGTGCAAACCTACGAGGACTTAAAACTTAGCCACGAGCCCCTCACTTTACCGACGACCGACGAATAAACTACAGAAAACAAAGGATGATTGAAATTTATATCAAGGCCTATAAAGATTAAAATGTTGTTAGGTTTTTTGTGGCAACCGAAGTTAATTTATGATTCAGATTATTATAGTAGCAACGTAAGGTACTAAGTAATAAGTATATATGTACATACATATTTAAACTACTTATAATAGAACCGGAACCATTTACTGTTTGTGTAATATTAATTTTCTCATTAACCGTGACATTTTATTGAATGTTGAACACATTATCTATACTAGTATTATCGTATAGTACACGATAATCTCAGGAACTACTGCTTCGAATTAAAAAAAATCTTTTTGTAATGGATAGTTCATTTATCGAGGAAGACTATAGGCTATATAACATCTCGCTACGACCAATAGGAGCGGAGCATCAATGGAAGAGATTGCAAAAACGGGGAAAATTTACAAACGCAGACGAAGTTGCGCAGGTCAGCTAGTAGAGAAATATACAGTAACTAATATCATAAACGCATCCGTAAGTTAAGTTTGGATGTTTGTTACTCTTTCACGCAAAAACTACTGAACCGATTGCGATGAAACTTGGTAAGTAGATAGCTGGAGACCTGAATTAACACATAGGCTACTTTTTATTTCGATATTATTATATATACTTGCGCGGGTGAAACCGCGGGGCATAGCTAGTTTCGCATAAAACGGAAATTGAAGGGCAGAAAAGATCAAACAAAAAATACTGTCCCCGAGGAATAGAAAATTAATTTGTTTGCAAGCGAAGCCCCAGGCAAAGCTAGTACACTGAATAACAATAATAGTACAAGAAGCAGTTTTAACACAATTCTACTAATCTTATGAAGGTGAAAGTGTGTGGGGATGTATGGATGTTGGTTACTCTTTCACGCAAAAACTACTGAACCGATTGCGATGAAATTTGGTATGTAGAAAGCAGGAGACCTGGATTAACACATAGACTACTTTTTATCCCCATATTCCTACGGCACCGGGACTTAGGCGCCCATTAAAAGCTCATCAATCATTACCAAAAGTCATGATTGACGGATGTTCGTTGGTGATTGATAAAATAATATCGACATTAAAATCTCATCATGCTGTCGATTACTGCATTAGACGATAGGTTATTCGTCAATCACCGTTTTGATTGTGGCAAAACTGACAGCAAAACCTACTGTGTAATGGGCGCCTTAGGACGATAGGGTGAAACCGCGGGGCGCAGCTAGGATACACATAAGCCAATCTATAACACAACTGATGACGCAGATTGTCAAAATACACTGATCATTGTGTTCAGAGGTCGAATCGCACCGAACAATGAGAAAACCTTCAACACGGAATTAGAGTAAACGCTCGTTGAAGGTCCATCAATAAGTTATTGAATGCGGATGCAAATAACACCATTAGTATAACTCTGTAACTGGCACGAGACCTTTATGGTAATCTCTTTGTAATACAGTTTTAAATAACTCCACTGTATGTGTAAACTTCATGAGGTAATTGACACTTTTCATAATGTTGTGTTGTGTGTGTTAAAGGAAATGATGTATTAATTTCCCACTATCCCACTAACATTGTAAATGTGAAAGTTAGGATGGATGGATGGATGTTTGTTACTCTTTCACGCAAAAACCACTGAACCGATTGCGATGAAACTTGGTATGTACACAGCTGGAGACGTGGATTAACGCATAGGCTACTTGTTATCCCGATATTCCCACGGGATCGGGACTTACGAGGGTGAAACCGCGGGGTGCTGCTAGTATTGGCCATATTTTCCACGAAAGAATTACTGCTTAATCAAAATTTACTTAATATTAGTGACAATATTAGTTAGTAAGGTTTTTTTTAACCTACTTCAAAAAAGGAGGAGGTTCTCAATTCGACTGTATTTTTAGTTTTTTTTATGTATGTTACCTCAGAACTTTCAAATGGGTAAACCGATTTTGATGATTCTTTTTTATTTAAAAGCTGGTACTTCCCGTGTGGATCAATTTGGTCCAGTTCTGAGAATGGCATCCATGAGAAAACCATAAAGTCTTTTATGAAATAGTTTTTTTTTAAGTCGGTTTTTTTTTTTAAAGAATTACTTATTCTATGGTGCAAACGAGCCTGATGGTGAGTGACTACAACTTGTCAGACCTTGTCAGAGTCAGAAGTGCGTTGCTGGCCTTTGAGATGGGAGTACCTACGCTCTTTTCTTGACGGTTTGAAGGTCGTATCTGAATGCAGTAGTAGTAATGCGATATATTATGTCCAACCGATATTCTTTTCTGTACTAGTATTCTTACCAAGTATTTCAAGTACCTTAAAAGGTATAATGCACAATATTCGCTGGCACTAATACTTTAAAACGTATTTTGCACGAGACATTATCAGGAGTGATTCAATTGGGTGGATTTCCTTCTCATTACGTTCTATAACTGTTTAATAATGGATTTTTACCATATAATGCCTCATTCAATTTTCTCTATAAACATTTTTGATTCTAATATTTAGTATCACATACCCATGGTTCTCCATCTTCTCCAGTCAGAAACTGCACCTGCTTTCTGCCATTCTTCTGACATTTGGGCCTTTCGTCTTCTTTGCTAATCTTCTCATCCCAAAGCTGCCATCGACGCACCTGTAAATTACCATTTTATAAATAAAGTATTGAAAAAAAAGCTGTTTGACGATGTAAAATATTATTTCCTTAATTATTTATGTTAAAAACATCGGAGATATTAGTTTTTAACACTCTTGTTTAGTAAAAACTTTGGTCAAGGAGGTACTTAGAACAAATTAAATTTAAAAAGATGAAAACAAAGTTAATTTTCTTTGTTTGAGCTTAAACTTTAAGATCTATGTATGTAAGTTTTATTAAATGTAAATAAATACATATAAAAATGATAACTACAGAATTTGATGTTCCAAAATCCAACCATCCAAAAATGTATTGATGAATAATTTTAAAAATTTGTTTTAAAGCGGCGGCAGCGTAATGGCTAAGGCGTCGGACTTGCGATCAAGTGGTCGCGGGTTCGAACCCCACCCAGTGCACTAACGACGTGAACCCACTCCTTTTTTTCTTTGTGCGTGTGGAAACCCCCTCGGGCCGTCACCCTACCGAGTTTTCGGTGGGACGGTGTGTTGGAATCGAACCGACTAAAACCACACGGTGTGCCGTATTGCGCCTGAAATAGGAGGGATCCGGGAACAGCTTGCAGCAAAAGCGCGGACTCCACCTTCGGGTAAAAACCTCTTAATTAGGCGACTTCCAGGTACGGGCCACCATACGCCATATATAGGCCAGGGGCCACTATAGCGGGGGGAGAGGAAAACCCGTCCCGTCCACCCGCAGCCACACTCATGGCGGCATGAATGTGGCTGCGGTGTGAACCCACTCCTAACACAAGCATATTCAGCTTAGCTGGAGGGGTTAAGAAGAATACTAATTATGTGTGTCCCACGTAACTAACATTTTTTATAAAAAAAGAAAAAAAAAAAAAATTGTCATAATATAATTAAAATTGCTGTAAAACGCTGTAGTTCCTTCAAATATTCCAAAGCCAGTGCAATTTTTTTTGTCAAATAAAAGTGATAGACAGAACAAATATGAAAGACACTACAATGACGTCACAACCTGATTATTCAGTTGCAGGAGTCGTGCAAAAAACGACCTTGAGCCACATTAAAAGTTCAGATAGGCAAGGAGGTAGTAATGTTACGAGTAGATAGATAATAACATTAGATTATGCAGAACGAGTTTTTTACACAGGCAAAGACAAATTACGTTTATTTTTGGAAATTACGTTTTTATTACAACTATTACAAGTAAGTAAGTATTATTAGAGTCATTTATTTATACCCGATCCTGTTCAAGCCTTTTAAGTTTGCAAATTATTTAAAAGTACAATATTTTGAAAATCTTTTTAGTGTTAGGCGTCTATTAGACGCTCATGCAAACATGAATCATTATTACCAAAAGTGGTGATTGACGGATGTTTGTTGGTGATTGATGAAATAATATCGACATTAAAATCTCATCATGCAACCGTCCATCACTGCATTAGATGATAGATTATTCGTCAAGCACCGTTTTGATTGTGGCAAACCGCAAAACTGACAGCAAAACCTACCGTGTGATGGGCGCCTTAGTACTAAAAAGATGCGTTATGACCATCCTATTTAATTTTGTATTTGGCTCGCCAAAGACAGCGTCGTTTATTTTCAGAACGAAACGAACACAAAATAAGTAAATTTGTTAAGTAAATACATCCCTAAGTAGTTACTAACCGCGAATATATTTTCTAATTCAAGCAAAATTACATTCGATATATAAAAAAAGATTAAAGCTCTAACCATCGATAAATAAACATAAAAACAAAAAAGCCTTATATTTCTTACTTAGAATTACAAAATGTTACAAAACAACGTATTTATATTATTGTACTATTTTACCCATAACTTTACAATTTTAATATTTTTAGTTTTTAAATGCTTTATTAGTAAAAACCGAACTCGAAGGTGAAGCCCTCTTCTCAACATTTCGATAGACATCGATGTAGCTCCATAATATTTTAATTTCTGGACATGTTATTGATACTAGTGTGAATTATACAAAAATTAGCCATTTCGCGCCGTTTCACCTGCATTTATAGTCACTACTCCACCGCTAAGGAACGTAGCGTGATGTTTTATAGCATATAATCTTCCTCAATGAATATTCTATCCAATATAAAAAGAGTTATTCAAATCTGACTTTATCTGGCTCATAGTTCTAGAGATTAAATGAACAAACAATAAAAACAACTCTACAGATTTAATATATTAGTATATTAAATTTATTAAGAGTTATGAGTATTGAGTTATATGTAACAAAAAACGTAAACAAAGCCTTTGTTACAACTCCGTAGTAATTACGGCTATCGTACTCGTGGAGACTCGTGCTACAAATTGTTGTGACTAATCATAATTTATTCTTTAATAAAAACTGAGTCACTAATCGCCGCCGTCGGATCCGTTACTAAAAAATATTAATTTGAAGATTTTCAATTGTTTTCGTAAATTGTTCTTTTTATAATTGTCGTTATTTTAATGCTTTTTAGGGGTAAGTTACTCAAAAGGAACCTTATAGGGTCACTCTATTGTGCGTCTGTATGTCTGTCTGTCTGTCTAGACCCTTTTTTTCAGGAACCCATGGACGCATCAAGTTGAAATTAATACCAAATACACAAGTCTGCGGTCTCCTGAAGCTGCAAAAAAAAATCAAGCTTGTAAGTCAACGTAATGAAAAGATATGGCCATTAAGCCTTAGATTTGATCTTTGAACATTTCGCAGGTGAATCAAAACCTTTTTTGCAATTGCCCTAGAATCATGAAATTTGGTAAAAAGCAAGGTCTCACAGCACAAGTAAAGTGAAAAATCCGAAAGTTGTTAATTTTTTGTTATATCACGAAAGAAAAACAACCACAAAGTTAAGTTTGTCTTTCGAAAAAGACCGGCAAACGTCTTCGAGAATTGATTCCCGATATGGACGTACTATCTACATACAAGTTTATTTGCTTACGGAACCCTCGGCGCGCGAGTCAGGCTCGCACTTCTCCGGTATTTCTAACACGCTATTCTCTTTATATTAATACTTGTAATTTAAATTAATGAACATACAAAGAAAGAAGGAATTAGAAAAATCAAATTGGTAATGATTTGATACGATTGAAATGTGTAAAAAAATACGATTGTTACGTCATTCAATCTGACTTCTTTAAGTACTTAGATTTCATACTTATATGTATTGTACATACAGTCTGTCATAACACTGATTATTTATGATATTGTCGAAAGATTACGCGAATGTTACACATTGAAATAAAACTATTTTTAAATTGCACTTCGATACATGAGACGACCTCCATCTTAGTCTACCCGTGACCATGGCTGCTGAAAAGCAATGAAACGTCGGGATCAGTGTAAATAGTGAAATAACACCAAATAAATCGCGATAGAATCCGTTAAAAATATTTTTATTTCAACTGATTATTTATTCTGTATATAACAAGAATTCAGGAAGTTTAAGCGAAATTATAGTACAATTTAATTATAGGTAGTACAATGTACAATTTATAATCTAATTAAGTATTCATATTAGGTATGTATATCTATTAATACGTGAAGAGATTTCTTTGTGCGTATTTTTAAGCAATTTTCGCGCAGTTAGAAATGTGAAATTAAGTACCTAGATATCTAGTAAACGATACCTACTTTGCCCCGGCAGTGTCCTTGAAATAATTCCCAGCGCTATAATTGGGTGCGTGTTCACCGGGCATCGTCTTTCTCCCTTGTTTTACATATTTAATAATGCTATATTAAATTGCTTGAGGACTATTTAGGCCTGCCATCACTTAAATTGCCGACGCCGGACAAAAACTTTAAAAAATCCGGACACATGGGTGAAAAAAAACGCCCATTAAATTTAAATTTTAACTTGTTAACGATTGATCTAACAATTATAATTGTCCCTTGGCACAGAGGTTTTACCCGGACACTTTTTGAAAACCCCGCCCGGACGCTCCCCGGACGCCCTCTAAACGAAGACAAATCCGTGGAAACCCGGACGGATGGCAGGCTTAGTACTATTTAAATTAGTTATTATAATACACATTATATCTGATATTTTGGCCCGGAAATTGAGCTCAAGAGCTCACGGTAACGCCCAAATTTAAGTGGTACGGTTCAATTACAATTTATACTTATTCAAAGGTACAGGTTAAATAGCATGTACTCACAAGTATAGTAGTCGGACTTAACAGAATGATTCAAGGCTATAAGTCTGACCTCTACCTTGACCTTCTAGCCCACATTCATTAGCCAGGATACGCAGTAACTAATGGATAAATCGAATAAATAATATCTTGTTGATTGTTTTTAAATCAATGGTTCTTAATTATGCAATACTAATTAAGGTTTCGAAAGGATTTGTAATTCATATTTCAGCATTTTAACGGAAATTAATAAATAGCGATAGATTAGTTGTTAAGGCGTCGCTCAGACTAAGATTGAATAGTGCGGGGTTTGAACCGTTGATTTGAAGATTTTTATTAAACTTTTTTTTTTGAAGTTTAAACTTCTTTAGGCACGTTTGTGCACTTTTGCTATGGGGAAAAAGCACTGAACTCGTGACCGTCACGCTAATAATACATAATTAATAGATAGATCCACTAGAGGGCGCTAATCTAAACATTGAGTTCTGTCAGCTCCTTATTAATTAATGTCACCAACCTGCTAATGTAACGTTTTAAGTTCGTCGTTTCGTTTAAGTTTTCACTTCTGTCGGCAGTCCCATGACTGCCTATTTTTTTTTTTATTAAACTTATGCATACACATATACTCACATATATCTTGGAAGGGGTAGCCAAAGGTGTATGGAACGCCCACATTTTGCTGACTATAATATATATACGAACTAGCTGAGCTGGCGGACGGCATCAACGATGTAATCGGACCACAGGCAACAACGGCTGCCATCACTACCACCCCACCAGGTAACAGTGTCATATCTGAAGTCGAGGCGCTCTCAAAACAAGTAGCACTACTGTCAGAAAAGATTGAAAGAATGTCAGGTATTCCAGGTCCCGCTAGGTTCAGTAGGTGACGGCAGAACTGTGAAGGCTTCCTATCACCTAATTCTTCGTGCATAAGCAGCTGTTTAACTTTCTTTTCACGAGATGCTGATAGTCTTTTTATCAACTCACTGTTCAGTTTTATGTACTTGTCAGTCGCTGGAGGGTAAGTTATAATATCTTCGACTTCGCAAGCATACTGGGGATCCAAATTACCCGAGACGTGGTAGAATTTTGTCTCGTCCGTCTTGATATTCGATAGGGCGAATTGTGCTTCCATTTTGGAAAACCATAATGCAACCAGCATTTTTATTTTTTTCTGCATAAAATCGAGGGATCCTCACGCCTACCCGAAAAGTTTCTTTCGATACCATGCCACTGCTCTGTTCCTTCGAGGCTATCAATGCTGGATCGCAATCTGGCTGACCCTCACTCATCTTCGTATTCTTCTAGGGTCACCAATGTAGGCCCCAGACCTTTACCTCAAGATCGCATACTTGTAACTCGAGCTGGCGAGCTTTCATTCGTGTAATTTTCGTGAAATGTATCCTACGAGAACCGTACATTTTGCCGGGATAAAAAGTGATAGCCTACATGCTATTCCAGACTATAATCAAATCCGTTCAGCCGTTTTTGCGTGAAAGAGGAACAAACAACCATCCATTCTCACAAACTTTCGCCTTTTTCATATCAGCACAGATAAAATAATAGTTAGCTGATATTAGTAAGATGTAATGTGTATCTATCAATCCATGAATGTAATGGAATCTTTCCACCCAATTTTCAATCATTTCTAAACATTCTTTCTACGTCTTTAAACTTTCGAATTTTGGAATTGCACCGATCGTGGTCACGAGTGGACTGATGAGAGCCAAGCGACACCTCCGTGAAGTGCGAGTTTCAGCAACCAAGACCTTACCTACCCTTTTAGATATTATCGCGATTAAGTGCCGAGTTACACATCTGATATATTCAAACTACGTATTTTATTTTATAAAATGCAAAAATAAATAAAGAAAGTAACGCTCAAAATGTATACCGTTTGAAACTTATCTTTATAACAATCGAATTCTACATTTTAATATTTTTCTACTTTGATGAGAAAGCAGCTTTAACCACTTACCATCAATACGACCGTAGGACACCGGGTCTTATCACAGTCAATACCTTGACCAAGCCCTCCAAATGTCGTATCGATGACTGTACAATCTATGAAATAACATTCACTCCTTATCACTAGATACACAATGAAAGCATTCATCACGCTTTTTTATCCATTCACTTACATCATAGTTCTATACCACTTAAAACCTCGTATGTATTGAAATCAAAGATAATAATATATAGCATAAACTATCCTACCAATATTAAAATCCCACTAATCCCACTAATATTATAAAAGTGAAAGTTTGGATGGATGGATGTTTGTTACTCTTTTACGCAAAAACCACTTAACCGATTGCGATGAAACTTAGTATGTACATAGCTGGAGACCTGGATTAACGCATAGGCTACTTTTTATCCCAATATTTCCACGGGATCGAGACTTACGCGGTTGAAACCGCGGGGCGCTTTTAGTAATATTATAAACGTGAAAGTTTGTGAGGATGTATGGATGTTTGTTACTCTTTCACGCAAAAACTACTGAACTGATTGCTATGAAACTTGGTATGTAGATAGCTGGAGACCTGGATTAACACATAGGTTACTTTTTATCCCGATATTCAAACGGCATCAACCTTACACGGATGACATCGCGGGTCGCAGCTAGTCTTCAATAAATTTATAAAAGGTAAACAAGATAAGCAAATGACATTATTATCAAACAACTAAATAGGAATTCGTATTTCTGTCTTTACGTGCGTCAGTTTACATTCCTTTCGACCAAACCCTTTTAATATCAGTTCACGACTGCAGTCTATAAGGAGTTCACATTCCTTATCACCCAAGGCCCAATAATAGCATTCGCCACTCCTTCATGTCTATTAAACCTACAACACAATTTAAATCTAGTACACAATGAGAATAAATTCCTATAAAGTCTGTGTCTCAGTCTCTCAATTGAGCTAGTTGGCTGAATTGATAGGTTTATGTATTACTAGCAGCGCCCCACGGTTTCACCCGCGTAATTCCCGATCCCGTGGGAATATCGGGATAAAAAGTAGCCTATGCATTAATCCAGGTCTCCAGCTATCTACATACCAAGTTTCATCGCAATGGATTTAGTGGTTTTTGCGTAAAAGAGTAACAAACATCCATCCATCCATCTATCCATCCCTCCATCCATCCAAACTTTCACATTTATTATATTAGTGGTTATTTGCTCTTCTACTGACCAAAATTTTGCTAACATGCTTATTTAGTTTTTACGAACTGTGACAAAAGCTACTTTAAAATCCTCCTAAGCGTATCATCGTAAGCGTAGAACCGTTATCGTAATAATTCGTCATATTTTAAGTACTGTTAGAAACAACTCAGTTTGTGTACAAAAATGCAAATAAACACCATCCAGTACGGCAATACGCACGCTCTCGGTGTGACGTACGGCAATTATATACTGTAAGTGGATAAATTAGCTATTAAATTACTTGGAGAGATACCGATTAGGAGTATTCATAAATCTACACTAATATTATAAAGCTGAAAAGTTTGTTTGTTTGCTTGAACGCGCTAATCTCAGGAACTACTAGTTCGAATTGAAAAATTCTTTTAGAGTTGGATAGCTCATTTATCGAGGTAGGCTATATAACAACACGCTACGACCAATAGGTGCGAATCAGTGATCATAAACGCTGGTGGACTCTCAACATACGTGTGTTTCCCTAAAAATAAACTTCTAAGAATACTATAGCAACTATATAAGGAATTATAATCATAAATTTTAAATTTTAAACACCCCTGACTTGAAAATCCCTTCAACAATTACAAAATGCATTTTGGAAAAGAGCTGATACTCTTACAATGCTAGACCGATATTAACCAAACATAGCTAAGAACCACCGCAAGGAAACTGACTTTCAAATGAAAAAATTGCATCGAAATCGGTCTATCCGTTTGAGAGCTACGATGCCACAGACAGACACTTCGTTTTGCTTCGGTTGTTAAAAATTAGTGACAAATAAGACTATTGAAATATTTAAAGGCATGCGGTAATAAGCTGAAGGTGTTCTGTGCAATCATTATAATAGCCAGTAATTTCTAATAGAAAGTTTAATTATGGTAATCGTATAAAGAGTTTACTAATCTACATCATTAAAGACACTGTAAAAAAAAATCTTACTTTTCAACTTTACTTGCTTTTGGTAATTGTTTACAATAGTGTACAAACTTTTTTTATAACTCCCGACGTAAAAACACGGGGTGTTTAAATTTAAACACGTGTATCTGTCTGTGGTAACATAGCTCATAAACGGATGAATCGATTTTGATTGTTGTTTTTTTGTTAGAAAAATGACTTGATCGATAGTGTTCTTGGCTGTAATTCAAGAAAATCTGTTCAGCCGTTCGCAGATCCTCAGCTCTTTTCTATTCGTTGATGGGATTTTTGAGTCATTATGTTGTACAAATTTACTCTATAATGATGTCAGATATATTATCGTTATTTTAGGGTTTTTTTTTTCCCCTCGTCTTATGTATGAGGAATTGGTTGAGAATATATCTCACTAAAATCAAATTGACACATCCATTCCCGACAACTTTTTGCCACTAGTTACAGTCATCCTGTCCATATTGAGAGGAATAAACAATGTTGGCCACTCAACGAATACGAGGCAGCACATTTGCTGGCAAGTAAATAAAAGTGTATACTTAAAGTGTAAAATCCTTCTTAAAGTGTAAAATTAATCAAGTATTTGCAATAGTACCTGGGAGAACGAGCTTCGCTCTTTAGCTTTTTGTAAAATCGTCACTTTTTTTTAATATTCCTTTTTTTTTGTAAAATTGCGTTTTTACGGGTAATACAATTATGCAGTTGAGCTTAAAATGCAAAACTGTATCTGTATACAAAATTTCATAAAAATTGTTGAATTCGTTTAAGAGATACCCGAAATATAAATACATACATAAATAAATACACACATACAAGATGGCTCGTTTAAAGTAATAAGATTACATATGTTGTGGCAAAAAACTCACAAAAACACTTTATTTTACTATTCCTAATCCTACTATGGCATGGCTATCATCTAAATACACAATTTACTTTAATTTCAAAACTAAATTCCTGGTAAAACGCCAACGCCGTCCTGTGTATCAATTAATAGTTATTATGTAATCTTTGATGTTATAAAAAAATATTTAATATCTAGATCCAAACCAACCAAAAAAACTATATCTGTGTATTTTATTTGTAAATATGACATTTGACAGAGAAACACCGAGACCCATGCAAATAGATATATTCATGTATACAAATATCTGCATAAACTGGAATTCAAAGCCAAACCAGTAAGGTCTTCTTAAATAATATAAAAATAAATCGATGCCTACCAATAAAGTGTTGTAATAAAATGTATCTTTAAACCTTCGCTCAATTAAATGCACGATAACAGCTTAAAGAAATGAACACATCAAAAACACCAGTTCTTCAAGGCTAACAATTTGATATGCAGATTGTCTAGCCATAAACCAAATGGCCAAGTGTAAAGTCATTTGAGATATGGCAAATGGCTTTCGTTACGGTTGAAGTCAGTTCCGTGTGGCGATTTACGTGTGACTGACTCTAAAATGACTTGTCATTTTTGTGGTCCTCGATTATTTTTATACCTAAGCTTTACACGGAGCTGGTAACTGGGCAATCATTTATTTTTTATGAAATATACTACTGACTTTTGACTTTTGAAATGCCTCACATAATTATATGAACCTTGATAGTTAACCTTACATTTAATACTTTTATATTCAACTTACTTGTAATTTGTAAAAATATCCTGAATAACCTTTTTTTCTCTTACAAGGTTTTAGTTTTTATTTCCAAATATTGAACATTGAAAATCGATAATCATTTAAAAATGTTTGCAAAGATAGTAAATAACAAATTATGTCATTATGAAATTCAGCAGCAGACCTAATTCCTCAATGCCAAACGCTTTACACCAAATTACTGATACAAAGAACATTGAAAAAGATAAAAAGGTTACTAAAATATTCAGTGATTTGGCTGAAGCTATTACTACGGTGTCCATTACTGAAATTTAAAAGTAAATATATACCCCAGCACTCATACGGCTAGTTAAAAGATCAATAGAATCAAAACCAAAAGAGCGATAGAATTTCCCATGGAAGTGACATGGAATTTACGCTGCTTCTGCTATGTAATAATGATCTTAGGAACTTGAATTTAGAACACAGAACAATAATCTCGTATGTAAATGACACCCTTTTTTTGTGCGTGTGGATTTAAATTAAAAAGTAATTTTTTCCGGGATAAAGTCGACAATGTGCTATTTCATACTATAATCTACCTCTATGCAAAATTTCATCCAGATCCACTTAGCCGTTCTGGCGTGATTCAGTAATAAGCATTACGAACAACATAACCATCCAAACTTTCGCATGTATAAATATAATTATAATTATTATATATATATATAATTATAAAAAATGTATAAATATAATTATATTAAGTAAGATTTAAGTTGTTGCTCGTAATGCTATTAGCAGACCTATTGACAAATATTATAAATACTAGTCATAAATACTCAGTTCATTTTTTCAAATTACCAACTACATAAACGTAAGACCTTTTTGCCGGTATCGAAAGTCGAAAGCAGAATTGTAAATTAGGTAGATAGATGGAACATTCTTTATTGCACACCACATTTAGACAGTAATTAAACATAGTGAGAAACAATTGATAATAGACGATAAGTGCAACAGGCGGTCTCATCGGTAAAAGCAAAGTCTTCTAGACAACCTTTGTATGAAAACAACAGAGAAAAATAAGTTACCTGTTCCTCTCTCATTTTACAGAAGAGTGTCTGTTTCTGGGTCTCGTCCAGCTCTGCCAGGATCTCGGGGTCCACCCACATGTCGCGCAGGATTTGCTGCAACATGGTGCCGACCCTGTAAACAAAGAAAAAGATCATAGTTGGTTATCTAGTAGTACCGAATCTTATAGAAATATAATGCTAAGTAAGGATATTTCCAGAGCTTTTGTCAAGCCTACATATAACTTAGATACGATGACGGAAGAGTATATGCATAAAGTGTCTTTATTTCCACCGAAAACGAAACAGGACTAGCTACAGCCCAACTACTGTCACATTTAGTATAAAGCTTTTTCTGAGATCGCAACACAATCCGCAACATTTCTATCACCAAGAAAGTCTCATCAAAGTTCCAGGCGTACTTAAAACATTCTCACTTTCCAAGTATTAGAATTTACTTCGAAATAAGCGAGTGTAGTGAGTGCTACAGGTATGATTAGATTGCTTCCTTAACCAACGTGCCGGTCGGACTAACTACGTGATGACCTGTACGTGTAATGGACAATTTCCACGTTATACCCGTTGAACTTAGTATTGCAAGATTGTATAACACTTTTCTATAGTATGTAGATGACCAATGTGGGCTAACTGTAGGGCATTTGACTGCCACGTATTTAATGTCTATGTCCTTCGTTCTGGTCACAGAAATCTTATTTAGATTTCTGTGGTTCTGGTTGTTTCTGTGTATAATCCTAGGCCGCTACATAAGTGTTGTCGTAAGTTTTCAAACGTGTAAATCACACATTGCTTCAGTTGTTTTTTCGATCTTCCTTTCAATTGTTTTTTTACGTACAGGACATTTTTTACGTGCTAAGTCGCATGGCGTTAAATCCGGACTATAAGGAGGTTGTCCCAGCAACAACAGACTTGATTTCCTCGTAACATTTTTGTATAGAATGTAAGAATGTGAAAAAAATAAGTTTGTCTACCCGGATCCTAGAATATATAGTGTGTAGCAGCTTTGCTTATTTTCGGTTTAAATAGCGCTGTGTAATAATGACCCAGAATGTTATTATCGTTGTTATTTAATTAGCAATGGTAAGAACTTTCAAAATGAGACACAACTAGTCAATGCTCTACGTGATATACATATACCTACTCAATATTTTGGATCTGAAAAATAAATAGTTCTCATATAGAAGTGAACGATATCTACTAATAAACAATTATATATATTCATATCCAGGGCCTTTTATGCATAAATTCTTTAAATTTATTAAAGAATTCGATTTGAATTTGGTAAACAAACTAAATTTTTTGCAACTCACGATGTTGTAAGTGGTATGCCTAACAGGACGTATACAAGGAAGGTATTCTTGTGAGGAACACTTTCAGTTATTTAAATATTAAACACCGTTTTCGCGGCCGATAAAAGTATTTAAAGATATCCTAAGTAAACTGATATAATCCTCAACAAGATAGTGAAGTTTAATTAGGTTAGGCAAGTAGTTAAAGACAGTGTAGGTAATAAAATAGAAAAAAAATCACTGTTTTCTGTCTACACCCGATTTTCCCGCTCAGGGCAATAAATTTTTTGTAAATTTGATAGTGTAAATCTGCTGTGCCCTACCATTAACCTACGCCAACCTACGTCATAAGTGATCTGCCCACACACTATTTAAATGGTTAGGTCAGCGTAAAAAAATAGCTTAGGAAGAAGTAATTAATAATAGGCTTTTATTTAGTGGAATAAAAAAGGAGGTTCTGTATTCGATCCATATGTATGTTTGTATGTCCGCGATTTTTAAAAAACTTAAGGACATATATTTATGATTGTTTCACTAATGTATTCTACATATTTTAGGAAGGTTTTAGTAAATAATACATTAGGTATTTATTAGTTTTTTTTTCACAATTGAATTTCGTTGAAGTCGGTTTTTTTAAAAAGAATTAAGTATTGTTTTAAGATGAGATTGGTCTTCTTTCTATATTTTTTTATGAATATTATTTATACTATTTTTTATTACTTTCATTTAAAGACTATTTAATTGTCTATTAAACAGATTTCATATATAAATTTCATAGATAAACTAGCATTCTTAGCTTCAGAGATTTTCAGGTATCTTTATGTGACTCGAATTCATAGCTCTTGAGTGTATTCTAGCAAAATTTATGTTTTGGTATGTGTATTTCTACCGCAGTGCTATCGAAGTCTTATCATCTGTCTGTTTGTTCTCGCTGTAATCTCTGAGCCCTGGATCACGTTCATATTTCCATGCATTATTTTATTATAGCTTTACTTGCGTTTGGTGAGTCGTAAAGAAATTCTTTTTATGATTTTCAAACTTTTAAGGATAGTACAAGGTTAATGAAATATTTCTCTAAAGTTATAATAACCACAATGGAAAAACTGGCACTCCATAAATAGTTTAGAAAAAGATCACAGAAAACACGTTTTTGTAACAATGCTATTGATAAATTTAAAAATTATTTACGCTCTAAAACTCTTTTAAACTAACCAACTTGACACGGACTTCTACTGAGAGAAGATATTTTTTTTAGTGTGTGGTCAAAAACATAATATATTTAATCTGTTAAAGCCATTTAACATTTTTCTTCCACAAAATAGCCTGATGCCTCAGTCGACAGTACTGTGCCGTGCGTAGGATTAGGGGACTGTCATTGTTCACTTGTTTTATAGCACGTAAGTACAGTGCCCCTTTTTAGGCCGCATATTTAATTTGAAACACCGGAGGGGCTCATGGCTAAGTGGTAGCCATAAAGTAGGTTAGCAAGTATAACAAGTATAAGTAATACTAGCCAGGTCTGTCTTAGGATGGGTAACCATTCTTAACACATTGAGACCCTTCCGTGCCTCGGAGAGTACGTTAAGCCGTCGGTCCCGTTTGCCATACGAACATCTGTGGCTTTCGTTACTGGTAGTTGGGGCTCTAAAAGTTTTTAAACGATCAGGTTTCCTTACCAGGAAAAAAACCAGGAAGGTTGTACTTCTTTGATGTAGGTACTTATAGTAAGGCAGTATCATACGTCTACCGGTCGTGACAGCGCGGCGGTGCTTTTCAACCGCGTTCCAGCCCCACTAACAAAGAGCGACATACCTAATGCGAATAAAGGCGTGTGGCGTGCAAAGGATTTCAATCACTAAACATTATGCATTATGCAAAAGCTTGTGAGCTTGCGTCTGGATGGCAGGTAGACTTCAACCTCGCAGGGTTCTGGTTTCAAATAAAATTGAACTTTAATGCAATATCCTTTAAATTAGAATTAGACTAACTGACGCTCGGCTAAAGTCTATGGTCGCTATATATTTACAAATAATAAGATCTAAAGAGATTGGTAAATATGTTATAGAATTTACGTAACCAAATGAGTCATAGCAAAGGCCGCACCTTACTAAACTTGCTAATGATGGGGAAGCTCAACAGTTTCGATTCCAAACTATATTACTAATATTACTTTTTACCAACACAAGGGCAATGTAGTAATAACAACGACATCTGACTAGTGTCTCAAAGTCTCAAACGATCGTAATTTGCAGTACAGTACAAACTATATCACGTGTGAACCGACATCATCTCGCTTGGGATTTGTCAAACAATATGTCAAAAGTCTTAAAATTTCGACCTCAATATTAAGGCGATCATGTGACTGTGAGCTTAACCCGTGTTTCCAAAGACCCAAATATCCATAAGCAATGTTCTGGGAATTATAGACTTAAGTTTAGCTTACAAACTAAATTTTATTCCACTAACTAAAAACAGCAACTCATTAATCGAGTCATGCGGGCAAAACAAACAGTACTATAACGGCATACCAACCCGTATAGGCCTTCATTTAACCCGCATTAATGGCACAAAAATCACCCTTTAATATAAAGAAATTGACGTTAAAATACTCACATAATGACTTGTACCGTTAACTTAGTACGTGTTTTTTCAAAACAAGTGCAGTAAGATAACAATATTCTTGTAAGTCTTGTATAAGCTCTTAGTTCGACACTGACAAAGGACTCGTGAGCAGTATTACGCCACTAGTCGTGATGAATACGTACAATATGGTAGCTATAGATCAAAAGTGAAGGTGAAACAAATGCCACAGCACCGAGCTTTGCGCACGTATTCTATAAAATATAATGACTTTCGTCTTTGCTTTGTTTTTCGCTTTTGGTTATTTTTTACTTTTATAACCTAACTGTAGCTAGGTTTTACGAAACTAGATAATTATTACATGAAATAGAAGACCCGATTGTGTTAAAAATACTGAGTAAAAAGCGAAAAAATTTTTAAAAAAAGTCACTCTCACAACTGTTACGGATCTAATGACTAAAAGTTTAGGCTGTGGAACATGTTAAATAAATAGAGACGTAATTTAAAAAAAAAACAGTCAATCGTAGGACTGCACGTCAGAAGTGAAAACATAACTTCACAATGTATTTGCATATACATACACACACACATCTGTATATATATATAAAAATAAAAAGTAGGTAATAACATATCTAAATGTATACATAGGGTACCTACACGGGAAGTTCTGCGCCGCTCATAAATGTTTGAATTTCGAATGTTATATTTTTTTAAATATAAGAAACTGGGCTCCGTCTTACGAATTTTCGATCAGGTCACGTGCCCTGACGCGAGTTTAACATTTGTCACCAATCCCAAAAAGTGCACAACGCCGCTAAAGAAGTTTTCACTTCAAAGACGTTTTTTGAGAAAACCCAAGTAAAGATTCGTACTTATGCCTATTATTATTTCATTCAGTATAGATTTTTCGACAGACGTTAATAGTAAAATGTTGTGTATTTGTAGGTCGCTGTGTTCCCTGGTTTATTATTAGACGATGAATATGGTCGATTGAAGTAAATTTATGTCATGAAGTTAATTTCCCATCTTTTAAAGGGTCTTTATGAATTTAAATGTGCGACTATCTATGCGGTTTAAATAGCACGATTTTAATTCTACCGTCATACAAATGATACCCGTGGTCACCAACAACTTTGCAAACAACGTATGAATTAATCTCTCTTTGCTTTTTACTGTTATCGAAGTATATGGCCCCGCAGTCAACAAGCGTTGTGCGTTTCCTCACAATTATGAACTTTATGGGGATTTAGGTAGGTGTCGCTACATGCCCTGGCTAATTTCTGTACATCAATATTCTTAACGTTCCCAAAATTTGTGATTAGAATAATTTACCATTGCGAGAGCCGAGATTAGAAATTCAGTCATCATCATCACACTGAAAACTTACACAGGGCACTAAAAAGCAATCACTTATTGCAAATGCAATTAACTGCCAAATGCGTAAGAGATTGAGTATACTTTTTTTTTTATTTTAGTTTAGTCCAATATAATTCTTTAAAAAAAAACCGACTTCAACAAAAAAACCTATTCCATGAAAGACTTATATATGGTTTTCTCATGGATGCCATTGTCAGAACTGGACCAAATTGAAATGGGACCACACGGGAAACACCAGCTTTCAAATAAAAAAAGAATCATCAAAATCTGTTCACCCAGTCAAAAGTTCTGAGGTAACAAACATAAAAAAAAACAAACACAGTCGAATTGAGAACCTCCTCCTTTTTTGAAGTCGGTTAAAAATACATATAATAATATTATGTCACTTTCGGTTCAAACTGTTCTTTTCATTCTACTATGCTGACATAATTATAAGTCCAAGCCTTGCCTCGTAGGAATTAGTTTCCAATACCTATGGATAGCTTTTATGTGCATAAAAACTTAATCAAAACCCCCATTTTGTCAAGAAATCTCAAAAGGCTGGCAAGTTATACAACGGGCAAGGTCATTTGACTTGGTAAAATGGCTATAGACTTTTAGACACACTACCAACAGACATCGTGGAGAATAATTTTATTATTCGACACAAGCGTGCAGTTTATTTATTTATACACTAAATATAGACACTACTCAGAAATAGCACTACGTTGGTATATATTTACATACATTATAAAAGTTTATTAATAACTTAAAAATTATATAATTTTGATCAACAATAATCAACATTCAAATTGACGCCAAGAATGCGGTATCATCGGATTCAAGTAATAAAATTTTATAATTTTATTACTTGAATCGTCAACTTCGTTATTCATTACGTCATGGTGTGTGTATAGTCTTGAAAAACGAACGTATGTGGACGTAGAATAGTGCTCGATGAAGAAGAAAGTGCGCGGGCGCTGCTCGATTGACGAGTGGGTGACCGCTACGGGGTCAAGGATAGCGTGAAGTTCACTTAAGCTTTACATGTATTGAACTGTATGTTCGTGGGTGCTTGATATTGTCTATGTTCAATAAAGTATTTTTTTATACACTGCAGCCAAGTTATTCGACTATCATGACGACGACGATGCTGACCTACGCATTTAACGAAAGTAAATTATTCTCCTATCTAGAGAGAGCCGTCGCTTTCTCAGACCCGGTAGTAACGGGCTTTACTTCACGCCTCTTCCAGGCCTCATAGCTGATGTTTTACAGAAGTTTTCTTTCTTACAGTCCCGAGGAGTCTCAGAGTAGTTATCATGCCGTTCAAGTTTTCGCCGTATGGTGGACTGTTTCAAACAAAATTTAGATTTAAATAAATTCACAGACAGCGAAGCTACCTAATCTATCGAGGCGAGGGTGATATTTAAAACATTTTTTTCTCTTATAGTCACAAAGAATCTTCATCATTTGCCTTCTCGATTGATGGTTAGGGTCACGGGTTTGGTTCAACCATATCCACCAAAAGAATTCAAACATGACGTGTTTGGATGGCGTTTTCGTTCTTTGGCCCCTGTGCAACAGTGCAAATAAACACACTGACGCAAAAATTCAACTCAGAAGAACTTTAAGTGAAAACAGGTAATGAAGAAAAGTATTATCGTTGCAATGAAAAATTTTGTATTACCATTATAGGAGGTAGTCAATATAGGCATTAAAAAACACAAGATTATTTTAACGTTACCCTATTCGAAGTCGCAGTCGAAGAGTTAGCAACACTAATCCATATCACACTACTAGTGTTGCAAGTGCAAGGCAGGCTCTATGCTTGCTTAGCATCGTGGTTGTACAGAAAATTAGTATACATTTGGCACTATGCATTATGTGATCGTAAAATTATTATTAACGCACAGGTCAAGGTACATTCGATCATAGCAATGTAATTACGGTCGCTTCTTACGACATTTGCAAGTATAGGGTAAGTAATATGGTTTTATTACCTTAATTAATATTGCTATTGTAATGATTAATTGCAAAATTTTAAGTACGAGCTAACGTAAGTGGGCTGATGATGTGTAATATTTATCTAATTGCGGTATAAAACGAACATATCTATACTAATATTATAAAGCTGAAGAATTTGTTTGTTTGTTTGCTTGAACACGCTAATCTCAGGAACTACTGGTTCGAATTGAAAAATTATTTTAGTGTTGGATAGCCCATTTATCGAGGAACGTTACGACCAATAGGAGGTGAAACAGCGGGGACGGCTAGTACTTAATAAACATGTTTCTGGACGATATATCCCAAAGCAATTAGTTCGCATGAAAATCAAAAAAATTATGAAAATCATGAATTAATTAATGATTTTCATCATTGATTGATTGATTCATAAAATTGTTAATAAAAACCATAACTTAAATTTTAATTAAACCTTTATATTATATTTATAAATAAAAAAAGTTTTTGACTGTATACTGTTGGCTGACCATTATTAAATTACAAAATTAAAAAAGAATGTATTTGTTACCCGATTAGGTAAATTAAGAGAAAATTCTGTTTAAGTAAAGTTTCGTAATTTTTTCTATCATAAACTGAAGAAGATAACTGCGGTGCTAATGTTGGTAACTAAAGTTCAAGCAATTTTGGGTGTTTTCCACATAAACGAACTAATATCAGTCACGGATGATAATTGACATCAATACTTGTGAAGTAGGCCACAATGATTGTTACGTGTGGGTTGATTGTACCTAACTGTTACTTTGACTATGAAATTGAGGCCAATTGGTGAGAAAATTTACTGCCTTTCCATAATAAAATGCTTAAATGAAAACTGATTTTTTATTTGGTACATCTTTGGAATTATCCGATAAATATTGTCAAAATATATGTACATGGCTGTCTTATCAACGGCATTTCTAAAGCGATATTTAAGACTAAAGTCGTTAACAATTACTTTTTATTATTATTTTAATAATAATAATAACTCCACACATCTCACACACGGCCGTCTGATCCCAAACTAGGCAGAGCCTGTACTATGGTAATCAGACTGATGATAAACATACTTATATGTTTCTAAATACATACATATTATAGATAAATTACACCCAGACACAGAACAAATTATCGTGATCATCACAGAATTATTTGTCCTGGGCGGGAATCGAACCCACGACTTCTGGCTTAGCAGTCAGGTTCACTAACCACTAGACCAACAGGCCAGTGAAAATGCGTGCGAAAGTTGAAATATTGCCAATTTGCCAATTGCCCACGGCACAATCACCGTATACTAAGCTTATTTGATATGTGATTTTGTTAATTACATTTGTATTATTACAAAAAAAAATTAAGCCAATATATTTTTAGTATGGTCTGATATGAAATATAGGTTGGCTAGATTGTTAAGTCGTTTGGAGTTGCTAAACTAAATTGTTTATTGCACTGTAACTTTGCGCAATCCATGCGCATGATCAAATGGCGATATAACAGAGCTGTGGGTTGTCATTAGTTACGGCGAACTGTCGATAGCCCCATTATCGATAGTTGATTTTAAAAGTCACTTAAAACATCGATATGTGTATTGATTGCATTACTACATCAAATAATATAATCCTAACTAATATAGATTTTGTAAATGCGAATGTGAGTTTGTTCATTTATTTGTTACACTTTCACGTTATCAGGGGTACAGAAAAAATGTAGGATATATTTCATCCGGAAAAGTAATTAATAAACCTGTCTATCTCTTAAGAACAGCCTGAGGGTTAGACGGAACAATAATTTACTTTTACAACAAGCAAATCCGCGGTATTTGATGGTTAGGCACAGAGAGCCTGGAATACTCGTACGTACAACGCATAGTAATTATACGCATATTAATTTCATTTTATTTTTTAATAAAAAAAAAAGAGCTCCCGCATTAGGAATTACTCCTGTGTCGCGGGGGACTTTACAAACATACAAACAACGGACACAAAGAACACCCAGACTCGGGTGAGAATCGAACCCACGACCTATGGCATAGCAGTCAGGGTCACTAACCACTAGGCCAACAGGCCAGTCTAGGCCAGGCCAGTTATCTAATGACAAAGTGGTTCAAATTTAAGATTAGATACGTCTTTGAAAATATTATTTTTCATTTTTGCCTTTTGAAAGTTCACGTTAAATACTATAATTACACAATATCTAGTATTACCTCCGTTTGAGGATAGTCTTAACAATAACAATATTGCTGATGTTCTATCGATAGTCGACTGTAGCATCACTAATTGTGACTGCTGCTATTATACCATTATACTTAGAATTTATCGTCAGAAAATCATCAATCATATTCATCTATATTCATCTTCGTGAGCATTCTAAATTTTAAGGACAATTAAAGAAGGTTAATTTGCTATATGATTCGTTGGATAAAAGTTTACAAAGGTATGTAATGTAACGATAATTTTATTACAACTTTACGCAATGCTGCGCTTATAAAAAGCGCCTGATTTTGTCAAAACAATGCCTGACCTGGTATCTTCAATTATTTAAGACTTTAATTATATTTGTTTGTTTTAAGGAAAACCCATACTACGTGACCCATATTTTACAATTTTTTATAGCCCCTCCCCCCCCCACCCCGCGATAACCACCCGTAGTATATGCCAAGACCCCTCTGCCCCTCTGGTTTTCACGTAGTAATTAATAAATATGGTTTTAAATGATTTTATGGTGACAGAAAGTTAAAAAGCGTTAATACGCTTGTTTGTTGCCACCTGTGAGTTTAAAAAGCGCCAAACGCTACGCGCCATATTTGAATATAGCTAAAAAAAGCACGAGATTTCCCTAGAGGATATTGACTACGTGACGAAAACCTAAGCCCCCCCTCCCCCGCCCCTGTGACCAAGCGTGGTATTTTGAAGACCCCTTCCTACGTTCCCTAAACTAATACTGTCAGAGTTTTTTAAATATCGCGCCTTAAAAGATACTTTACGCTCTTGTTTTATGCAACACTTTGTGCATATGAAGTACGGAGTATTTATTTATTTTTTATTTTTTTATGGTATAGGGGGCAAACGAGCAGACGGGTCACCTGATGGTAAATGACTACCGCCACCCATGGGCACCTGTAACTCAAGAGTCACAAGTGCGTCGCCAGCCTTTAAGGTGGGAATGGGGGAAGGGTGGTAGGGCCTCCAGTGACCTCACTCACTCGGTGAAAAGCAATACAATCAGTGCTTCACTATCATATCACTCCGGTCGAGCAGGCACATACGTGACAAAGCATGGCTCTCTCACGATATATGACAGAGCAGCAGCAGAGGCAACCAGCGTACTGGTAAAATGCTATTTCCGAAATTATGTTGTTTTAAGACTGACTAGGTCGATAAGTATATTTTTCTTTTGTTTTGGTGGCAACAAGTTTTCTGTTATGACTCTAACCACCTCTTACATTGTTTGACTTAAAGGTCCTATTAACCAGGTCATATAATCCCAAAAGAAACTTTCATTGTAATTATCGACAAAATATTTTCATGACACTAATTTTATTCGCTTGACTCAATTTGACAAATTAAAGCAACAATAGTAATTCTAAAATCGGCGAAGATAGCTTTCTGTAGGCAATATAGATGGAAATTTATATGAAATGTTTGGCAAGGAGCAAATTTTTATATCACTATAAATTTAAGATATCCCCCGACTCGAAAATCCCTTCAACGATTAGAAAAGAGCTGATATATAGCAAAACACTCTCTCTCAATCAAGTCACTTTTCAAACAAAAAAAAACGTACTTAAATCGGTATATTCGTTTAGGAGCTACAATGCCACAGACATACACAGACACATCAAACTTATAAAAGTCCTATTTTTGCGTCTGGAGTTAATAACACAATACACACTAGTTTCCATAATAATTTAATTCCAAGTGTTAAGCATGTTGCATGCATGCCAAACGTTGATGGCTTCTTCCTGGAACCCTACCTTATTTTGGAATAAGGAGCTCTATAAATAAGGATTTAGTTTTTCCAACTTTTCAGAGTGAGACATTTATTACTGTGTATTCTGTACAATAAAGTTATCTAAGAAATTTAGAATGTCAACTTTCACATTAGTGAAGCGATACTCTAATTGTTTATAAACAGTGATTTATAACACCAATTTATTTACTAAAGACGATGCGTGCTGCACGCCCAGACGATAATTCACACGACGAAAAAAGTAAAAATCTAGAACAGTGGAAATTTTAAATACGCAGACTTATAATTCAAATTTTTGTCAATGCCACGTTTTCGCAACGTTTTTTTTTTAAACAATAACCTGTCATAGTGACATACGTCAAATCGTTTGGCGCGGGAAACAAAGAGCGCTCGAAAGTGGGTTGCACGGATAAATTAGAGGTTACACCTCTACGTGTCATGGAGTTCGCGTAACAAGATTTCTATCTCATCTTGATTCGTATCACTTTCGCCACACCGCATAATTATGTAAAAAAATGCGGTTTAAATATGAGAGGGTACGCAGAAAGTCACATTTTTTAACAATTCGCGGTAAGTACGTGTATGGGAAGGCTGTTAATTAAAATAAATGTTTCAGTAAATGTTTGCAACTGCACTATTGATGGCATCAGAATAATAAAAACCATCTTGAAAACAACAACTTTTCCAATATTATAATACACCGTCCTTTATACACTAAGTATATAATACAGTACGCAGAAATTGTATACTTTAGTCGGATAGATCACCAACACTGTTAAAAATATGAACAAATCGTTCGCTTTTATAACAATAAATAAGGAACAAACCTACCTACCAACCTGTTGTCCGTCCGTCGTACGTCTGTCTGTCTGTCAAGACGCTTTTTCTCAGGAACGCGTGGAGGTATCAAGCTGGAATTTATATCAGATACTCAGGTTTACTGTCACAGCCTGATACAGCCGTTTATGCCCCATTTTTTTTAAATGTAAACTACTACAATTTTTATAGTATGCTATATATTGCAACAGTATTTTTAATACTATATCCCGCCAAACAACATTGGCAATAGGTACTTATAGCGTTTCGTAATGCTTTTTCTCTTCATGATATTGTAGCATGCCAATGTCATATACATCATAATAGAATGTCAGTAATACATACCTATCATTAATCAAAACGTAAATAATAACAAACATATAACAGTCACACAAAAAAATACTCGATATCAAAATATGAGGTTACTTTATTTGAACACAAGTCTTATGAGAAACTAACGAGTTATCAACGCGTGGGTAATAGGGCGTGGCAGGACACTGTGAACACGTGTGCGCAAAATTAAAAAAGAAACTGACAGTCACAGTAATGGACATAGTGTCACGCACTGCGCCTGAGTTTTTGTCTACCACCGCGTGTCGATGAACTTTTCTGTACCCAGTGAAGCGGCCTCTTTGTTACGATTATGAAATATTAGTTTGTTTTGTTACCGTAACGAAATGGAACTTTTCGATCGTGAAATTTAATGCAGAATGTTGATGGTATTGCCAAATAGATGAAAATTTTGAGAGTACATTTTTGAACTCTTTATATTGTACATATTTATCATATTACAGTTTACTACACCCTCATTTCGCCAATGATATTTTGTGGTCCTGCGCTTAAGGAGGTGAGTCTTGCCGGTTGCATTTTCAGACACCGTGATGCTAATAAACAGCCAAGGAATCAACCTTTGAATGAAACACAGAAGCTTACATATAACATAAATACAAAAAAATATATAAAAAAAGATTACTTGAAAAAATACCATAGGCTCAAACATGGATGACATCTAATTGAGCGTACATATTATATACTAGTAAAACGTTTACTTGGCAATAACCCTAATCGTAATTTACACAAAAAAACATATTTTTAAAAGTCAAAAATAGAAAAGAGGTGTATATTATCATAAGTACAAATTGGTAATAATGAATGCCCAAGATATGCGGTAACACAAAAGAAAAGTTACTTTTAAATTAAGAACCCGCTCTTCGAGTCATTTAAAAAGTTAAACAATGAAAATAATTAGCTATAAAATTCCAACCATTCACTTTCAGTTTTAATTATGAAAAGAAAATAAAGCGCGATACAGACCAGACCAGATTTACTAATTACAATCAACAGAACTTATTTCGAACATTGTAGGTGAACTACATATATTTCAGCTAACAGTACTGAACTAAAATATATGCCATAGACATAGATCATTATGAGCAGCACAACCTTGATGTTCACTTACTGTGAAAAATAGAACATGCGGTACAAAGGTTACGAAGCTTAACCATCAACATACAGTTTTGTGTGACACACCGTTATAAGTACATTCGAAATCAAAACTGCTGGCTATTAACCGAAAACGAGGGAAAATCTCAGTCAGCAACATTTTGTTGCAGCAGGGTGGCTCTGTTAGGCGCCCATTACACGGTAGGTTTTGCTATCGTCTAATGCAGTGATTGACGGTTGCATGATGAGATTTTGATGTCGATATTATTTCATCAATCACCAACGAACATCCGTCAATCATGACTTTTAGTAATGATTGACGTTTGCATGAGTGTCTAATGGACGCCTTAAAAAAAAAAAAAGTCATTCCATTTTAAATACTTGTGAAAAAAATCTGACAAAAAAACATGTATTTTGTCAATTACTCTTTCCAAATTTATTGCATGACAAAATGCCAAAAGAAAAAGATTAATTAACATAAATACGTGTGTGTTTATGTAAATAATTTGTTTGAAATATGTATATACGATGAGGAATTTTATGCAACAGAGAAGATAAATAGGCACAGAAAATAAAACGAAAAAAGCTACTATAACTTTGAAATTCTAGTGTTTCATAACTTGTTTTTATAACTTGACACATTATATATTACTAAATACATACATATTATAGATAAATTACACCCAGACACAGATCAAATGATCGATGATGATCACTAACCACTACAAGACCAACAGGCCCGTGGATGAATGAAGTGCGATTTGATTACATTACCGGCATTTAACGCAACTCTAAGGTAAATACACACCCAAACCATGCCCCCGTTAATTCCTTTGCACACACATCTCATCATCCACATTTGCATTATGCCTTACGGTAATGCTGAAATTATACCATAGCTTTTTATTCTTTATGTACAGAAGGGTGGGGCGAAATTTTAGGAGCGTAATGTGCAGCCGATAATAGTTGATTTAGTTTAAAAAAAAAAAATTGTTTGTTTCTTTGAAAAATACTTGTCCTGGTGTAGGTACACATTTCTAAGCAATTTATTAAGAATGTTCATGAGAAATTTAATGATTTTGTTTTTTTATTTGTTAATACAGACATTTTCAGCAACATCTGGACATTCCATCAACCTCCTTGCTATAGTTCCCAAACAGTTTCATTCATGTCAGCTCTCTCTTACGAAATATAATTAACCAAATCGGTCAATTTTCAAATTTAATTTGTCAGTTTGTAAATAAGATATCTGTATTATAAAATGATGAATTTGCCTAAAATCTACCTCTAATCTAGGGTCCAACTACGACCTTAGAATTTGACCACACCTTTTTGTAACAACTTGTATATTATGGGTCATTAATGTTATTTCTTATTTAATTAGTCTATTCTGGTTTCCCTCATTTTCTTCTCCTTTATTTAGTCTTATCTAACAAGACGCCTTATTCGAAGGAAACGTGACTTATCACAGTCGTACCGCATATACTTCCGTAAATTTGAATAGATTGACACGCAAAAGGGAAGAATCATATAACGATACAAACTCGCATAGTTAACACATGTTCATAATAATATATTAAATCGTTCCAGTATGTCTTGTTTGTCCATTCACAAAAAAAAACTTTGAATGAATTTTGTATAGATATGTGTAATTGTGTATAACACAATAAATAATAATAATAACTCCACCCATCTCACACACGGCCGTCTGATCCCAAACTAGGCAGAGCCTGTACTATGGTAACCAGACTGCTGATAAACATACTTATATATTTCTAAATACATACATATTATAGATAAATTACACCCAGACACAGAACAAATTATCGTGCTCATCACACAATTATTTGTCCTGGGTGGGACTCGAACCCACGACCTCTGGCTTAGCAGTCAGGGTCACTAACCACTAGACCAACAGGCCAGTCAAGGTAGCCAGGTACGTACTTTTTTTTTTTTTAGTTAGCCTCGCACGTGTCCCACTGCTGGGCAAAGGCCTCCCCCCTACGCTTCCACTCCTCTCGGTCCTCGGCCACTCTAGGCCACATGTTTAAATAAGTGTCGAGATCGTCCCTCCATCTCCTCCTCGGCCTTCCTCGCCGTCGCCGACCACCTCCAGGTATCCACTCCGTGACTATTTTCGCCCATCGGAATGGCTCCATTCAACAGACATGTCCCGCCAGGCACCACTTTAGCCTGGCGGTCACCACTCTAACATCAGCGATGCCAGTTTTGGAACGCAGCTCAGTGTTTCTAACGTGGTCCGTCAATTTGACACCCAATATGCTGCGTTCCATGGCCCGTTGGCAGATCTTAAGCCTAAATACAATATGTTGCTGATTGTACCAAAATGTTGTTTTTAAATGACTTATCCGATCGGAATAAAATACTTTAATTTATTTCTGATCCCTTCCACAGGGGATCCGATTGGAATAGAAAATAAAGTATATTAAAACTGATTCAGTATTGGATCAGTTTGAGGGGATCACACCGAAATGACTCCCATTCGCTAATCTCAACCACAGTTACCCTGTTGTGGCTTTCGTCGTTCCAAGATCTACAGAAACAATGAAAATGGCAATCACTGGGTCCAAGAGAAAGTTTAACGTTCTTGGAGCTTGGAACAAGTCAAATTATATTGAAGAAGTTAGAAATGTAATATTTCTACCAACTCCTTAGAAAGACAGCTAGAAAAGCCGAAAGTTGTATTGGAAAAGAAAAAGCGATACGAAGTCATTAAATCGTTTTCTGTACAAAGTTAGCAATATTTGATTCCAATAATATGTGTGACATTACATATAAACACATAAGTTGACACAAGATCCTCATCCTCGCCAGGTATTCCATTAACTATTAATATTAAACATGATATAGCGTTCATTTTGACAATGACTTTTCACAAAGCAAAACGAGTTGAACGCTCGTGATTGCGAAAGGTAACAGACATTATAATAGAAAAGATTCAATTGAAATAGTAGAATTTCTTTTTAAAATTACTGTGACATAGCGATCCCTCATAAACCATGTCTTATCTAACCGCTTGCTAATGTTAATCGTAGAATAACGGTGACGTTTTGTAGATGATGCATTTCAACGCTTTTGTTATTAATTTATACGTAGTAGCTGAGTGGTCTAACCTTTGGCCTCTCACATCGCCAGTTTGAGTTCTCGCCCGGGTGTAGGAGGAAATAAACTCAAGCAATAGTGACTTTAGAATATTTCTAAAATCGAATCGGTTATTTAATTTATTAAACATGGTTGCCTGTAAGAGATTGCCTCAGTGCGATAAGGCCGCCAATTGTATCTAACACCCAACATTGTTGTGCTCCTACCCTTTAAAATTATTTTGTGTACAATAAAGAGATATATTATTATTATTATTCTCTTTATTCATCTTCTACCTTATAAATTACATTTTTAAATATGTACATAAAAAATAAATATTTAAAAATATAAAAAATAGTACACCACTGACATCGGGTACAGGGCCCAAGATACCGGTGGTTAGGGCTCCAAAGACAGGAACCTCCTCACTATACGGGCCGTGTCGAGAAGAACTGCCATCTGCATCAGTCCCTTGATCCAACCGTCTAACGCGAGCCTCTTAAGGTATTGATCGAGGCTCTTGGCTGTTAATCCATGAGCCGATATGACAATCGGAACAATGATCGCCGATTCGACATTCCCCATATCGACAATCTCGTGAGACAAATCCAAATATTTGATTTGTTTATCTTTTTCGACTTTCACGAGATTCTCGTCATGAGGAACAGCGATATCGATGATCATTGCACGGCGCTCTAATCGGTCTATCACCACTATATCAGGTTTATTTGCAACTATAGTTCTGTCAGTGATGATAGATCGATCCCAATACAATGTGGCTCGACCATTTTCGAGAACTGGGGCGGGCACTTACCTGTAATATGGCACCTCTGAATTCACAAGGTTGTATTTGATCCTGGCCACTAGGTTGTGCAAATATTCACCATTGGCAAGACAAGAACAACCAGAAATAATATGCCTGATAGATTCACCGGGACGGTGGCATGCCCGACAGATGTCAACCGTACCATCTTTCAGGATATATTTCCGATAGTTATTTGTCATAACAACTTCGTCCATAATTGCAAAGACAAAACCTTCGGTTTCTCCGAAGAGATCACCGAACCGTAGCCAAGATGTGGACGCTTTTAAGTCTATATCAGGCCCATTTAGGGCCCGATAAAAACGACCATGAAGTGCTTTGCCCTTCCATACCTCCCTGCGCTCATTAGTACTAAGAACTACAGGTTTGCGCCAGTTCTCTTTAGCCAGAGCGAGCGGAGTGAGTCCGTTGTCCACTGCAACCACATTACAATGCACTCCCACATCAGTATGAAGAAAATATTCTCTAAGGTTGTATATCTCACGATTGTGTAAGGTCTTAATGTTTAAAAGTCCACGACCTCCAAACTTTCGTGGGATATACAACCTCATTACCGATGAACGTGGGTGGTGCATTCGAAATGCAGTATTATTATTATTCTCTTCATTTATTTCATAAAAATATAAACTACATTTTTAAATATACTTACAATAAAAAAAACAAAATATATTTAAAAAAAATAGTGTCACGGTATCGGGTACAGGGACCAAGTTACCAGTGGTTAGGGTTCTAGAGACAGAAACCTCCTCACTATGCGTGCCGTATCGAGGAGGACTGCCTTCTGCATTAGGCTCTTAATCCAGCTGCCTAACGTGAGCCTCTGAAGGTGTTGGTCGAGGCTCTTAGCAATTCATTATTATTATTATTATTAAACTAACACAAACAGCTGAGTTCTAACCTACGGACATTGAGTTTCGACCGTTAAATTGTGGCGCGAGTTGTGTAAGAAACAAAGAACCACATAACGAGGTACCTTTCTGATTAATTTAAACATGCAAGCGTTTAAAACAATTACCCATCTCTAATACTTTCATAAATTCATCTCTTCTTACAGGTAACTGAAATACTTAGACGAAATTAATTAAATTTACTTAAACAATTACTTTTCGCAACGAAATTACTCTGTGATTACGCAAATTACAGCCATGAGTGTTGAAAACGAGAAACTACATTGCGGTCAACGCCTTTTAGCGTGGTCGTGCGAAAATATAACATTGCCATGTGCGGCCAAAATGTCCGGAAATACTTGACTTCGTTTAGCTAGACTAATATGCTGTACAATATTAATTCAAACTTTAATTATTACGAGATTAGACTCATTGCTGTAGCAATTGTATTTTAAGTAAGTCCGTATGTTAGTTGACTCTCTACTGTGTCAATATTCAATAGGTACCAACGATGAGGTTCCAATTGTTCCAACTGAACAATTCTCCCATCATATTCTTTTGAAGTAATCTTTGGCAAAATGAGTGTAATATCAGGTCCATATCCGTTCCTTCAATTGCCTACTCTTCTTGCCAACATTTGCTTTTCAATATACCTCCCAATTTTCCCATTATTATTTCCTAATGTGCCCGGTTGAAGGCAATAGACTTGCCCCTCTGACAACCTTTTCAGGGGTAACAGGTTGATACGATCAAAGGACCCCAAAAAGAGAGAAGTTTCGCCCAGAGTTTATTTACCCACATTACTTCTGTAACACAAACTATATTATTCAGATGTAAGTATCTTTTGAGGTCAATCTTTTAAAAACCCGGTCAAAATAATATATCTAGATGTAACTATACTGGAAAACAAATGAATAACTCGCAGACGATTACGTAGAGTAAAGAAGTTTTGTAATATTAGACTATTTTTTTAAGTCAAACAATTACAATTACATTTTACATTATTTTCGCGTGTTACCATGGCTCATGTATTACACATACCTATGTATATACTTTTATTCTGTACCTACCTATTAATAATTAATTTAAAACTTTCGCGGGCCATGATATTATGTATCCTACTAATATTATAAATGTGAATGTTTGTGAGGATGTATGTTTGTTACTCTTTCACGCAAAAACTACTGAACCGATTGCGATGAAACAGCTGGAGACCTGGATTACCATAAACACCACCTACTTTTTATCCCTATATTCCCACGGCACAGGGACTTACGCGGGTGAAACCGCGGGGTGCAGCTAGTATGTACATACAGGAATGAATGCGATCATGTGCCTGACGTTTCGACCGGGTTGCTCTGGCCGTGTTCACAGGCTGACTGAATCAGTGGTAACCGTCCGTAGTCGAGACCGTGAGGTAGACGGTTATTCATCCACCGGCACATATTCGATATTTTTGTTTCGCCATGTACCGTCACATACTATACTAACAGTGTCCCTATTTTGTAAGCAAACCGATGTGTCTTTATTTTGGTGTTTATCCGACTGCGCTCAAAAACGAGGTGGCTTATCACTAGATTCTAGTAGATAAATAGAAAACAATTTCCCGATTGAAATTGGTGGAGAGGAGGACCTACTCATTTTTTTTTATTTATTTATTTAATTGCACAAAACATATTACAACCAACAAAATTACATATAGCAAATACAATGTTTTGATCTGGATTGCAACGTAACAAATATGTGCATATAACAAGACATAATAGCTAGACAGATAGCAACACTACACAGTGAGTAGCAACACAGGCTTGACAGTAGATTTAGACGCTTCTTGGGTTACGCAGAGCCTTCCAAGGCCAACCTGCTATGGAGGATGTCTTTCATAATTTTAACAAATGCATTAAAGTTACTATCAAAAATGTCTAACGATTAATATTTTTTTAATATGTCATTAAGTTGACGAGCCATCTGGGTTAATGGGTTGAAGTAAGAAACATTATTTTTATAAATTTGTAGGGTGAAGAGATTAGTTTGATTAGCTCTACGAGCACTATACTTAATATTGAAACTAATTATGGTGAGCAACTCCGGTGAATCAATAGTGTAGTGTATAATTTTGTACAATCATTGTCAAGGACGTGAACTGCCTATTTCATGGGTTCAAAAAGCAGGCTCTAGAAACTCTATGGAATCACTTTGTTATTTATTTATCAACCTGCATCTCGTCTCCACTTCTAAGACCTTTTACTTAGTGCAGATATTGAATAGAAAATATTAATGCCGTATGTGTCTTTATCTATTTGTCTTCACTGTCACCTAACAACTCTTACAAGACTTAAAATCATTCAATGCAAACGCAATTAATAACAAGAAAATTTTCTCTCTAGACTGACAACAAAAAATGGACAGATGCAGACATGAAACCTCCTCTCACGGAATAAAATCAATTTGCAACCGTTCCATATATTCCCGCCATGTTTTTACCTAGATCCACATTTTCTAGGCGTTCTCCTGAGCAGAAGCGAAATTGACATTTATCGGTCAACGAGTGAAAATAGTTAAAATGATGACGATTCTTTTACGCGAATGCCTAACGAGTAATTTAAGTACCAAGTAGATTATTAAAGAAGAGAATGTTGTAGGAAGTTACACATCACATTTCTATTGGAAATGGAAACACCTGAATGAGAAAGCACCTCCACTTTACAGAAGACAGCGGGTAACTAGTGCCTTCTGACTTCTGATGAGAAATATTTTGCAATAAAACAAACTTAGTTTTATGAATTTTCTCAATTTAAAAAATAATAATTTGTTCGATTTAAAAATCTTTAATTTTACACATTCCACCTGCTTTTATGAGAAACGGAGGTGAGATGAGGAATTTCCAGGTTTACCTGGAAATTAAAACGCTCATAACTTTTAAACAGATAGGTTGACTAGGATTGATAGGTTATCCGGATGTCTTAATAAAAGCTGTTCCCGGATAGGAGGGCCTATTAAAGGGCAGTACGGCACACCGTGTGGTTTTAGTCGGTTCGATTCCTACACACCAACCCACCGAAAACCCCGGTGGGGTAACGGCCCGAGGGAGGTTAACCGCATGCTAGAGTCATGCCTTTTCAATGATTTAATTAAGTGTTCTATTGTCACATATATCCTGTATTGTACGTTGTACCGACGTCTGTCACTCGCTAACAAAGATATAGACATTTTAGTGCCACCGGCAGGGAACTGACGAATTATTTGGACTACCAAAAGACAAGTAAATTTAGTAAGTAGTATGGCATTACTAGCTTACGGGATCATATCATAGTGTATTCATGATTTTGACTACAAATAATTTTGTTAAGTACGTTACAATGGGTTTTAGTATAGTAAATAGCTTAATAATTAATAGCTATAACGAAAAAATATACCTACTTCATGCGTGTGGTTAACGGCTTTATCAGATAATGTATTAATTTATAAACATATTATTTAAAATATAAGTCATGTATTGTTGTTACCTAACAATGCCCCACGAGTATTTTAAGTACCAAGTAGATTATAGTCAACAAGAGAATATTGTAGGAGATAGTACACATCACATTTCACAGGAAATAGAGGCGCCTGAATAAGAAAACACCTTCATTTTACAAAAAGTAAAAAAAAAAATTGCTAAAAAATAGTACCTAAGGTTTATATAACAATGAAATAAATAACCAAATATATGAATGAATACGTCCATAGTTCAAATGTGTTTTTAAGAAGCGAACGTCAGCATGTACAAACATGTTACAATACTAACGTTCGTCCAGAACAACAGTACACCTTACTAAGTTTCTAACCTCTTTAGGAAGCGATATTCAGTTTCTAGATTGTCGTATGGTCTAGAATGTTAATGTCCTACAGTTGTGCCCATTCGTGTGTAATGACATCTACGTGAACGGTGACCACATGCGACTATTAACGAAATAGTCGTTCATTAAAGTAATCGAGGTGAATTATTGAGTGGTTTGCTTTAATGGGACTTATTTTATAAACTATGGTGGCAAATAAGATGCCACCGCGCCTAAATTCTTTGAAAGTTAACGCAGCCTATTAATAATATAGATAAATAATAGGAATAATATACATATATTTAGAACCCTGGAAACCTTATTAACCCCACTCAAGGTACTTTTGAAATTGAGTTTTCTTTCAAATCTTTATGGAATTATTTTAAAACTAGCAGCGCCCCGCGGTTTCACCCGCGTAAGTTCCGATCCCGTGGGAATATCGGGATAAAAAGTAGTCTATATATTAATGAAGGTCTCCAGCTATCTACATACCAAGTTTCATTGCAATCGGTTCAGTAGTTTTGGCGTGAAAGAGTAACAAATATCCATCCATGCAAACTTTCACATTTATAATATTAGTGGGATAATAATAACCGGAGACGCCTCACACACGACCGTCTGATCTCTGATCCCAAACTAGGCCGAGCCTGTACTATGGTAACCAGACTGCCGATAAATATACTTAAAAATTACTAAATACATACATATTATAGATAAATTACACCCAGACACAGAACAGATGATGACTGCATCTGGCGCAATGATTTAAGTGGTCACCTCGCAACCACGCAGCACCGAAATCCCACACGGAACGAAAATTTGTGTGATCCACAAAAATTTATTCTGAGTCTGGGTGTCCTTTGTGTCCGTTGTTTGAATGTTTGTGAAGCCCCCGCGACACAGGAATATCCCTAATGCGGGGTGTCTTTTTAAAAAAGAAAAAAATTATGATTGTTCTCACGCAATTATTTGCCCTGAGTGGGAATCTTAGACCAAATATACCATACATACACAATCTCCTATAGTTATTAATATACAATAATAACAGTTTTTAAAGTCGTTTCAGATACTTAATAAGCATTAACTCTTTGCTTGCCTATAATACAATGTTTTTATGTCATACAACCGAAAGAGCCTCCTAAATTTAAACCATAAGGTCAACTCAATAAGGCTTTATTTTAATCGTCAACCTTTAAAGTGTGACCAATTTAAAACAATCAACGGATACAAAATTACACTGCACAATGAATATAATCCTGACAATTGAGGAATTTAGGACGGAACCTGCAAATAGCTGAAACGGTAACCCTAAATTATAGTTTGGGTAACAAAACGTGGGCCAAATAAACAATTAAGTATCGAAATACTGTGAAAACTCGAGGCCAGTAACGTAGGGTTGTCAAGATTATAACTTGTTATACGTATCTATATGTTTATTTATTTGAAGTATAGCCTAAAATACCTAAAATTTAATGCCAGCTGGTTCGTGTTCCTGTAATAGAGGCCTCTCCAGTCACTGGAAATACAGGACATTCGGGTACGTGACCCCGACCTCTGTGACTACTGCAGTCTCAGTTCCATTCCCATACCGGGACTTGCGGTATCCCTTACCCTAAGTTCCTCTCCCTACCCATTTTTACTTATATAAATTTACCTTCTTCCTTCTTTCCCGTCTTAAAACGACATTCCCAAGGAGCGTTGGCGCCAGGCAGGCGGCCAAAACCTTTTGCAATGTTACATATTGCGCCGACCCTTAACAGTGGGAGAGCCATGCCAGGCCTATGCCACTCGATGTACTTACGTGCGCTAAACACCTCCCGGCCGCTCGACCGCTGGCGGACCTTAAACGCAGTCCCACGCAGTGGGTTGCCGACAGCTGCATCGAGCGCTCACGTTTTTATTTTTAAATTTACAACGTACAGTAACGTAATTCAAAATCGCATTGATATTCTTATATATATTTTAAATACAGTCAAATTCACGGTGAAAATTGACATGGTTTCTGACAGTTTATGTGCTGTATATGGATGTAGATCCAGTAATGTATGATGATATAATATAGTAGTATAATGATGTAGTTTTTTCTTGTCTACTTTCTTTGCTTAACTGTTCTAATAATTTATTGATGTTTCTCTTTAGAGGTTTGGTTGGTGAGGTCGCGTGGCTTTGATGATAATTTTTTCCTAGAAGCGCGCATTTGTTGTTAAGTGATTCGAATTGATGAATTAGATATTTGGTTATTCAAGATCGCATGGCTACGGCGTTAAGTTTTTCGTGGTAGCGTGCATTCGTTGTTAAGTGTTTCGTATTAGTAAACTTACGGGGACGTGGTATTCAGTGTTACATTTTTCTAAGTCAGGTAACACCCGATTTTTTGTGTAATAAAACTGCAATTTATCAACATAGGCTTTTTTTTATAAAAATATAGATATTGAATATTACATAAAAAGAGGTAACCCTAAACTCACTTACGGCCACGCAACCGTGCGCTATTACGAGGCAATAATAATCGTGTTTTAAGAACATTTAAGATCATTTTCGCATGCAGGGATCGGCGCTCGGAAAGAGTAGGTAATTAAAACGGTAGGTATGGACGTTTTTGTAGGGAGTGATTTATCTGTTACGTAGTAACTACTTAGTAATCTGTGGCCATGCTCAGGCACGTATGGACCGGCTCGACCGGAGATATACCACGGCCTAACAGAAAACCGGCAGTTAAGCAATGTTTCCATTGCTTTTTGCCGAGTGAGTGAGGTTACCGGAGGCCCGAACCCTTCCCTCCCCTCTTCTCCCCCTGTTCCACCCTTCCCCTACTCCCACCTTAAAGGCCGGTAACGCACTTGTGACTCTTGAGTTGCAGGTGCCCATGGTCGGCGGTAGTCATTTACCATCAGGTGACCCATCTGCTCTTTTGCCCCCTATACAATAAAAAAAACACTGTTTGCCTCCTTTTAAGTTATCACTGGTGCTTAAGAACACTCACAACAGCATTGTTTTATCTCTTATAACTTGTCAATCCCATTCCGTCAAGACCATTTTTCTCAGGAACCTGTTGACGGATTAAGTTGAAATTAATGCCAAATACGTATGTGTGCGGTCCCTTGAAGCTTATCAAGCTTCTAAATCAACGCAATCAAAAGATACGGCCATTTATGCCTCCTGCTGCATTCCCCACCCTATGCTCAAGTTAAATAAAAAAATAATTAAGCCAAAAGTAACAAACTATTATGGAGAAATAATAAATAAGTTTATAATGCCTTAAGTGTTTAATAATATAGATTAATTAAGACTGAACCATAACAATAAAAATATATTAAGGAACAAACTTAGATAAGGACTCATTGCTTGATGGTAGTTGAAAACCCAATACCACTTTGTTGTTTGTTTATTGGTGATGTGTTTGTTCATTTTTATTTTTTATTTCAATGTAATACTTATGCTGTTTTTGTATTTTCATAATTTGTGGTAGGTATCTGACGCAGGTTACGTTATTCATATAAGAGCGCTTCTCGCCGATAAATTATAGTTACCTTAGACGAGTTTAAAATGTAATAACTACAGCCAGCCACTACGTCAGCTACGTAGCTCACTAAGTCAGCCTTATAATGTAGATAAATTGAAAAAAAAAGTAGCAAATATAGCACTACAGCTAGTATTACTGTCTAATTGCCGTATTTTATAGGTTGGAGATACTTTCTCAGATAGCATAGCGAAATACCTTGCTACTAGAAGAATATGTGACCCACGTAACGAGCAATATTTATAAAAATCTTGACGTTACTGGGCACCTTAGTGAACCTGCAAAGTCTTTTTTGCATTCATAAAATTATTAATTTTGACCACTCCTAATAATTTTTTTTTTTATTTATACAAGTTGGCAACCCTAGCGAGACTGAAATGTTGGCACTCTTCAAATGTCAAATGTAAACAATGGCGCCTTTTGTCCTTGAGAAGGTGAAAGTTGTCACTGGCCACATATTCCGGCAGTCTAACATTTTAAACCTGACCTTTTCAGGCCAGCTGTGTGACAATTTGCGCCGAGAAAACACCTTGCTATTATGGCACAATCATGTTTTATGTTAAATGGATGCGGTGTTTTCACGTTCACAAGTACACTAGAATTCCATTCATTAACTGAGAAAAAATGTGTAAAAACTCAAAATCCCACTAATCCCACTAATATTATAAATGTGAAAGTTTGGATGGATGGATGTTTATTACTCTTTCACGCAAAAAACACTGAACCTTGAAACTTGATATGTAGATAGCTGAAGACCTGGATTAACGCATAGGCTACTTTTTATCCCGATATTCCCACGGGACCGGGACTTACGCGGGTGAAACCGCGGGGCGCTGCTAGTATTATAAATGTGAAAGTTTGGATGGATGGATGGATGGATGTTTGTTACTCTTTCACACAAAAACCACTGAATCGATTACAATGAAACTTGGTATGTAGATAGCTGGAGACCTGGATTAACACAAAGGCTACTTTTTATCCCGATATTCCCACTCGATCGGGACTTACGCGGGTGAAACCGCGAGGCGCTGCTAGTAATACTATGAAATTACTGATGAGAGAATGGGAGTTTTTTTGTGTATGACACTGTTATATAGAAAATAGTAGATAGTGAACTGATTGACAATTCTTTATAAACGCGAGCGAAGCCAGTAATTATTTTATCGAATCTAGCCGCATCAGCATCTAGCATGTATATAGCACCCCTTATATACACATAATACATTACTCAAGTCTATTACTTAAAATTTCTTGGAAGGGAGGTCCCCTTCCAAGAAATTTTGTGTAGTGTTAAAAAAATTGTTAGTAAACAACGGTTTTTATTCAGTCAGGGAACTTCTTAAAAAAAACTCGTGTCAATCTTATCTATATATTAATACGTGAAGCAAAAACTTTGGATCCCTTTTTACGAAGATTGGGCGGACGGAGGAGTATGAAATTTTGCACACTTATAGTTTATACAGAGAAGAAGTGACGAATGCTAAAATTTTTGAACAATATTTGCTACAAAGTTAAACAAAAAAATTCAAAAACGGGTACATACAGCTATGAGTGTCCAGTATATATTTTGACCTGTCATGGTACAAAAGTCTATACAATGACAGGTCAAGTAATATTGGCCAATGAAATAAACCATGGTCGAAATTCGACCACCACGCGATCTCCAGTAATTTTAGAAATGCATTGTAAGTATGTATGAATATTTTTAATACATTTTTGTACGTTGTTCATTTTCTCTGTAAAATGTTGTATAATATAATCTTCTATTTTAGTTTACATTTAAAATCCTTAATTGCATGGTGAATTAACAAACTCATATTTGCATATTTGCATATCAAATGTCTTGTCGCAATGTGTATCGTGCCTATATTTTATGTAACACCTTATACCACATCTGGGTACACAAATAAAACAAAAAAATTATAGTGAGAACTGCTTGTCAATGATGAACTGATGCTGATAACGATGACAGCTGATCACTAATAATTGATCACTAGTCATAGTAGCATTGTAAACAGTTTATTACTGTTGGGTTTTCCAGTCAGTCTGTCTGATCGCGATAAACTGAAAAACTAGTGAACGGATTTTCATGCGATTGATGATTGTCTTGTGTGAGTGAAATATGTCTCTGCTACCCGTGCGAAGCCGTGGCGGGTTGCTAGTACACTATATATTTAAGAGTGTTTAAAAACCTTTAGATAATACCGAACACCTTTTGTAACTTTTAAAATCTAGAGATATGTCCACCCGTGACCACGATCTGTGTAATTCGGTCGAAACGTGGGGCAATCAAAATGTTGCATGGCATGACAAGAGTTTGTCGACTGTTTACGCACAGAGGTTTAAGTGTCCTGTCAATTACCACGTGCAGTAGCTTCGATCTCCACATGGGACAATTTATAAGTGTAATTTACAAATAACTGTAAGGGATTGTCTCTTCAACAAAGGGATTGTTTCCTAATCAGAAGAGATTGTCTGTGAAATTGTAAATAAATAGATTTTATAAAGATAAAGAAATAAAGAGATAGTTTCTAAGAAAGTCTTTTTTAACCCCCGACACAAAAACGACGGGGTATTATAAGTTTGACGTCGATGTCTCTCTGTGTGTGTGTCTGTATGTGGCATCGTAGCTCTCAAACGGATGGACTGATTTCGATGCGGTTTTTTTCATTTGAAAGCCAGTTTCCTTGCGGCGTTTCTTAGCTGTGTTTGGTTATTATCGGTCCAGCAGGGTAAGAGTATCAGCTCTTTTCCAAAATGATGTAAGGCATTTTGGACTCGTTGAAAGGATTTTCGAGTCGGGGGTGTTTCAAATTTTAAATTTATTTATTGTCATTTAATAAAAATCCCTGTCTAGTCGTTATTTTTTTATTTACATTAGATTTTTTTAAGTTGGCAGACGAGACGAGAACACAGACTCGCAAAATTCTAACCAAAACAAACATAATTATTCGCGGTAAACTTTTCATTTTTGCATAGAATATCGCCAACTGTAAACAGAAAGCTGAGTGACAATTACATTTAAGCATTACTTAGCATTATCCACGTGATTTGAACTTTCTCCTGTGAAAACACTTACTACATTTCACTCTTCAGATGCTGACGAAAGATCTTATTTGTATTATAGTTTGACGACCTGTGACGTGGCGTAGTGCATTCGACTGCAAAGTTGGACGTCGCAGGTTCGATACCCGCTCATGGTAAATATTTGTATGCATGAATATGTATGTATGAAGGGCCTGTGTGAAGTGGTTAGTGATCTTTACTACTGAGCCAGAGTTCGTGGGTTCAGTTCCCACCCAGGACAAATAATTGTGTGATGAGAATGATCACCTATTCTCTTTCTGGGTGTAATTTATCTGAGTCTGAGCAGTCTCTTTACCATAGGACAGGCTCTGCCTAGTTTGGGATCAGAAGCCCGTGAGTGAGATTCTCAAGTTATTTTTATTATTATTTTTTAATTATTATTATTTGTTTACAAAAAAAAATTAGTACATATGTTTATCCGTGTCCAAAATCCAAAAGCAAAAACTATGCTTATTTGGGGCCTATATACGGTTGTTTAATATGCCCCAGAATATAATAGTTTAATTCTAGATTACTAGATGGCACCTGTATCTAATTACAGATGACGTAACTTGAATGTAGAAGATAATATATGTATAAATTCGTGGTATACTTACTAACTACACTGTTACTGTATATACTGAATTAATAAGCGTGAACGTATGTGTTAGTGTGTTAGTTCTATTACAACAAAGATCTAACTTAATTAGAACTTTACAATAAAAATCGAAATAGAATCTGCCTACGTAATAAACTGTGCCTGACATCCCTAGCGACATCAGACACATCAGGGTTGTCAGGAACTGGTCATTAGAAAAAGATAGATATTTGAGGAAGTGAAGTCTATTATCAGCTTTTGTCCTCTTTTAGACTTTGTCAATTAATTCAGATATCCCGGAAACAGTTTTTTTTTTTTTTGGATCAAAGGTTTGTTCTTCTCAGTACCCATGACAACGTATATGCACAATTTCATGAGAATCAATTCAATAGTTAAGGCGTGATGGGTTAAGTAATACTAGCTAGGTTAGTCTTAGGATGGGTGACCATTCTTTACACATTGACCTCCCCTTGCCTCGGAGAGCACGTTAAGCCGTCGGTCCCGGTTGCCATACAAACATCTGTGGTAATCGTTACGTGAGCCCTAAAAAAGTCCGACAACCTGGTCTAACTACAGAACCTCGATATCGCCTAGTACTTGGATTGTGGAGGTCTGATGGCAGCCGCTTCACGTAAAATATCGAATACACTGAAAGCCGACCCTAACTTATTTGGGAAAAGGCGCAGAGGATGAAGATGATGAGTTAAGGCGTGATAGCGTACCACACAAATTAGGACTTCTCACTCTCAAGATGTGATGTCGTGTCATGGTTCTCTATTAGTACTAGAGTCTGGGCGGAAAGAGAACCGTCGTAGGATTTGAGGTCGCAGCAATGTTAAATTACCTTTCTTGTTATGTTGACAGCACTGTTCCGTCATTATTTGTTTTAAAAGAAAAAGGAAAAAAAAATATAATTCGACAGTAAACAATACTGTACAATACAGTAAGCAATAATGACGTAACAGTGTAAAAAGGTAATTTGTCACTGCTGCGACCTCAAATCCTACGACGGTTCTCTTTCCGCACAGACTCTATTATAAATGCGAAGGTTGGATGAATTGATGTTTGTTAATCAAAACACCACCAGAGACAGATTATAATCCGGAATAGTCCGTAGGCTACTCTTTATCCCTGAAACATTTACGGTTCCTGTGAGATAGATTTGACCAAAGTTTCCACACGAACGAAGTCACGGGCGATAGCTATTTCTTTATATTTTCACTACCTATTTCATAAGAACAAACCAACGGCGAAAACGACGCTACCGTACTATAAGATGCAGAAAAGTGAAACCTCGCGCCAGTATCTGTATGCGACAACCACAATTTCAGTTGTCCATTAAAATAAATAATCATAAAAAATAATTTCTAACCACACATTTTATAATTCAGTTAATAAAACATGACAGAAGCAAATAATTGCTCACTTTCATTTTCTGCTAATTAAAAATATACGCCGTCTGACTGGTAACAAAGCTGACTCGGTAACGAAAAAATGATAATTATGTTACTAATTATTCAGTATAGTAAGTTATCTGCTTTGTGCTGTAATTATTTTTATGGCGTCATTTCTTACCTACTTAGTAAAACTTTTGAAAATTGTTTCGTCAATACACCGCGGCAGTCATACACATCTTTTAATACAGGGTGTAAGACGCGCGCCAACCCTGGGATCGCTAGCTGCGGGCAGCGCGTCATTGACCCCGTCAGCTGTTTATTAGTTTCGTGTTTTATTGCCGGGTATTTTAGTGAAGTGATGTATTTTTTATAAAATTATAGTTACGTTTAGCTGTACTAACATGATGGAACGTGAATAATGCTAATAAATGTAATTATTTTTTTTTATTTCATCGGAATCAATTTTTTTTCTGACCAATCAAATCAATCAAAGGTGTCATTAGAACTATCGTCTGTCTTCGTTTTCGGGAGCGTTTACAAAATACCCTGTATATAATGAACATCAATGTTTGTTTGTTCGGATTTTAAGCGCTGCCGCATGACGCATCTTGCATCTAGGGATACAGAGAAGGACAGAGGGTACCTTTCATTAAAAAAAAAGTTGTGTTTCCGAGGGATGGGAAAATTAGTTTTACGCGAGCGAAACCAAGGGCATCAGTTAGTATATGATAATATTGCCGTAACTGACGCCTATAGACTCTTTTTTAGACGTATTTTCTTATGTCAGCACTCGTGGAGACCGTAGATAACTGGACTGGATAGACCGTGGACAGGTACTATACCGTCAAAGTTCTTTAATAATAATATTTGTAGTCGTTAAAATGTAAATAAATTATCTGTCTAGTGACCGGCTTGAATGCCGCATCTCGTTGAAAACCTACTGAAGGTGTCTATTGCTGTCCCGCTTTCCCTCATTCCCGCCAGTGCCTCCGAGCAGTGCCTTTCCCAGGGCCCTTTAAAATCAGTAGCCGAATTAGTGCGTTTCCCTAGATGTATAACCACACCAGACTTCGGCCCGAGAACCACACTATTAGTGAAGTCTCAATTCTATAAAAGACCAAGGATAATCAGACGTATCACTGAGTTGTAAGGGTCTCCATGGATTTTCCAGAGTTGCTACTCTTGGTAGCCTCCGATAACCCGTAACCGAAACGTCTAGCAGTTAGTGACCCTGACTGCTGAGCCAGAGGTCGTGGGTTCGTAACAAATATAAAAAAAAAGAACATACAGTCGAATTGAGAACCTCCTCCTTTTTTGAAGTCGGTTAAAAAGGGAACTTCGTTCCCTTTGTCACTAAGCTAATAACGATGTTTTTACAGATGACTAAATGCAACATTTGCTATTCAATGCTATAAAAATGTCAAAACGTACCTAACATGTGATACTTTTTTTGCCGGGCGGCGATATATATTTATATATATATATACACATACATACATCTGTATATATAAATCTGAGCGTGCTGGTCACGCGAGTTCAGTGCTCTTTTCCCATCGGAAAAGTGCCCAACGTACCTAAAGAAGTTTACACTTCGAAAAGAAAAACAAATCTTCGCTCTTGCCATCAGTGATTACTGCAAAATCTTCGTATAACCGTCTGCAACCGAAGTTTTACGGCTATTCGACATTTGAATACATTAGGTAACGTTTGTAACGGTCATACGTGTCAGCTGACATCATCGAGACCATGGTTATTTGCGCAAAACCACGCAAAAGTTTACACGATAACGCAATTTTTTGCTCAAAATTCACTGTCCGTGCTTGGTACTAAATAATAGCACAATAAACCATTACTGTTTGAAACACTCAATTACTCAATGTCGTTAATAAAGATACTTCAAGCTTTTTTACTTTATGAAATACTGGCAGTGCACCGCAGTTTTACCTACGTTTATGCTCACTGTCTCGTTCCTAAGAACCGTAGCGTAATGTTACATAGCTTATAACCTTCCTCAATGAATACTCTATCCAATACAAAAATAATTATTTAAATCTGACGGTTTCAGAGATTAGCGCGCTTAAACAAACAATCAAACAAAAAACTATTTATTTTTATTATATTAGTACTAGCAACCCACCCCGGCTTCGCACGCGTATTAGAGACATATTCAACAATCATCATCATATTTCAACCAATTTACACAAACTTTAACAAATTATATACCTATACCTTCCTCATTAATCACTCTGTTTATTGGTTAAAATAATAATAATAATACTTCACACATCTCACACTCGGCCGTCTGATACCAAACTAGGCACAGCCTGTACTAGGGTAACCAGACTGCTGATAAACATAATTAAATATTATTAAATACATAAATATTATAGATAAATTAGACCCAGAAACAGAACAAATGATCATGCTCAGTACACAATTAGTAGTCCTGGGTGGGAATCGAACCCACGACCTCTGGCTGAGCAGTCAGGGTCACTAACCACTAGACCAACAGGCCAATTCAATTCAATTAGTAAGAGCGAAGTAATTTCTATGAACCTATCAGGCATGGTTTGTTGTCACCGGGCTTACCGTGGGGTAAGCATCTAATAGGTAGGTACGAATATGTACATTGTGACAAATCCGACAATATTTATATAAATATTTCTTCTGTGCGTGTGTTCCTGAACTCTTCCTAAACGGATGGAAAGATTTTAATGATTTTTTTTGTGTATCTTCAGGTGGATTCGAGAATGGTTTAGATTTACAATCGGAACCGGTAGATGGCGCTGCGATAGGGTTACAGGAAAAATCTTTTTTATTTTCCAGCAGGACATAGCGATTATGACATACATAACTGTCAGTCGTTTGACAGTTGGCGCGATTGACAGAATGCGCGCTGTAAATATCGTTTAAAACAGATGCATAGGTCGGAACTCGTATTAATTAAGCCGATTCGAATTCAATATTGTCTGTCGGGTCAGCTAGTATTAATATAAAATATATACTTTTACCAGTTATAAACATACCGTACCATTGCTAGTTTGCGAGCTGAACGACTAACGCAACCTCACAAATGCTTCATAACAGGATTATGCAGAGAACAACCACACCTTGTAATAATATCATTGGCTTCACGAAACTTGAACATGAATGTCATTCATTTGGTTATATTTTTGTCTTTTTTTATGGATAGATAGATAGATACCAAATAATTCTTTAAAAAAAAACCGACTTCAAAACAAAACCTATTCCATAAAAGATTTATATGGTTTTCTCATTGATGCCATTGTCAGAACTGGACCAAATTGAAAAGGGGCCACACGGGAAGCACCAGCTTTCAAATAAAAAAAGAATCATCAACATCGGTTCACCCAGTCGAAAGTTCTGAGGAACCAAAAAAAAAAGCACACAGTTGAATTGAGAACCTCCTCCTTTTTTGAAGTCGGTTAAAAAGTATAATACAATCTAGAAATTTAATATAAAGTAACAGTACAATGGGCGGTCTTATCGCAGTCTGCGATCTCTTACAGACAACCTTAGGATGGTATAGGGGGCAAACGAGCAGACGGGTCACCTGATGGTAAGTGACTACCGCCACCCATGGGCACCTGTAATTCAAGAGACACAAGTGCGTTGCCGGCCTTTAAGGTGGGAGTAGGGGAAGAGGGAATAGGGGGAGAGGGAGTGAGGGAGGGAGAGGGGAAAGGGGGGAAGGGTTAGGGTCTCCGGTAACCTCACTCACTCGGCGAAAAACAATGTTACTGAATGAATCCAGGTTAGCCTGGATTATTTAATCCCAAAGTTTGGTCCCAGCAGTATCAGACAAATCCACACACTTGTGACACCATTCCTAAACACACTCACACAGACACAATCTGATTGATAGTGGAAACATGGCAGTGTACGACAACAGGCGCGTACACATTTATGCTCTAATTCCGGAACACAATGTTATGGAGCGCGCGAGTTGACAAACGATGCGCGGGCGCACCGTTTGTTTGATTTTAGTGCACGTCGCTATTAGTGTTCGCCGTACTTTTTCGATCTTCATTGCTTTATCCGGTCGTCTGATTAAAAAAAAAAAATCAAAAAATTAAATAAAAAAAATTGAAAAGTAACAAAGTCTTTCCACCTCCTGGCTTCATCATCAGACCATCGTTATCATGCCCAATTTGTTGAGCCTAATCTCAATGGGTTATTAATAACTGAAGAGTTCCACTATTCCCCTCCTGGCTCCATCATCTGATCAGCTCCAATTTTTTTTTTATGGTATATGTGGCAAACGAGCAGACGGGTCACCTGATGGTAAATAACTGCCGCCACCCATGGGCACCTGTAACTCGAGAGTCAGAAGTGCGTTGCTGCCCTTTAAGGTGGGAGTAGGAGAAGAGGGGGGGAGGGGAAGAGGGGGGGGGAGGGGAAGAGGGGAAGGACGGGAATAAGGGAGAGGGAAGGGTTAGGGCCTCCGGTAACCTCACTCACGCGGTGCAATGCAATGCAAACATTGCTTCACTGCCGGTTTTCTGTGTGGCCGTGGTATCGAGCGGAGTCGAGCCAGCCCATATGTGCCGAAGCATGGCTCTCCCACGTTAATATGGCTACTACTATAATACGGCAAATTATAGTATTGTCACCCAAACTACGTACAAAATTTAATTTAGATACGATAATTAGAAGTAGCTATATTGTCGCCACATGAAAAACTCTTATTTGTTTTATTAAAACAGGGGCAAGCTCTAGTAGATAATAAAGAGTTCACTATTTAATAAAAATGAGTTAATAGACATTATTATGACTAGTTATGCCGGTAAAGCGAATGATCGGTTGATAAATAGTGATTAACTAGCAGCACCCCGCGGTTTCACCCGCGTAAGTCCCGATCCCGTGGGAATAACGGGATAAAAAGTAACCTATGCGTTAATTCAGGTCTCCAGCTATCTACATATCAAGTTTCATCGCAATCAATTCAGTGGTTTTTGCGTGAAAGAGTAACAAACATCCATCCATCCAACTATCCAAACTTTCACATTTATAATATTAGTGGGATAGTGGGGTTATAAAATGTTAGGAATGTATTAAAAGTTGATAACAATCACTTGAATGCTGATGGAGGTACGAACAACATGGCAGTTACTGTTAGTTAGTGATTTTCATAGTTTATAGCAGTGGTTGTGAGACTATTTCTAACAGGTAAAAGTTGACTTCTTAGATTGTTGTTGTTGTTGGATGTTGAATGTTTACATAGTTACAAGTGAAGCTATGAGTAATAAAAGCGTGTAAAAAAAGTCCTAGTTGTATCGTGTAGAGGGACCAAGATACCGGTGGTTAGGGTTCCAGAGACAGGCACCTCCTTATTATATGCCATATCGAGAATAACTGCTTTCTCAGGCCCTTATTTCCACTATCTAACGCGCACATCTTAAGGTGTTGATCGAAGCTGCTGTACTTCGTAACAATATGGTGTAATTTGATTTACATACACGTGTTTTATTTACATACTTTAGTAGTTAATATAACATCAACTTACATAATCGCATAGCATGGTATTTTATCCGGAAATTATTTAATGTGCCAAGCTGTTCTCGTTGAAAACAAACGTGTTTTATGTATTACTATGCAATTTTTTTGTGTTCTGAATTAATATTATACAACTGTATACATATTGTAGGCTGTCATTGAAGTGTCCTGATTGTTTCAGCATCCACACACTGGCAGATGACCGGGGTTCGATAGTTTTTTGAAGTGAAAACTTCCTTAGGCACGTTGTGCACTTTTACTATGGGGAAAAAGCACTGAACTCGTGGCCGTCACGCTAATAATACATATATAGATCCACTAGAGGGCGCTAATATAAACGTTGAGTTCTGTCAGCTCCTTATTAATTAATCTTTAAAAATATAATTAGTTCAATAAAGCACTTATCGTGTGCGCAATTCATATAGTAAAATAAACAATAACATAATTGTAGTTAAGGTAAAAATTTATAACGCCTATAGTGCTCAATAGCGAAAACCTTTATTCAAAATTTCGTTGACGCGACACGTCGGTTTAAGTTTTCACTTCTGTCGCCAGTCCCTGCCTGCCTACTTTTATTTTTAACCCTCGACGCAAAACGCGGAGTGTTAATCGAGATTATATGTCGGAGTCTTTTAAGTTTAACGTGTCTATCTTTGTGTCTGTCTCTGGCATCATAGCTCCCAATCGGATGGACCAAAAAGACATTGGGTTTTTAAATTTTAAACTAGTAACCGGCGATATCGGCGTCCTGATACAAGAAAAAGTAAGTGGCAGTAAAGTGGCCTTAAAAGTATAATGGACTTGAATCACAATGCCAGTGCCAAACTATTTTAAAAAAAAAAACTTCATAACATCGTAACTTGGCTAGCGATGCAAAGAACAAATAAGTATGAGGTTTTCATTTAGTTATTACTATTATACAATTACTTGAAGGTAATAAACACATTTTATGCTAATGTTTTGTTGAAATTATGTGTAATGCTATTGTAATTATTGCGTAGTAATCCCACGACAATAATCGTAACACATTTTTGTCATAACTAACTCAAGCTGTTACAAATATTTAAATACCTATGGGCTTATTTATGAAAAAGCAAAGGACGCAAGGATGAGCCCTGACAGAAGTAATAATTTTTCGACCCGCGCACAGTGTGATATTATGAAAATCTAGCGGGACAAAATTATTTTGTCCCATATTTACGTGTTATTAGGTGGTAAAATATAAATGAATAAATAAAAAAAAATATTTGATAGTTTTAGACGTATAATTTTACAATAGAACATTATTTTCACAACTATACATCAAAAAGTACATACAATAGTAGTAAATACAATAAACAAGCTATACAAAGTTTAGTACCTACACTTAATTTTGAGATTCTTCAGAGTCTTCGTCAGATTCCTCAATACTTTCATCCGAGTCTTCAGATTCTGATTCAGATTCACCAGAATCCATATCTATTTCGTCTACTGGTATTTCACGTTCAATACTTGGAATTCTTGTTTCTAATAGGTCGTTTACTTCGGGTTTAATTTTACCACGCTTAGTTTTTGGAGCCGCACGTAAACTAGCAATATACGGATCCGATGAAATTAACAATCTATTCAGTAAATCTCGATTAGTATTAATTCTTGAAGATTTTCTTGTAAAAAGTTCCCTAAATTTCCTATTGTGTTTATTTCGTGCTTCTCGAGCTTCTTCAGACATTTGACCTATTGGTAAAACACATGCGGAAATTATATCTTTCCCGTGAAATAAAATTTTATGTACGCTTACTGGCATTGGGTACCACGAATACTCCTTAAAATACAATTCTCTTGTTGCCTTGGCGAATTCATGGAATTTATCAACATTTATGAAATATCCGCTATTTATGGTTTCTAATATGACATGGAACCGTTTGATGAGGTCAACATTTATGCCAGTTATTTCTGCTGACTTTTCAGCATTTCGGAAAAACTTTCGAGCTGTATTCCCATCATTAGTGTTTCCGGTTTGTTGTTTTGGCATATCTACTAAAAGACCTAATTCGCTTCTAAACTTTTCTTGCAAGTACTTCTTTTTTTCAGCCACTTTGGTTTTATTTTCGGTTCCCCTAGCCTGCCATGTTTTTATATCCAGACGGTAAGATATATGCAAGATGCATTCAAATAACCTAATCCAAGAATGCAGAGGTGATATACCCAGAGATAGAAATTCACTTTTTACCGTCTTTTCTAAAATGAGTTCTTCGTCATTCATTTCACTGGGTTTGGCACCACATATGTAGCATGTTTGTGTGGATGTACATGAAGATACTGCATTACATATTTTGCCGTCTATCATACAGAATATCAGTGTTGACTTTACTAACACTTCCATGTCATTTACAATAATTTTAGTAGGTACCAGTGATCTAGCTTGTTCTTTGATTTTGTCAACTTCGGTCACAATAATATTTGGAGTTTCTTTGGCAAACACAAACTTTATGGGTCGACAATATCTAGTTGATGATGTCGAAGGATTTTGCCAAACAATTTGTTTGCCACTTTGGCCATTCATTGCATACATTTGTATTGGCACCATTGAAATGCTGAACAAACTTTCATCACTAGAGTGTGATTCAGAAAATTTTTGTTTGTAGCGATTTTGTTCTGCTCCATCACAACCCCATTTAACAATGATATCTAGATTTTTTAAGTCTTTTATCGTTTTCAGGACCTCTTCTTGCACTCTACATAATCTTAATATCGTGTGATCCATTAAAGATTGAAGTTTAACTTCGGCATGTGTTTCTGAAACATTAATTTCACTTGGATAACACAAATGTTTTGCCGTTTTCACTTTGTAGTATGGTGGATATAGATTTTTTTTAATCAATTTTGATTGCTCGCGTATGATGCCATATTGGTGTGTTGACAAATTTGCATCAACCATTAATGCCAGGGCTTGGTCATTCGAAAGCCCACCTTGCTTTGGATTGATTAAACACCTCCGTGCTTTTTTTATTTCCGTACCTCTTCTAGGTGAAAACAGGGAAAGCTCCTTAACAATAGCTGCTGAATCCCTTTTGCCTGACTGGCGAAGCTGTATTTCGTTTGCCATCGATATCTCTTCTGGACACGTAGTTTCAAGAAGATGACGAATTCGCCGTCTCTTTGTTTTTTCACTGGATAATTCAAAGTCTTTCGGTGGTCTTCCGGCCCGGTTACTTGTTCCAGGTAGTGAAACATCGACGATAGTTTCACTGACAATACCAGTAAATGATATGTTCGCTTCCAACCATGAAGCATTCGTTTTCAGAAAGCGTTCTCGATGTCTTCCTGATTTCGACCATTTTTCGTCAATTTTTTGACTAACTCTACTGATTGTTGCTTTTAAACTCTTCAGAATATCATCCGTAATGGACTGGACACCAAGTTCTTGCAAAGTATAATGCAACAAAGCATCTTGTCTTGATTCTTTGGCGTTAGCAAACCAAACGTCAAAAAACGAACGACGAGAAATATGCGAAGTCATTCTGAAAATAAGAAAATGTTGTATGAGTGTCGCAAACTTTCGCAAGCAAATGAACAATTTTCTTGTAGTATATAAATATACCTTTCAGAAAAATATACTCAATGCACAGGGAAATGCAGGGAAACTAACTAAAACCCTAGATGAAACTAAGGAAGTACTGTTTATGATCAAATAAAAACCTTACTCTGTTAATTTAATATTTATGATTAAACTAATATACATACTAACAAAAAAATATATGAAAATTTACCTTGAAAGTCCCACAAAAACGATAACAGCACAAAATCACCACTAGCACACAGAAACACAGCGTATTCATCGAGCGAACTCAGACGAATGAAACGGTAACAGCGAGCGGTCGGTCGGTGTGGCTCAGGTAGCCGGCCGCCCCGACCTGTTTTACCTGCTATTGTTTCGCGTAAATTCCCAGAAAATGTACTAGATTGTAGTATAACTTATTAGCTTCGAATTTATTCCGTTAAAAGGATCATTTAAGACATGTTCCTAAATTGACTTCTGTCCGTCTAGTTTCTCAAAATATTATACTGTGCCGCGTTTAGTTTTTTAAATATAAAAGCGTAAAATCTTGTTGATGTATAAAAAAAATATCTTCTTAATACATTCTCGAAAAAAATGCCAAATTCGTCGTACCGTTTCCAATTAATCGGCTTATAAACGGACGGATCGATCAATTTATTTTATATTATCGTTGATGATTTTTGTAACTTAATCACGAAAATTCATAAAAACCACGAACTAACGCTTGTAAAGATATAAACGATCTTAGGCAGTACTATTATTTCATTAAAAATAATTAACTTACCTTGTATATCCTCAGGGCTGAATACAGACGAACTAAGACATTAATATCTGAAATAAGAAAAAATAAATGTTAAAAAGTCACATTTAAAATTGCACATATTACCTACATAAAGATCTTATTTAGTGTGAAAACAAATGATGAGCTAAACCATTACATAAAAATACTAATTTAAAAATGGAACGAGTCCATGCTGACAAATGCAAGGAAGAAGTTCAAATGTCAAATCCTTTTAAATAGTTACATTCGTTAAAAATATCGTAAGCGTTTTGTCTTCCATAAGATCATGTACTGAGTTCAGTAACAATTTAAGAAATCGCATATTTTAGGAAAGTTTTTATAGCGAGAAAAACTACATTGAGCAAAGATATATATTGCTGTAAAAGATTATTCTGTACATAGTCACATTCTTAGTATATGTGAGTATTGAGTTTTTTGGAATATTCGCCGTCCGTAGACAAGCAGAATTTATTAGATCGAAGGCAGAGTAATGATTGCAGAAAGACCATTAAACTCTGTCCATTCGTTTATTTTCTTTTTGAGAGTTCGATAAATAGTCAATTAGTGATGACCAAAAATTTTGCCGATTCGATTAAAAATATCAATCGATTCTATTTATATTTTACGTAAAGCGACTGCCATCAGACCTCCACAACCCAAGTACTAGGCGATATCGAAGTTCTGTAGTTAGACCAGGTTGTCGGAATTTTTAGGGCTCCAACTACCGGTAAAGAATGCCACAGATGGTTTAAAGTGCTCTCCGAGGTACTATAATATTCATAACAATTGATTTTATTAATATTACAGGGACTCAAGTAACGAATCTAGTATTTATCATCTTTCATTTGTTCATTAGTCTAAGTTTTAACTTAAATTTTAATCATTTTGAAGTTATTTATTGCAAATAGGATTAAATACAAGTATTCATGATTATGGACGACGACGGCTTATTATACCGATTAAGATTTAGTTATTATCGAGAAATAATACGTTAAATTATAAATGGTTGATTTTCGTCCGTTTATGATATCGTTAGAATGATGATAAACTAACGATGTACACAATCTACATACAAAACCAATTGAACAGTTCCAGTGAAAGTATACATTAACAATGTTATCGATAATATTGCTATTTGCCAAGCACTTAGTGTAAAATTTCACTTACTACTTATCTCTAAATCAACAACACCAGGGAAGTGGTTTTAACCATCTCCTTTGAATTTTAAGTAGCTGCGTAGCAGTGAACATTTTTGTTGCTGTTATTACTTTAATTATAACGATAATCGTTATTTTTAGCATGCTTTTAACGTTTTTATTTTATTATTGTAATTACGTTGGTTGAATATAGAACAATAGAACCACTCGGCTATTCGGCGGCGATGTTAATGGTTGAAATTAGCATTGATATGAGGCAATGTACTGAAGCGTGAAATACCTATTACTTACACACAAGTTTATAGATTGCTTCCTTGCGTTTATTAACAACATAACATTTTTATATAACTAGATAAATATCATTTACTTTTCTAAGTAAACAAATAATACACAAAGGATTGTGATATCATACATCGTGTGACTTAAGCTCTTAAGTATCCTAGTATTTTATAGCATGGGAATGTAGTATAGGCATATAGCATAGGTATATAACACCAAAGACAGTATTGCATTTTATTAGATCAAATTGTTACTAATACATTGGACCTTTTTGCTGTCTGTATGAATAAATATAAATAACTAGCAACCCGCCCCGGCTTCGTACGGGTACAAATTATACATCTAAACCTTCCTCATGAATCACTCTGTCTATTAGTGAAAACCGCATGAAAATCCGTTCAGTAGTTTTTCAGTTTATCGCGAACAGACAGACGCAGCGGGGGTCTTTGTTTTATAATATCTAGTGATAAAAAATACAGTAACAACAACAACAAATGAAGTCCCATCATTCCGTCTTAGTTTTATATAAGTATATATCAAAAGCTGTGTCGAAAATAACAATAGCGTATCGATACGGAAGCAACTCTTTAATACGTTATTTATTACAACACTTACGGACTACTTGTAACCTATTTTGAACGTATCTCACGTTCTGAATCAAGTAAGAACATACCAAAGAAGAATTCGCAATTCGCGCCTTGTGCCCGACCCGGTGTGTCTACGTATCTAATGCATAATAAGTTGTTACCGGAGCAAGAATGTTGCTGCGGTAACTTCAGAAAATCGATATCTTTTTAAAATTCTAAAAGCGAAGGAGCCGTGTGCTGGTCTGGTCTACGTCCTGTCTATGTATGGATAGCGTGGCAAACATAAAAAGGAATTACGACACATAACAAGCAAAAAATTATGTACTTTTCGATCAAAGCAAACACAACACAACGCAAAAGCAAATGAAATCGAAGATAAGCTATTTCTTCGGTAGTTAAATGCGTATAATTTGAGCTTGAAATGCTATTACTATGTACTGTGTATGACATTAAATTTTTTTCATGTTGTTTACAAAGCATTGTTAAGTTATGCCTATGTAGCTCGCTAATTGATTTGTCGTTTCTTTGCCGTTTTCATGAATAGTTTCATAGTTGACATTTACTTTCCGGCTGTTTATCAATACAAATTTTCATTGCATACCTCAAATTTCCATATTTCTTTGTATGTAGTGACTTTCGTTCGTTCGTTCTTGTTTTGAAAATACACAATTTTCATAACACGATCGTCTATACTTTGACGTAAGTCAAATTGTAAGATATAATGGGAGATTAGAAATGTTACAGTAGGTATACCTACTGTGTAACCCTTGGCTCTTTTACATCAAATAATTACTCATAATTTCTTCTATTTATTGTCGTTTTGTCCATCTTAAGGTAGACTATAAGAAAATGTCTATAGCGATAAGACCTCCCTTTTTATATTTACTATTGCTCGAAACTTCGTTCGCGTGGACATTTTGATGAAATATATTCTACGGGAACCATACATTTTTCCATTATAAAAGGTAGCCCATATGCTTTCCAGACCAAAATCTATCTCTGTGCCAAATTTCATCCTGTACGGATCTACAGCCGTTTTAGTACAAAAGAGTAGCAAACATCCATGCTCACAAACTTTCGCTTTTATAATATTAGTAAGATTTACTAAAGTCTTCCTACAATAAAGTTTATTTTATTATATTAAAGACAGACATATTAATGTTAATTTATATTGAAATATAAACTTCCTGCAACAAGCAACATCAAATGGAAAGACTGGTAATAATGTAATGATCGATTAGTGACATTAAACATAACCTTGATACCGATTATAGAACTGTACTACGATTGCATTTCAACTTTGGTTACTTGTATCCATATTAGATGTGCGATCGAGACTTAATCGGGATTATATTTATAAGGTAGGCTATCTTTTTGTTTATTCGACCTCCGATCGAATAGGAACGTTGACAAATTTTCAGAACTGCTTTTATTTTATAACTATTTAAAGCAAAAAATAATATTTTATTGAAAGAAACTATATTTAAGACAAGAAATCGAAAAAATTAAGTTACTTTTAAAATTTCCCGCTAAAACACATGCATCGTTCTCCATAGAGTAGGTAGTATATGTAAAAATGTAGTCAAAGTCTGAGAGCAACTGACAGCTGTCAGCGTGATCATCGGTTAATGACGTATTAAATCTGGTTGGTGCAGTCACATGATAATAGTAAGGTATAGTTACTTACTTAGCCTTTTTGAATCCATTTTAAAATCTTTATTATAGCTTTTCATATAAAAAAATCTGGTATTTGGTTTTAAAACATATAAGTTATTCATTTAGTTACAACGGTTACAACTTAACATAAATATGTGATTGGTGTCACCATCCCTATTGTGTCCATATTGATCACTATATAATGCAATATTATATAGTACCATCTTTTGTCCGCGGCTTCGCTCACGCAAAAGTTATTTTTCTATCCCTCGGAAACAGTATTTTTTTATATGAAAGAAAAATGTACTTCTGTACGCCTAACAGCGTATATTCAAAATGCAAATTTTCAAGATTATCGGTTGAGTAGTTCAAGCATGAAAGCGTAACAGACAGACAGACAGACAGAGTTACTTTCTTATTTATTATATTAGTAAGTATAGATATCTAATAAAAAACTATAGTATCAGTATAAAATACTCAGCTAACAGTGTTAATAACCATCTATCGTCCAAATCAATTTACCGTTTAAAAATGTTGCATCTAAATCGATTCAACAATAATCAGACTTTCAGTAAAAGGTTTACAATGTTAAACCAGCACTGGAAGAGTAGACTAATTGTTGTCGCAGAAAGATTTTCAACAAATCGATTAGGTCAGGCATTTTATCTGAGAGTTTTACTTTTACAATTAAGAAATACAGAAAGTTAGTTGTTGAAATGAATAGTTCACTTAATACAGAAATAACTACTTAAAAAAAGGTTTCTCATAGTATATGTATTAGATGTGTTAATCACGACATGATCGCGATTATATTTACAACCTACCTGTTTGTTTTTCTGACCTAGCGATCGATAGAGCTAAATCATCCATGAAAATAAATTTATAGACCTTGTATTGCACGTATCGCGTAAATGCTGTACCCAAAACATTTAATTCGCACTAGGGAAAAAAGTATTTGGTATAAGCAGGTCAGGACCACTCCGCAGTGTACGTATAAAGCCACAAGATGACGGCAGGGTCGACTAATCGTGCTAAAATTCAGTGGGATGCCGCGCGCCGGCCGGGCCGCAAATTAGCTTGATGCTCACTCACGCGCTGCGTCGCATCATCTGTTCGTTTTAGATTATCAAGTTATTAGTACCTTTTTGTGCGTGTGGACACCCCCTCGGGCCGCCACCCCACCGGGGTTTTCGGTGGGGTGGTGTGTCGGAATCGAACCAACTAAAACCGCACGGTGTGCCGTACTGCGCCTTAAGTAGGAGGGATCCGGGAACAGCTTTTATTAAGACATCCGGAAGTTATTAGTACCTAGTCTATATTCATTTGTTCACAAAAATAGAGTAATAGGCACATAACTTACTGGTAATTAAATACTCAGGTAAATTAATTCTTAAAAAAAAAGTGTGTGTGTGTATTCACACATGGCAGGCAGAAGTGAAACTTCTAAATTAATTAACCAACGAATTTTAATACGCAAATGCACAAAAATGATACACGTGAATGACACAAGAAGGCTTCGTAGTACACAGGCGCAAAGACACGTGCTAGCATACGAATAACGAATATTATAGGTAACGCTGTATACTTGTATTCTATCTCATTCTCTAGCAGGCTAAATCCTATTCATGAATATATTTGTCTCTTTTTAGTGCTGTATACTTGTATCTCATTCTCTCGCAGGCTAAATCCTATTGTATTGTGTTTGTCTCTTTTTAGTGCAACTTTTAAGGCTTCGTAGTACGCAGGCGCAAAGACATAGATTATAGGAAACACTGTATACTTGTAATCTATCTCATTCTAGATCTCTAATAAGAGTTACATTGTTAAGTCACTGCACTGGAATTAGTTCTGTACGTGAAAGTAAATAGCAATCTTGGAAGACGGATTTGTGCCTGTACTGTTAGATCATCTTAGTTCCTCTCTGGTACACCGTAGAAAGTAATAACATTAACTGGGTAATTCTTAACCGTGTTAAAAGTCAGTAACTTCTAACGGTATTAATAACACTAAATAAATAGCAGTAAAGCTATTTAACAAGCTATTTTTGAGCACATAGCTATTGTTGTAATTATATGAAGATTATTAATTATTAATTTGTTATTTATTAGCATGAGTTATAATTATCGTATTAACGGTTATAACATCGATTAACAACGCAAATTCGGTAATGTTATGTAATGTTTAAATTGTTATAAAACTTTATAAGTTATAACCTTATAACACATTATTTACAGTTATAAAAATTAGACGATTTTTTAAACATTTATTCCACAAAAAACTAAGACTGACAAAATTCATGTGATTGATTTCGCTATGATATTAAATGTAGCATAAAATATAATTATTAATTAATATTAATTAGATATCTTCCGTTATTTTACTAATAAAGATTAATTTATAATTCTTTATTACTACTGAAACAGAGTTTGCAATACGGAACCTAAATTTAACTCCGTTTTTTATTATGGCGAATATCGATTATTATGAAATTTTGTAGCCATATACAATAACGATACACGTCTATTTATACAAAAAAAAACGCTTTTCATTTGATACTAAATATAACCTCATTTGTTATTTTTTATTTTGATGGTTTCCCTTTTTAAAGAAATTTAATTTTCTTTTAAACGACAAACAACTTTACATGTCAATATACGTAAAAGTGACGTAACCTATACCCAATTGGTTTGATTTATACGTTACATATTTAATACGTCATTTGTATGCACTGTATACACTATCTAGCGATGTGCCGAGCACGGCTTGACTCGAGTCAGACTCGATTCCTGCTGTGTACTCGCCTACTCGAATACCAATTTATTTTGATTCGAGTACGCCGGACTCGATTCCGGTATTCGAGTCAGGAAGAATCGATTTTGTACTCGCTGACTTGATTCTATTATACGCGTCCATCTGACTCGAATCTAGTATTCGAGTTAGGTTGACTTGCTCGTTCTCGATCTCTGTTTACTGCAATGAAGTGACGCCTAATAATACAAATTTGAACCTGCAACTTTTTGTTTTGATTTCTTTGTTTCGTGTCAGTAACATGTTACTGTAAGTGAATTTCATTGTTTGTTAGTACTAGTAGTGAAGTGATTTTATTGTATTTAAAATGACTTGCAGTTTATAAAAAGCTAATAGAACAAATATCTGAAGTTCTTAAACAGCTTCTAAAAAGGAGAGACCTTTTTAGAAGCTGTGTCTATGATTTTTTCTAATGTTTAAAAATATTTTTATTAAAAATGTTTGATTTATTATCGTTGCGTCATTATGCTAAACCTACATGCTGTTTGAAGTTTACTCTTTTTCAATTTTACCTTTTTGTTCTAAAACCGGTAACCGACTCGAGTTTTGAACTCGAATTTCCAAACTCGAGTTCTGAACTCGAGTCCTAGACTCGAGTCAACATTCGAACACCAACCATAGAACTCGAGTACTGGGCTCGAATCGCAGAATCGAGTCATGATTCGAATACCAGTCCGACCGAACGAATAACCGACTCGAGTCGACTCGATCCACCAAAACAGCGACTCGGCACATCACTAACACTATCCGTTATATACCTACATTTGTGTATTGTATACAGGCCGAAAACATTACGTTATGCAATCTTGCTGTGAGAAAGCGTGGCAAAGTTGTCAGTTTACGAGCATCAGAACCAGTATTGTTGATACACATCGGAAATGTGAACGAAACGTGGTTAGCGTTTGACAGTTATTGTTTTTAATATGCGTACCGTGGATTCTGTAACAATAGATGCAATGTTTGAATGCGTAACAAATTGCTTCTTAGTTTATCTATTGATTTATTCTTTACGTACACGTGCATAACATATTGTGTGATAAGTAATACATTGTTTTAGTGTTTAGTTTCTTATTTATGAGATTATGTCTTGTAGGCTAAAGTGGCATTCAGTTCATTTATGATAAGCAGTCAGTGTAGATGATGATAATATTAACGATATTCAAACACTTATTTATGTATTTCTAATACACACTTAGATAAATTACCCATACTCTGTCATCAAATTCTTAAAATTGCATATTAAATTATAAAAAAATATTAAATAAAAATGCCCGCAACTTCGTTTGCCCAGAAGTTATTTTTCTATAATCCTTCTATATTCCTTATGTGGGAGAGCCATGCTTCGACACTATGGGCCGGCTCGATTCCGCTCGTTACCACGGCCTCACAGAAAACCGGCCGTGAAGCAATGCTTGCATTGCATTCGCCGCGTGAGTGAGGTCACCGGAGGCCCTAACCCTTCCCCCCCCTGTTCCCACTCTTCCCCCCTCCCCCTAATCTCCTACTCCTACCTTAAAGGGCGGCAACGCACTTGTGACTCTCGAGTTGCAGGTGCCCATGGACGGCGGTAGTCATTTACCATCAGGTGACCCGTCTGCTCGTTTGCCCCCTATACCATAAAAAAAAAAAAATCTCGAGAACAGTACTTTTGTCTGGATGAAAGGTATCCTATGTCTATACCCTTGGAAACGTGTCCCTATGCAAAATTTCATGATAATCGGCTGATTAGTTAAGGCGTGCAAGTAAGAAACAAACAAACGCATTCGGAATTAAATTATTAGTTAGGATAACATGTCACATGCTTCGTTTTTCTTACTCCGTAGGCCAATTCATTGTCTGGCTATCTCAAGCAGTTAATCGAACAAACATCAATTTTTTTTTACAGTGAGTCGTGCCGTCTGTTATTGGTTTGTTGCACACCTCTATAATTGTGAGTACAATATGCATTAGAGCCTACAATAATATATAATTATTATAATAATTTGCAATAGCGTTATGCAATACTCAATTCGTTTATTACACACCATAATCTAACATTATTATCCATTTATATAAAAATCAAAGCCACTTTTCGTTGTAATTTTATAACTCAAGAACGGGCTCACCTATCCAAACCAAATATTTAGGCTTTGTTCGGACTATTTAGTAGATGGTTTATGTGAAGTTTGCACAAAAAAGAAAACTTAACGAGGGATTTACGAGGGTGAAACCGCGGGGCGCAGCTAGTATTGTATGTAATATTCGGGTTCGAATCCCGCTCAGAGTAAATATTTGTGTGCAAGATTATACCTATTTGGTATCCAGGTCCCACCATGTCTGTGCATTTCTATGTATGTAGGTATTTACAAAAAAAACTGTGTTAAAGTAGGATGTTTGTCCGAGTGTCCGTGTTCTGGAGCTCTTAGTACAAGCTATGTTTACTATGCTTAGTCTAGATAGCGTTGTGTTATATTTCCCAGATTATTATTAATATTTTTTTTTATAATCTTTATAATAAATATATATAATTATATATTTCTTCTGTGCATGTGTATGTTACTCAATTCCTCCTAAACGGATGGAAAGATTTAAATGAAAATTTTTGTGTGTCTTCAGGTGGATTCGAAAATGGTTTAGATTTACAATTGGACCCGTAGATGGCGCTGCGATTGGGTTACTGGAATAATATTTTTTACGTTCCGGCAGAACAAAGTTTACCATAGCGCTTTTGACATGCATAACTGTCAGTCGTTTGACAGTTGGCGCGATTGACATAATGCGCGTTGCAAATATCGTTTAAAACAGACGCATCGGTCGGAACTATATTTTTTGGAATTATTTTTTTTATTAATCATACCAATTCGAATTCAATATTCATAGTTAAGATAAGACAACGTCTGTCGGGTTAGCTACTTATCTTGACATTTTTTTTTCATAATATATGTAGATATATCTGTTTTAATAAAATGAATCATAAAACACTCATCAACCCAACGGAACTTTAAATTATGACGGATGAATAAAACATGAAAAAAAATGAATTGGAAGAGTTCCAAGAACGTCAACGACCAACAATGGGAGGTCCTCAAACGATGTGTGTCATGAATTTATAATTAAGATTTATATTAAACTTGTATTTGTGTATCATTGAGCTTGAAATGTTATTGAACCTAGTGCTAGGGCCTAGGGCATTTAATTATCGTAACATACGAAACTCATGTCAGCAACTTGACTTGCTTATTTTGCCTTTACTAGAACAAAAAAAAGGTACTTATGTACGTACGTACGAAGTTATACTTTTATCTAGTTAAATAAAGTTTAATAAATAATACATAACATCAACTAACCTCAAATTTTACAAATGTACTCAAAGTAATATGTAAAAACCATTTTTATCACTATCGTGATGTTGGTAAGTGCGCGCGCATCATAAAAATGTACTCTCATCATTTTTCCATAACGCGCCAAAAGAAGTATAACTTCAAAAGTCGCCTCGATCGATTCGATCGATTTATTTTTAGTCGTTTTGAGGCCTTAGTTTCGATTCCTGAGTTAGAAATATTGTAATTATGGTGTCTGTTAGAAAATTCTCAGTACCTACATGGAGTCTAGGACCGTCTTTTGTAGATGTCGCCAATCATTTAATACTTATTAACGGCGGTGTTTTGTATCAGATCGTTTACTCAGATTGGCCGGTAAACTGCCGTCTTTTCCCTCTTTGAAAATCGGTTACAAATAAATCGATATGTATTAAAATTTCGTGTCACTTTGTTCGCGATGAACTCCTAACCTAATGAACCGATTTTCATGAAATTTTGAACAATGTGTGCGGTTTGTTGGTTATTGCATATTCTTTGGCCACAGCATCGCGTGGCCGGGTAGCTAGTATATTATTACTAGCAGCGCCCCGCGGTTTCACCCGCGTAAGTTCCGATCCCGTGGGAATATCGGGATAAAAAGTAGCCTATGCGTTAATCCAGGTTTGCAGTTATCTTCATACCAAGTTTCATGGCAATCGGTTCAGTGGTTTTTGCGTGAAAGAGTAACAAACATCCATCTATCCATCCATCCATCCATCCAAACTTTCATATTTATAATATTAGTAGGATTAATAGGATAAATAAATACAAAGGATGAACTCCCTCAAATTTGTTTTATGGGTTTTGGAGATCAAAGTAAATACACACTACTCGAGGACCGTTTTAACTCGGAGGCGGACGGACTGCAACAGAGGTCGAGGGTTCGATACCCGTTCAGTGCAAATATTTAAATGAATAAATATTTATATTTGCATTGAGCTGGTTGTTTCTACGTATAATATGTATGTTTGTATTTACATAAGAAGAGGACTTATGCCCGGTTCCTATAATCAAGAAACGATTCGTTTTGCTTACATATGGTAAAATTTCGTTGAATTTTCAACGGTGCGCGTACACGTGCCGGATCTGGATCGCGGTCCGCTTGATAAGCGGAACGTCTTGGCATGCGTGTTGAATGTCCGACCGACCACAGAGGAGGAGGGAGAGAGGTCGCCGCCGATGATTCAGGTAGGGACTCCTCACGGCTTGATCGATCGCTAGTTGTCTCCGAACCAGTTCGAACGCGTCGAACACGCGATGGTGACACCAGAGTCGGTCCGTCACGACACCTCACTGAGCCTCTGACAGGCGGTCGAGGCCCAGTATAAATTGGTATAATTTGCAGCGCGCATTCTGTCAATTGCGCCAACTGTCAAACGACTGACAGTTACGTCAAAAGCGCTAAGGTTACATTAGAAAAGTTAATATGGTCGTTAAGTTTTCTTAAATTTTCTAATTTTCCGCGCAACTTTCTTAGTTTTTTTCTTTCATAAGAACCTTCTCCTGACAATAACAAACACAAAAAAAAAAGAATTAGCGAAATCGGTCCAGCCGTTCACCCGTGATGGGACCGACCAAGGGAAATAGGGATTCATTTTATATATTTAGATCTTATTTTTTTCAATTATTTAAATTTATATATATATATATATATGTGTGTGTGTTATTAGTGCATTTATTTTGAACATTAATGATTTTACTTTGATGTCCGGGCATAGGGCTTCCCGGCAACAGCCAGTTCAAGTAACAGTTATGCGACCCTACCTGCTCGAGTCAGCTAAGAAGCAAGCAGTAAAGCAATGCTCTCATTGTATTTCGCCGAGTGAGTGAAGTTACCGGAGGCCCTAACCCTTCCCTCTTCCCCTCTTCTCCCCCTTCCCGCACTCTCCCTCTTCCCTCCCTTCTCCTTCTCCCACTTTAAAGGGCGGCAACGCACTTGTGACTATTGAGTTGCAGGTGCCCAAAGGCGGTGGTAGTCACTTACTATCAGGTGACCCGGCTGCTCGTTTGCCCCCTAACCCATAAAAAAAACACTATGAGCTGGGCTTAGTTTGGGACTAGATAGCATTGGATAATAAGCACTTATGTCTCTAAATATTTTCTTACTTACTATATTATACAAACAAGAAAATTTTTATACATGAAATATTATCACCTACTTAACCGCTTTTTTAACATTACTTAAATTACTTATCATTATCATTACGTGATGATTGTACAATTTCCTGTATCCGGCAAGTGTAAAACACTATCTCTTCCCGTGAATGTAGGTTAAGTTATTGTAAGTACTCGGTCATACCACTGAGGTGGCAAATAAGTGTGAGGCAATAAGAAATTAGAAAATCGCAATCACGAAATATGTATTACATACCTCTGAATTGCCTGACGTGTCGACCAGGTTGCACTGGCCGTGGTCACATTGGTAATGCCAAAGATAACGATTTCAGTCTAAACTATGGTTAAATATTAATTAGAGATTACGGTTTTACTCGTGTGTGTATTTCGGGATACATAAGTAGTTTCGATCCGACGGGGGCCCTTTATCAAGGAGTAAAGCGTTAAATAAAATATACCTACTAAAAGCTCCCTGAAAATATGTAGAATACGTTAAACAGTAATAAAAATCGATAAATTGCTTTTTGAGAAAATTGCGGACACAAAAATATAGGACCTACTTTTGGAAAGTCGTTAAAAAAAGCGTATTCACTTTTTTTATAGCTTAAGAAATATGGCAAGTAAAAAACGCCCAAAAGTAATTTGGCATGGCGTGAGAGCAAAAAAACGGATCATTTAACCCAGAAATGAGTTTAAAATAAAACAAAGACCGACCCAGTGGGCGGCTGAGGTCACGGAGTTGGTCACTTACCAGTTAGCGCGTTCTATTTAGCTTTCGTTTTCTTAAACATTCCATTGTCTTGAGTTCAAGGCTAAGACAGTTCAGTTCTATGGCGTTTCGATGATTACAATAATTCAAAACTTATAGAAAGGTAGCAACCTCTTTGCTGTAAATTGTGTTTAATATCGAAGGGTAGCGAAAAACCTCTTTGCTGTAAAATGTAAGTGTTTAAAAAGTCTTTAAATTTAAATATCGAACTAAAAATAAACATTCGAACATTGACACCTCAGCACCTAGGACCATGGACATCTAGATATATAGTACGTATTAAGACAAGTAGGTACAAAGACGATGAGGTTATTCTTAATAGAAAAAGTTATAACGCCCGAGTTATGAACTAAAATGAATAAATATTGTAAGACTAAGTATAAAGGTAAGACTTACCACAACCACAAGTTAATTACATAATCACAATATCCTAAATACGAACGTACCTAATAGTATGATCGAAATAATATTCTCATAAAATATATCAATGTCATATCTTAATGAGGCTTTTCCCATTATATTGAATTTGTGCGTATTAGAGACACGCCAACATAATCCCATCTTATATCACAATAGATCTACTTCTCAACTTTTTCAAAGCACTATTAATAATGTGATAAACTGTGGCAACATTAATTTAAAAGTTATAATATTTTTAACAGTTTGAAGCTCTATAATAGACCCAATAAATAATAACATGCCATCTTTAAATACGCCAGGAAATACGGTGAATTAGATACAATTAACAATTATTACTGTACTTATCTGTTAGGTGAATGATTTTAATACTTATTTAACGACTTAAGATCGTAAAACGAATTGAAAATAAAACACTGCACAATATATATCTCTACTTTAAATCTATATAAGATTTTTAATTTCTAATCACCATAAACATGTGTAAACCATATCTAGAGTTATGTTATTCAAAGAGATGTGTTGCTTGCAACTGAAAGATTGTTTATCTTTCAGTTGCAAGCAACACATCTCTCTCTCTCAATTATAATTCAAGTTTTATTTATTAATAATAATATGGGCCATAAAAAATCTAACTTGTTTAATAAAAAAAACGATGTTTATTATTTTTATTAAAAACTTAATTTATAAACGTTTGTGTAAAACACAACACCAAGATGCATTATTGCTGACAGTATTAAAGTAAGCATTAATGATTTTAACTATAGACCCTTGTTAAAACCTAGAATAATAATTATAATAAACTAGCAACCCGCCCCGGCTTCGCACGGGTACAAATTATATACCAAAACCTTCCTCATGAATCACTCTGTCTATTAGTGAAAACCGCATGAAAATCCGTTCAGTACTTTTTCAGTTTATCGCGAACAGACAGATAGAGGGGGACTTTGTTTTATAATATGAAATGAGTGATATACACAATATTAATACAAGAAACAAGTCTAAACTCGTTGCTACCTATCATCGCTTACATAAAGTACACAATTCATTCGAAGGTCTTGGTATACGTCTTTATAATAAAATTCCTACAGATGTAATCGACCTTCCTGTAGATAAATTTAAGCGAACTGTAAAAAATCACCTTATTAGGAAAGCCTACTATACGATCAACGATTATCTAAACGACAAACAGTCTTGGGCTAAAGGTGTCTTTAGGTATATACACACAAACTTCTTTGTCTTATAATTAAGCTAAATTATTAACAAACCATTGTTAGTTGAAAGTAATTCGTGACGATTATTATGGTAATTTTGACTGGTAGTGATTTTTATCAGTATCTCGACTATGGTTCGTCATGCTCACTAAAATGTCATTGCTTGCGGCGTCGTCATGGGGCGGGTCGTTTCTTTCCCTCTGATATGGCGAAGGAGACGATGGCTGGTCCATGCGTCATACTCGTGAACGGGTGCTGCTTGGGGTGACTGGTCGGCCTAGTCAGCGATGCTTTAGCCTATACTATTTCTTTTGGTTCGTTCAACTGCAACTCTAGCCCCTTAATCCAGTCACGAATTAGTTTTAACAGTAGACTTTGTAACTGATGTGCACCTTGAATGATTTCTATGTTTAATATGTTCAAACCTTCAACGGTATCACTGAGTGATATTTTTTGTTTGTACGTTAGCTTTTGGAGCATTTCAATAAAATGAAATTCAGGTGGCATGTTTACCTTTTATGTAACACTAATACCATTGTACCTGAAAATCTGACTTTTAAAAAGAGTGGCCATGAGTTTCTTTGCCAGTATTCTTCTCATAAGGCTCTACGCATTTTGGAAACTGGAAGGTATAGATCGACACAAGCAGGCAGTAGATTTTGGTGTTTTCACCTAATTTACCTCGACAATCCAGTACATGCTGTGGCGTCTGTTTGCGTCGATCTATGATTTTTTAACAGTAGCTTCAATTTAACGTTCATAAATGTCACTTAGTGTCTTAATTGAATAAATGATTTTGAATTTGAATTTAATATGTAGTGATGATGGTTCAAACATGATAATATGTACGTAGAACCACATTTTTTTTATTTATTTGTTTTACAACATTGTATTTTGTAAATAGAACAATTCACTAAGTTTAGAAACATGTCTTCTTAATGTCTATCCGCCACGACCCACGTCCTAATTCAACGAATTTATAAAAATGCAATCTACAACTTTAATCTGGAAATAATAAGGTTTAAATTGAGTATGTTGTACTTATATAGGCTCATGTTCGGTTCGTGTTTATCTATCTACTTATGTACGATGTTTGAATTGTGAAAGTATATGGCGTGCACAGGAAACAAATATTAACTGTTTTTCTAACGAAAGGCCAAAATTAATCTTCGTTTATCTTTAACCGGATACTAAGTTATAAATAGTAGATATATCTCTTCGAATACGTTGCAGGCGATTCTTAGCATCTCTTAGTGGTGTTTTCTGGGCAACAAAAGTGGCAACACGTATTTCCTTTAAACAAGGCGCGACTGACACATTTTTTCTCCACATTCCGTGATTCAACGTCCCTCTGATTAAAGAAATACGGCTTAAGTTCTACCAGTCTAAAGATATGATCAGTGAATAAATAATGTCTGAGTCTGAATGTCTGTAGAATAGTCTGAAAGTGGTTCTAAATGTGTTAAGTACTTCAAAATATATACTACATAAATGCATTTGAATGTTTTACACAGTACTTATACCAAAAATTCTATTTTATTTTAATTGTCTGTCTCGTAGTTCCTGCTAATCTGAGCAACGGGTGTTCCGATTTCCATGGATTTTTAACTAGCAGATAGCTGATTTTATTTTTGAAAAAGAATTAGAGTTCCGCTCAAAAACACAAATGTGTACACCCGAGCGAAGCCGTGATGGCGACAGCTAACAATAAATATGTTTATAAAGTGTTTTTAAACTTCCACTACTTGTTTAAATCATCATCATCATCATCACCAGCCTATCGTCGTCCATTTGTATGCATATTTGATATGTAAATCGGGTATTAATCGCGGTAATATTTGCAAGGTACGAGACCTACAAGTTTATGCGCATTTCGACCGAATTGCACCGATCGAGGCCAGGGTGGAAAGACAGAAAGAAAGGTTTATATTTTGAACACCTATATTGCTGAACCACCGAAGAGCACTCTTTTTAACCCCTGAAAAAGGAGTTAGGTGTTATAAGTTTAACGTGTATATCTATGTATGTCTGTGGCATCAAAGCTCCAAACGGATGGACCGATTTTTATTTCGTTTTTTCGTTTGAAAGGTGAGTTGATCGAGTGTTCTTAGATATAATTCAAGAAAATCTGTTCACCCGTTCAAAGACCATTCGCTCTTTTCTAATCGTTGAAAAGATTTTCCAGGCAGATGTATTTTAAATTTATAATTTATACTTGTCTTACTAATCTTCCTAATATTATAAAAGCACAAACTGAGGATGGATGGATGGATGTTTGTTACTCTTTCACACAAAAACGGCTAAACGGATCGGGTTGAAATTTACCACAGAGATAGTTTACAGTCTGGAATATCACATAAGCTACTTTGTATCCCGGGAAATGTACGATTCCCGTGGGATAGATGTCACCAAAGTTTCCAAGCGAACGAAGTCGCGGACAACTGCTAATTTAAAATATGCCGCCCCTTTAATGGGCAGCTTAACCGCCTTTTAACATCCAGTTTAAGACATCGGTGCAGTATGACTAAATTACATTCTACTATGTGTACTAATTAATGTTCGTGACAGACGTGAGCGAGGCCAAACACAACAGTGATAAGGTAGACACAAAAAATAACAAATCTAGGCAGGGACACAGCAATCGTGTTCGTTAAGCCCGCTGTAAGATAAAAGAACAATCATGCCTCAAGGGCGAGTAAATATTCTTTTAATATCTTCAATTTCAAGAAAAAAGATAAAGATATTTCTAACAAAGCAACATTATGAATTCCAATTATAAAAATGAAAAAAAAAACAGCAACTTAACGTAATAAATATCTAATATATTTTATACTAAAACCTTCGTGAAATAATGCAGCATACGTTGATGAAACAGTCATGAAAATTGTTCAATTACTTTTGAAGAAAATCGCAGACATACGAGTACATACCTGGATCGAATACGGAACTTAAATTTTTGAAGTCGGTTAAATATACTATTGGCCATATTCCGCAACATGTCTAAATAAAATTATTGATTAATTTGATTTACAAAATTAATGGCATATCGACAATTCATTCATTTTATTTTATTTTTACGTCAACTGTGGATTTTGCGCGATACTACTGTAATTTGATGTTGGTTGTACACTAATTGTCCATGTATTGGTTAGGGGTCGTCCAATAATCACGAGGGGGTTCGGAAAAAATCACGAAATATCACAAGGGGGGGGGGGGGGGGGGCGTTAGTGAGATATCACGTGTATTTATATTCTGTGATTGTCGCCTTAATACACCTTTCCTTTATTATTTTTATGCCAGTCAGAAACAATTTCTTAAATACTATGTACTAAAGAAAATAGGGGGTAGGGGGTGGGGTTACTCTAAAACCTCACCACGTATCACCATGGGGGAGCGGGGGTCCAAAAAGATGTTAAAAAACATCACGTGATTAATGGACAATCCCTTAGGGCAACTTTCACAGCTCCATTTTAATTTCGAGTTTTTACAATATTTGCTATATTTTGATACAATTTATTCAATTCAATAATGTATATATTTATAGCGAAAGAAATAACCAGGTGTCCCATAGACACCTCATGCGTTTTTTATATTGTAATTAATTGTTCTTAAAATATCGCTTACGTCTATTATATTTACATTGATTTAAGTCCATCGAATAGAAAGTGACCGAGTTTGACCTTACGAAACAGTTAGTGATAACTTTGTAAATTTATTTTTAGTAGCCATCAATTATATGAAGATAGCGGGTGCAAAGTACACAGATGACGTATATCCTGTGCTCTCACATAAGTATATTAAATTTAAGTGAATACCCGATAATGAGAATGGATGTTTATAGTGTTCGTTATATTACGGTTTGCAAGGGCTTCATAAAACAAAAGTTATTTCTTACTGTATCTATTGATTTTCTTAAAAAAGTGCTCTTCGTTACCATAAACTACGACTCTGCTCGATATTTTTTACATCTGAAATTGGCGTTTTGTGGAACTGGTCACTTCGATCTCAAATATCTGGCGTTTGATTAGGAATTCCAAATTCAAATTAATTTCAAATTTAGGCTTGTGTACTTATGTTTTAAATTTAGTGATTCGTATGTTTTCGCGCCATTTCATTTTTCTTTGACATCGTTCCGTGCACAATATGGAAAACTTAAAATATCGCTTTATTTACGAATACGTACAATCATTAACATTTATATAATTCACAACAAAGTCTCGTATTAGAGTTTTTGAGTTCATTCCAGTTAAATAACTTATTTAATATTCTGGAACATAAAAATACCCAGCTGAATACAAATAGACATAAGTACATATACATGCTTGGAAATATTTGCTAATAATATTTTTTTGGAGATATTTTGTATATTCGAATAAAAACTTTCTTCAGTAAGTGTGACCTGCAGCCGACGCGGTAGGACGTCTCACCCCTTGATAAAGGGTCCCCGTCGGGTCCAAAACTAATTGGGCGTCCTCGAAATACACACATGAGTAAAATCCTTATAATCTTAAGCAATAAGATATGTTTTGGCTTGTCTGATTTCAAATAGCCCTCGAAATAGTGAATACACAAACGAACCCTTTACTCATGAAGTCATGACTCACATGACTATCTTATTATATAAGATACTTATCTGTTATTATCCGATCAATCATTTAAAGTTTTGACACATTGATAATTTATCCTTATTTATTTGTTATTATGTTTCTTAAATTATAACATATTTTTGTTGTTACTTGTTTATTTACAAATGTTTATCTCGTTATAAACTTTCACGATAATCTTCGTCACAAAACATCTGTCATTTACGTATTATGGTTTTTTTTAAAGTTCCTTGACTGAATACTTACTAGGGACTTCTATTTACAAAATAGATACCTACAGGCTATTAGATGCACAGATACTCAAAAAGCCCGGGAAAATCCAAAGAGGGTCTATCATTTTGATGTAAAATAATGGCAAGTGGCAGTTGACACGCTTATCGTGTTTTATCGGCCACATATCGAACTCAACCTGTCAATAAATAGGAAAATACAAAATTCATTTTTAGTTACCAACAATATTTAATACCACATAATATTTTGTAATTTAATACGACTGTGGACAACATTTTTATTATTTGTAACATTTATGAGAGTAAAAAAAATGCAGCGTTCCAAATTTAAATTTACCTAAAATGGGAGTCATTTTGTTCGCTTCATCAAATTATATAAATAGTACGAATATTTCCTTAGTTTAAATAATGGGAGAAGTAAGGTTAAAAAGTTAAGGTCAAACAAGAAGTTTTTTGATAGACAGGAACAGTTTACAGAACTGGTACTTTATCTCTTTTAGTTAAACTGGCACTAGTAGAGAAATTCCTTCCTTATATCGCATCTAAATGGTAACGTACTAACTAAATATTGTTTACGAGATGTATAAAACAACTGTCAAGCATGATGTGGACTACCTCAACGCTAAGGACATTTGTCATTTAATTATGACGGTCAATCGCAGAGGCCACCGTGCACGAGACTAATACATGACATGCTCATTGATGTATATTGTATACAAGGTGTTACAAGGTGTGGTCATATTTTAGAGTCGTGTATAGACCTCGTGAATGACGTTAAAGGCTAACAATAAAAAAAATAGTAATTTCTAAAACAGAGATCTAAATTCGAAAACTGACAAATTGAACTTGAAAATTGACAGATCAAGCTAATATTCGTAACCAGGGAGCTCAAGGATATAAAATTTTGCTTCAGGATATGGATACGAATATGTCAATAATAATAAACAGGTTTCAGATACGGTTTCGGATTATCAGAAAGTTTCGGATAATTTCAATTACGGATATTAGATTTTTAAAGAATAGTAATAAGAAAATACAAATGGGAAATGATTTGCCTGTATTGCTAGGTTATCATTTGGTACTACTATCACAGAAAAAACAATTAGCCTAATAAGTCATTATTATAAGTACTCGTTTTTAACTGTGTTATCTACTTAAAACGCAAATTATAACCAACAGAAGCAATATTATACAACCATTTCAGTCACATAGAAATAATAAAAACCTGTCAAAACGTGTCTCAATTAATTTAGACTCCGCCCCTATCCGAATCTTTTATGTCAGGTTCGGTTACGGTTTCGGATATGATGATAGTTTTATGGTTACGGAGCTCCATAACATCCCTGTTCGTTATATATCGTAAGAGAGGATCGAAATCGTCGAAACTATAGGTTTTTAATACTAAGGATGTCGACGAAATGTCTGGATATCTCCACATAAAAAATCGAAAACATTTAAATCGACTAAATCTTGTATACCTGGTTCTTTATATAGTGTAGTGTAAGTAACTCATAATTATGGCAAAGTGCTAAATACTAAATATAATTACGGACAGGAAACCATTTTAGGAAAACATTACCGTAGTCGCCTAATACAAAAAAGGAATCATGTTTATACTAAATCATAAAGCAGAATTTACACTGTGGTACCGGAACATAACGAAACTATACTAATACTATTTGCATTGTATAAGTTTGATTAACATCTAAAATTATTCTGTCCATGTCTGTCCATAATCATACCTACTCCCATCCTCTTCCTCCGGGCTTAGGGTCGACTTTCAGTCTAACTACGATACGGCCGAACTTCGATATTTTACGTAAAGCAACTGCCATCAGACCTCCATAACCCAAGGCGATATCGAAGTTCTGTAGTTAGATCAGGTTGTCAGACTTTTTAGAGCTCCAACTACTCGTAACGATTGCCACAGACGTACGTATGACAACTGGGTCTGGGTCTCAATGTGTTAAGAATGGTCACCCATCCTAAAACTGACCTGGGTAGTATTACTTAACCTATGTAATGTGCTAACCTACTCGGTTACCACTTAGCCACGAGCCCTATGTAGTAGTGTACACATTTATATCCAGAAATTATATATGACATGATGTTAATGGTTTCCTTGCATGACATTGCTTAGAAAGACTACATACGTCTAGTACATTCGCCTTTATATGTAAAGTAAATGAATCACCGTTTCGGAGAAGAAATTTTTCATAAAGAGTTCCTAGAGGTTCATTGTTCACGTTCCATTATATATATACGATAATTAATACTTTAGATGATTTTTCCCGAGCGAATATATACGGAGTGGTGAGTGTAAACGAACCTTAATATGTTTAATACTGGTAATGCTGATTTTAATTAATTCTACACTTTGCTGGTTGCAACACGATCAAAGCTTTAGAGGAATGTAAGTAATGTAACCGAGTATTTACACCTAGTTATAGGCCAAGGCTAGAATGCTTAATATACCTTGGCGGTGAACACGCATAAGTATTTGGTTAACATGGCAACACCAACGAAAAAGCCGAAAAGATCTAAATACTGTACATATTGACAGCGTTTAGAAAAAAAATGCCTATTCACATCTTTAGACATTAGATGCCTGAGACCTCCTGCGAGGTATTTCACTAATCTTGTAACTTCATTTGGGGCTAGTATTTCACTTTACCATACTTTTTAAATAAAAACGATTTGAGATATGTGAAATTAACTTCAAAGGCCTTTTTCTCTGAGATGTTAACACCAAAAAAAAAATAGAAGGTATCCGAATCACAATCACAACTCGAAGGACTAAAATAATTTAAAAAAAACAGTCAGTCGTAGGACTGCACGTCAGAAGTGAAAACATAACTTCACAATGTATTTGCATATACATACAAACACACACATATTTATACTTATATATAATTAGGCTAAAAATAAACAGTAGTTAATAACATATCTAAATGTATACATAGGGTACACTGGAAGTTCTGCGCTCCTGACCGCTCTTAAATATTTGAATTTCGAATGTTATATTTTTTGAAATATAAGAAACTCGGCTCCGTCTTACGAATTTTCGATCAGGGTCACGTGTCCTGATGCGAGTTTAACATTTTTTACCCATCCCAAAAAGTGCACAACGCCGCTAAAGAAGTTTTCACTTCAAAAATCTTTTTCACTTATGATACTTAACTAGAAAATAAGCGTATGATTTGAGTATCATGACAAAGTTACCTAATTTTCTATTTAAATGCTACCAGCCTGATCATAATATTTAAATAGTGACATAACGCTTTAGGCTGTTCTTTTTTTAAATGCGATGTTCGAAGACCGGAAACTGACACACCTATGTCAACGTGATAAAAAAACACGATTGTCAAGTTTGTCACACGTGATGACAGTTACAAATGTGTTACAATAATATAAACTAGTATATTTCTATTTACTTTTTTTCATGAAAGCGTGAATAATGGTAGAAATGATAAACTAGTAAGTAGTAGTACTTGTGTTATTAAAGGTAATGAGTGACACTAATGACCTAAAGAGAAAATAATATGGAATATGGAACACTATCGCCAGAGGCGCCGTCAGTGATGCACGAAATCGACGCGTCGAACGATTTACTGTACATGTAATCTGAGAGACACCAACTGCGGCAGTAGCTACCTCAGTACCTACATATTCAATAGGTAGTCAATTTTATTTTATAATATTGTTTGAAATCGTCTTTACTTTTTAAACTAACATTTAAACATAGATCAACACACAAAGTCAGGCCTGCCATCACTTAAATTGCTAACGCCGGACAAGCTCTTCAAAAATCCCGGACACATGTATGAAAATGAAATTCTTGCCCGGACAAATTAAAAAAAACGTCGATTCCATTTTTATTATTAAATTAAACAGCTTGTTCATATCCCAAGTTATAAGTTGCCGCTGCCACAGAGTGTTCGGGTTTTACCCGGACACTTTTTGAAAACCCCGCCCGGACGCTCCCCGGACGCCCTCTAAACTAGGACAAATCCGGGGAAACCCGGACGGATGGCAGCCCTACACAAAGTCAACGTAACAATAGTTTGCATTGTTAAAAGTAAAATTATTTTAACAATAAATAGTTAAGAATTAAGATCGCCATATCAGTCAATGTCGATCTATAACCGCCCCTTTGATTATTTACCTAAAGAACCGCCCGTTTCCAAATAGTTGAGCCTTTTGAGAAGAAATAAGAATATTACTGGCGCGTGAAGTAGTGCTATTTTGTACTAGGGAATAGGGTCGACAAAATTCCTTATGGAGGATAGCCTGGATAGGTAGTGCAAGGCACAAGTAGCACTACTAGGGCGTGTGTGTTGAGGTCTGCGTCTGCCTCGTCATCATTATCATCAAGCAGTCCGTGTGTATCTTTAACAACTTCTTGCATTGTATGTATTATGTACTAGCAGCGCCCCGCGGTTTCAACCGCGTAAGTCCTGATCCCATGGGAAAATTGGGATAAAAAGTAGCCTATGTGTTAATCCAGGTATCCAGCTATCTACGTACGAAGTTTCATTGCAATCGGTTCAGTGGTTTTTGCGTGAACGAGTAACAAACATCCATCCATCCATCCATACTTACAAACTTTCGCGTTTATAATATTAGTAGGATATATTGATTCTTAATTTATTGTATTTTAATACGCTTTTATTAAGCTTCACTTGTAACTCTTGGAAGTCCATTTTAACCTACTTCTTATTGTCGTATCGACATCAAACGTTGTAGGTATATGTAGTTTAGATGACAATACTAGTATTTGGCACCTTCGAGCTGATCTAATGATGGGCCTAAGAGGTAGATAGTGGAACTCTTCAGGGACTACTAGCAAACCCCTCGAGCTCATACGACTCGTTTTGACGAGTCCAACAGACTGGGCTCAGTGACGATGGTCTGATGATGGACCCAAGAGGTGAATAGTGAAGATCTTTTTACTTTTTAATTTGGTTCGATGTAAAAGCGGATTTTTTAGTTTTTCTCAATTATAATTATTAATTTTTGAAGTGAAAACTTCTTTATTCATAATAATAATCTTTTTTTATTGTCATAGAAAGATATACATCAGGGAAACGGTGAAATATAATCAATATAAGATCTTTAGGCACGTTTGTGCACTTTTGAAAAAGCACTGAACTCGTGACCGTCACGCTAATAACACATATAGATCCACTAGAGGGCGCTAATCTAAACATTGAGTTCTGTCAGCTCCTTATTAATTAATATCACCAACCTGCTAATGTGACGTTTTAAGTTCGTCGTTTCGTTTAACTTTTCACTTCTGTTGGCAGTCCCATGACTGCCTATTTTTTTTTTCTTTATGATGTATTATTTTGCAACAAAAATGAGAAGATTGATTAGTGTATCATATGGATTAAGGGATTAGGCGCTGTGTGGATTAGGTAAGTCAATGATGTTATTGATAGATAAGTCCACTGAGTGATCACACCTAATTTTCAAAAAGATAGGCAGAGATATGACTCAGTTGTCAGTTATTAAATTTAGTTTTTAAAGTTTACTTGTCAGCTCTTGCTCAGTTTTGCCTCAGTCTGCATCTTTACCATTATATTACTAAACTTGTAGACTAAAATAATCGTGCACTGGCTACAAATGAAAAACCCCACAACGCAACATTACTCTATTTGACTAAATTGCAAAATGTCTAGACAGTATAATACCTTGTTACATTGCAAAATTTAACACAAAATAGAAGTATTATGTAGCAATAAAAGACTTTTTTTTTCTCCAAAGCCTTTGTTTACATATTCTTCTATAATATTCGAGGGGTCTGAGGCGAATTGATTCAAGCGCCACTTTGAACGATATTGTCTATGTGTCCAATGTGGCGCTTGAATCAATTCGCCTCAGACCCCTCGAATGTTAATTGCCAATATACAAATAAGCCTTATGAACAAATCTAGCTTAGGTAATCTGTCAATAATAATTAATTGAAATTCAATTATGTCAATAAAAATTGTTTTATTTTGCCAATAATAATTAAAGACATTTGTGTTTTTTTTATTTATTATTGACAGATTAAGACAATTTGTCTCGTGGAAATTAGTGTCGTGTCATTACAATTAGATTCACGCACAATTTATTTCCTGGTGTGTTAAGTAAATAGTACCTCTATTTATCGAAGAGGTGACAATTACTTAAATTATGTATTTTATTATAAAAAGTCAGCTGATGCGGCAGACGTCGCCGTCACCTTGTCCAAATTTCAATAAATTGTATAAATCCCATTAAAACGCTTTAAATTTTCCCCTATTTTCAATTTCAATTCTTACTCATACTTTTCGTAAAAACTTAATTTGAACTATAACGAAAAATAATTTTAACAAAAATATTTTTGTTAAAATTTTTATGTGAGAAGTTCTGAAGTGAGACGTTTACCAAGTAGCAGTACTTTATTTTTGTGAAGGCTAGACTTAGTTTCAGCAACCAGCTACACCTGGTATTGAAACACCTAAGTTGAACCAATCGCTACCGACCGCAGTTTACCCGGCTAGAACGAGGTGTAACCGTACTTCGCCTTTTAGCCGTAACTTACGAAGTAACTATTATCTTATCTGTGCCGTAACATAAACACAGGTACATGTAGGTATAGATTTCATGTTAGGCGTTTATTATGTTTCATGTTGTTATTTTATAAAACTATTATTCTACTACAGTTTGGGTGTCTTTTAAAATCTTCTATTTTTTCCATAAGTTACCAATAAAAAAGGTTTAACTTCAATACAAAAATTGTAAAGAAAGAAATATTGTCTCATAAATAAAGTTAATTTAAAAATAGAATGTCAAATTCAAATTTCAGAAATGGCATGAATTAAAAAAAGCAGCTACTGCGCGTAACATGAAAATTGATAAGGCTTAAGCGAGCACATCTGTATTGTCACACATCCGTACCTACATAAAATTACTGCGTCCCATAGACCTTGAGATTAGCTCCAACGATGCGTCAACAGCAGATATCGCCTGTGTGCCCATCACTATCGTACTATTTAGCCACTAATGAAACAAGTAATAGTATTATTGTTACTGAATCTCTTGAATGTGATTCTATTATTTCTTTAATCCGTTTATTGAGTTGGGATGATTGCTTTGTAATTCAAATTGTACAGAAGTATTTAAAAAAAAAAAAAAAAAAATTCTTTATTTGAATTAAAAGGTTACCTATCTAGTTAGGCCTTTAATTTATGTACCTCATATCAAGCATACTTATTTGTTTACACGAACATTGTAGCCACATTTGTACAAATCATTGAAATTCCAAGTAAGTTTTACAATTTATCTACATAAATATAATAAAATGCTCCTCATTGATAAGCGCCACCAATAGAGAACTATGGTTGTCCGATTTTTTTTATTTTACTTTAGTACTTAATTGTTTTATTTCATATTAATTGTAATGGGTTATGTTTTGGTATTTTTTTATTTTTTTTTAAGGACTACTCCCGCATTAGGAATTACTCCAGTGTCGCGGGGGACTTTACAAACATACAAACAACGGACACAAAGAATACCCCGATGGGAATCGAACCCACTATGTCAACGAAAATTTAAATAGTTGGCTGTTAAATTTATAATTTTGGAAATGCTAAAAGCACTATTTCTTAAGGGGAAAGAATCCGACGTTATCTAATCGTAGATTTGAATTATATTTGCCCACAGAGTTTCATTCGTGTTAGCAGTCGTTAAATAAACTTCATATTCTCATATCAGTTACATAAGCGATGAAACAAAACAAGAATACTAACTTTAGCAGCACAGGAAAAAATAAATTAAAATTAATTTTGCGTTTAAACTAAAAACTACTTCATCCAAATAAACAGCAATGTCATTGATCTTTTTTGTAAAAAGTATCATCGTTTAGACAAGGAATTATACAAATCATCGGTGAAAAGATTTCATACATTAAACAAAAAACTCTTTTTAAAGTCGGCAGATACCAACTACCAAATTATCTTACCTTACTTTTACTCGTATTTAGCCTTCGTAATAGTAAACAAAGTAGGTAGACATAGAACCAGACACAACATAACTGCAACCTTCGTCCTTTTAGCTAGGTCTATTCATTCTTTCAATAAACACCTACTTAAGCCGCAGCAGTAAAGTATTACTAATTTACATTTTTACACGCATTACGCGGTCTTTCCCTGATTAAAAAAACTGCAGACCTATCATCAACGCATGCCAAAATATTAAAAAAATCAATCTACCATTAGTATTTCAAGCGTAACATGCAGAAATTATTTTAATTTACCAAGACAACAATGGCTAGATGTAGCTAATGAGAAATGAAAACATTGCATGCCGTATCCAATTAGAAAATTCTTTATCTTCCTCCAAAATGCTTGGCTCAACCTTGACAATTATTACAGAATTTATTTCACTACATTTAATTGCTAAATCTTAAGTAATTTTATTCATAATTGTCAATTAGAAGAAAAATTTAGTTTTCCACTTTCTTTATTTCTCTCTCTTTGTCATCTCTGTCTCTTATTTTTGACCTCAGCTCCGGTAGGTACACATCACATATTATATCTTAAATACATATATGAAGAATTATTTAGAATACCTAGCAATGTATTTTTTTACTTCTCCATGATTATCATCAACGCGTTATTGACAAAAAACCAAAACAATAAAAGGTACATACTACACAATAATATTTTTATTACTATTGTCAATTTATTATTATCATAGCTGTAAAAAATTTATGCAATGTACAAAATACATGTAATCCCAAAATTTATACAAATTATAAAACTGTTAGAAAAACTGTAAGGTACTTAAAGATATTTCAAAAGTTCAAATAGGTATAATATTGCAACACCAATAAAAATACAAACAAAGACATAGAAGCACAAAGCGAAGAAAGAAAAAATTAAAGTAATAGGTACCTACTCACAGAATAAAAAAGTGTAAACAAAGTCCTTTTTATTCCTATTAGAATGTCACGTGTTCACTGCACAGATAATTCACGATTTAAAAACTTTTTAATTCAACTTTCAAATTAGCGCAAAGACCGCAATTTTTTTTTTAAATTCCGATACGCAACGCACGCCGTGGCTGCGCGCTCTCGACCGACTGCCAGCGGTATTGCCTCCACTCGGAAATGAGAGAATGTTTGGTGCGACGCAACTAAGCGATTGTAGCCGCTGCAATACTCAGTGTATTGTACTCACTCTTCGCAATAATTTTGACAAATTAGTTAAAAATATATAAGTGAGACTCCGTCCTCCTTTGTTGTTAATTAATAACTGCATAATCACTTAATTAATATTAACTTTTAAGAAGGCCACAGTATAATAAAAAAACAGTAGCAAAACCAAAAGATAATCATAAACAAATAATAGATACAGACTACCTTGCGATGTCTTTGCGTTTGCATGATAAAAAAGACAGAAATGTCTCCATAGTGCTGGGTCTCTTTTGGCACGTGTGTCTTTTACAATCTTCGGAGCTGTAAATGTTCAAAGTTTATAATTCGCCTGTTTGCGTAAAAAGCCTTTTTATAACTCGAAAACCACTGTTCTCACTTACATATATGGTTCTTTTATTATTTTTTGATAACTATTACGTGTTTGGCTACCATTTATCCAACAAATGCAATATCTACGACTTACAGAAATCTATAGCGAAAAGTATATAATATTTGGCTTAAGTGCAAAACAAAAGATAGTAGTAGGACACTAGCAACCTACAATACACACAGTCGCTCCCACATTGGTCTTTCGAGCCGGATACAGTGCATTATAACCCGAATCCAGTGTTTTTATTTAAAGGCAACAAAATTAGGACACCAGCAACCTACAATATACACAGTCGGTCCCACAGCAGAGACAAAAAGACATTTCTAAAATATTTAACACTAGCTGCATCCCGCACTACCTAGATTACCGCATAGCCTACGTGTTAATCCATTTCTAAAGCTATCTACATACCAAGTTTCATCGCAATCGGTTCAATAGTTTTTGCATGAAAGAGTAACAAACAGCCAAACATCCTCACAAACTTTCACGTTTATAATATTAGTAGGATACTGTGACATACACAAACATCCTATTTCAATTAGGACTGATGTTGGACGTGCGTTTGCAACACGAGACAAGTCTAGAAGATTAAGACTAGTCTAGTATCTATATAATTTCTAATTTCAGTTTTCACTGTCTTGCTGTGGCAGGTGAAACTTGAAATATTTGGACCATATAAGTTTGGAAACGCAGTCTATACGCATTTGCGAGTTACACAGACTTTTGCAAACAAGTCCGTTAAAAGCCTCTCAGCATGAAAGCAGCTGTATCAATCGTACACTGTACGCATTTTAAATGGAAGCTAATTCTGCACAATAGATTGTGTGATTGTTAAATTAAACTGTTTCCGGGCGTCGCTGTTATATTATAATGTAACCTAATTCACAAGTAACTAATAATATTATATATCTAGACAATAAAGGCGCATTACCAAAATTACAGTAAATTCATAAGGTGGAATGCTCTCTTCACGTAGTGAGTTTACATTTTTGAATTCATAGTACTAATTATATCCGTTATGATGTTATGTTGAAGTATTTCATCGTATTTTTACTAGTTTTGCCGCGGCTTCACTCGCGTTAATGTAGATTTAGTCAAACCGTCGAAAAGTTATTTTTTTATTTATCTAGAACAGTTCCTACTTTTATTTATTTCCACGGGATGTAACGCGATCACGAAAAGTTATTACATACCTCTAAATTGCCTAACATTTCGAGGACGACGAGGAGGACGACGGAGGGCATGCATCGCTGAGCCAGTCAGCCTGTGACCACGGCTAGTGCAACCTGGTCGAAACGTCAGGCAATTCTCGTGGAAATACATAATTATATCATGGAACGCGAAAGTTTAAAGGTTAGTATAGTTCCTACTTTTTTCTTAATGAAAGGCCTTTTCCTTTTCTGTATCTCTGACAAGAAGTATACAAAATTTTATGACCGGTTGAGTAGTTAAGGTGTGTTAAAAAACAAACAAGCTCACATTCGCATTTATTGTGAAGAAGTGAAGTGTCAATCAAAATATAAACACTGCGTTACATTTATTTTTGTCTTTACGGCTAAACCTTATGGATAGTGCTGCAGTATAAAATGTCACCTCACTTCACACGGGTTTAGTAATAAGGGTCGAACTTCACATGTGTCGATTGACTAATGGCAAGGTATACACTTATACAATAGTTTTTTTTTTTTAAAGACCACTCCCGCATTAGGAATTATTGTGTGTGTGTTTAGTAAGTTTACCCTGTGTCGCGGGGGACTTAGGTGGGAATCGAACCCACGACCTATAAGCATAGCGGTCAGGGTCACTAACTACTAGACCGACAGGCCAGTCAATTGTTCTGAGTCTAATTATAATTCATATCCATTAATTGTATTTTTACAAAGCCCTTTAGCTAAAGAACAATGTATTTGCAGTGAGATATCACGTGTATTTATTTTTTCGTAGAACGTGCGGTTATATCTGGATTTCAAGATAATATTTAGAAAATTTTCAATATGTTTCGAACAAAAAAATACACGTAATTTTGGCTAGTGGGGGGTGGGATTAGTCTAAAACCTCACTACGCATCACCTTGAGGGGAGGGGGGGTTAAAAAGTTGCTAAAAAAACATCACGTGATTAATGGACAACCCCTTATCAAAAGCCTCGCTTTAATGGTTGTGGGGTAAGTCAATGCGTCATTTAGAGCGATTATTTATTGATTCTTCAAGTGATTCAATTATTTGCAGAATAATGCAATGAACTTACTTCCACGGCCTATCACGAATTGAATTGTGTCGTAAATTGACTACGTTTATCACGATACCACACACTCTGTACACGTACACCCGTCGCCACAATAACACCATTGTACACTACTGACCGTATAAAAAAATGTTTCAAAAGAAATAACTGTTTTCATTACTGTATAGGACTTAATGGCGTGCGTCGAACTATACGTGGTGCAAGACAAATGAGTATATTGTGTTGAAATTGAGAGATCTGATGGACTAGGCTTGTGTAAATATTGGGAAAGAAATTATACGTATGGGAAAGTTTCATTGATTTTTGTACTAGAAATTTGTTAAGATAGAATTTCAAAAAGCCATATCTTGATAGTTGTTAGCTTCTCATAGAGCGGTACAAGTATCGATCGACATTTTTATTATCGATATCGGTACTCAATGAATTAAGTTACCAGGCAGGATCAGAATATTGTACTCGGTGTTCAAACCATACTAACGATTTTAAGTCTAATGCAATAGCCCTCATTATACTACAGTCAATTTATTCTATTCAAATACCTTTTTTAATTTGGATATTTAAATATTTGACATGAGATAATTTTATTTGCATTCAGTTGAGTTGCAGTCTGAGTTCAGTATAATCCTTTTTTTAAGTTTCAGTCCTAATATTACCACAAATATTCAAGCCTTATAGATATAATTAAAGGCACACTTTTACAATAATTTTGTCGTTGATGACTTTGGGGCGACATCCACTTTGGGGCAAAAACATGTATGCAAGCAAAGTTCGTAATAACGGCTGATCCTGCATCAAATTATGAAAGTTTTCGAGCTGATTATATATGTATTATATACAGCTTCTTGACATCACCCTTTCGCAACGGTCTGCCAGGCTTGACCATAGAAACCTGGGCTTGTGTCACAGCGATACCATATCCAGTTAGTTCATCCTCTACTTAATTAGTTAAAACATGAACAAATATAGCACAATTCGTTATGGCAATGTGTATTCTAATAAACTGTTTATGAAAAACTTCAAGTAGTGTTACAATGACGTGTAAATAGACACTATTTACACAACGTCCATAATGGCTTGGCTTAGTCCAATTAATCTTTTAATAACCTATAAATTATCCATTAAAGAACGTCATAGTTTTAATGTCTTAATGGCGGCTGTTCAAAGAGCGGTCCGGGTATGAATCGATATTTTTATCATAACAATAAATGAAGACAGTAGAAATTTTTTATTAGGCATAATTACTATTAACAGCTATTAACTTTCAAGTTTATATAATTTTCTGTTATTTGCACTCAAAGTAAATTGTCCTTCAACACAAACTATAAATCTTGTAAAATGAATACTAGAACGAATTTAAAAATAAAGCGGTGACTCGCTATGTGGGACGCAGGTTTTTGTCCATATCTACCCATAATTTTCATACGTAAATGCAAGCGTCAGTATTCGATACATAGTGAAGTTATCATAAAGCTATCGGCATCGACTATCGTAATAGAGATGTGCCATTGCTGTATATATAAACATAAACCGGCCACGATCGTACTGTACATGTTTTCTCGATATTTATATACAGAAATCGTGAAAGTTTATAATCATGTGAAGTAAGCTCGGAAAACTGAACGACCCGATGTGGTTAAAAACTTCCTATTCTATCTAATAGCACAGTTTTTTTTTAAGTGAAAACTTCTTATGCACGTTTGTGCACTTTTGCTATGGGGAAAAAGCACTGAACTCGTGACCGTCACGCTAATAATACATATATAGATCCACTAGAGGGCGCTAATCTAAACATTGAGTTCTGTCAGCTCCTTATTAATTAATGTCAACAACCTGCTAATGTGACGTTTTAAGTTCGTCGTTTCGTTTAAGTTTTGACTTCTGTCGGCAGTCTCATGACTGCCTATTTTTAGTAGTACACATTAAAATTTTATCGATTGCAATCTATTACTCAAAATCCTTTTCACACCTCTCTTTACAAGATAGGAACCGTAGTGTTTGTATACTCTTTGATAGGAATGACAGCGCTAAAACTAATTGCTATGGCCATCTTACGAACTTTAAATCGGTTTGTTTTAATTAATGAGTTCAAACCAAAGATTATAAACTATTAGGGGTTTAACAACAAGAAGGAACACAACGAATTGAAGAAATGTATAGGTAAATATTTACATTTGTCTCCAATCCCTCGTTATACTTACACACATACTTGCTGTGTGATGCGTACTTCAAAATATCCTCGTTACCTGTTTATCTAACCTTTTTTAAATGCTGTTTAAAAAAAAATTGATATAAAAAAAGGGACTCTAAATATTTTATCGATGGACAAATTGGCAAAGTACAGTGAGTCTGAGCTACTTCTTTAATTAAAACATTTACGATAAAAAACTTGCATTGAGCCCTTTTATTTTACAATAAAGCCACGTCATCTAATTAAAAAAAAGACAGTTACTTACGTAACTTTCTAATAACTTTCTTATTCGGTCGTGTGTCAATAGCGGTAACGTTCAACCGGCGACGGTCAGAAGAGAGATGTGAAAGATAGCAATGACGAGCTATTTGTGAACGAGCTGTTTCTGATCGCATCAGAAAGGTGTACTTTCTTAGAATAAATAATTTAAAAATACTAATATTTGTGTGGAGTGGATTTAAATCAGTATTGTTGTGTACTATACATGGTTGCAGTAATAGAAGTTACTAAGTCAGATTTGAACCCAAAAGACCGAGGATTTAATCATAAAAAAATGTCAGTAGGATTGCACGTCAGAAGTTAAAACATGTTAAAACACATACACACATCCGAATATATGTCATCTGAGCATAACGGTCACGCTAGTTCACTGCTTTTTTCCCATGCCAAAAGCGATCAACGTGCAACGTGCCTAAAGGAGTTTTCACTTGAAAAATTGAGAAAATCGTTGAAGTGTTCGAATTTAGACACACTTAACACTGTTAGCGGCAACATGATGTTAAAAAAAAAAATTATATCCAGGTAACTTTAGTACCTACTTTAAAATAAATCTTTTTACACTCTTTCATTGTACCATACCGTATACTTGCTTCAGATTGCTTATGACAATTTTAAATCGGTTGAAATATAGCTGGTGGAACGGACAACTATTGGCGAAATTCAAATCAAGGCAGTAGCGTAATGGCTAAGGCGTCGGACATGCGATGGAGTGGTTGCGGGTTCGAACCCCACCCAGTGCACTACCGGCGTGAACTCACTCCTAACATAAGCATTTAGCTTAGCTGGAGGGGTTAACGAGAATACTAGTAATATGCGACCCACGTTACTAGTATAATTTTAATAAAAAAAAAATAAAAAAAAATGTGATTGAATGTGTGTGTACAGATACGAATACGGAGGACTTGCCAGTGATACAGTTGTGGTTTTAGTCGGCGCAACTCCGACAAAGTAAAAAACTAAAAGACTTATTTACTTTTCAGAGCATTAAAACGGTTATCTTTAGTTTGTGTATAATTAAATTATGTATAATAATTTTCGTAGAAAATACGGTAGTATTTTTAACGAACTAAAAACATATAATGAGTATTAATAAGTCACTGTTGCGATAATTATGTCTTTTAACTGTCCTGTCGATTATTAAACTTGTAAATGGAGATAGGTAATGAAAGTATTTTAGTAACACAAAGAAGCTTTGAATGCCTGCAACTTTCCTCCATAATAGAATACTGTAGCTCTTGCGCGCTAATAGGCTTTATCGAAAGGATTTCTCTCGCGATAGTTGTGTGTCTCACGGGAGAATATAAATTAAACTCTGGTATCTGGAATCTGGATATAATATACAATTACAATCACTTTATATCTTCAAACGAACCATCAACCAGCGGTGGATTTCAAAACTATCAGTTCTATTTATTGATACGATACTAGCTGCGCCCCGCGGTTTCACCCGCGTAAGTCCCTCGTTAAGTTTTCTTTTTTGTGCAAACTTCACATAAACCATCTACTAAATAGTCCGAACAAAGCCTGAAAATTTGGTTTGGATAGGTGAGCCCGTTCTTGAGTTATAAAATTACAACGAAAAGTGGCATTGATTTTTATATATATGGATTTAAATGATGTAAAATACAATATCTTCTCACAAACTAGTGCATTATGGCAAAAGTACAAGCCGTGCGAAGCCAAGTCATAAAAAAAGAAATAGGCAGTCATGGGACTGCCGACAGAAGCGAAAACTTAAACGAAACGACGAACTTAAAACGTCACATTAGCAGGTTGGTGACATTATTTAATAAGGAGCTGACAGAACTCAATGTTTATATTAGCACCCTCTAGTAGATCTATATATGTACATATTATTAGCGTGACGGTCACGAGTTCAGTGTTTTTACCCTATAGCAAAAGTGCACAAACGTGCCTAAAGAAGTTTTCACTTCAAATACTGGTGCATTACATACCCGTCGTACGACATTCGACTGTGGAAATATCTACAAGTAGATTAGCCTTGCTGTATCTGTTTGTTAACTGGCGGTTTTTTCTGACTGCTTCTGCCGTTGACTCTTCTGAAGCTAGTAATAGGTATATGGGCCCCAAATGACGCTGTGTTTGTGTGATATAAGTTTTAATTGCTATTCTGGTTTTCAATTGTTTTACTTTTGGGGAAATAAATTGTAAAATAATAACATAAAATCATAAATAAATTCATTATTGCGGATACATTTCTTATAAAAAGAGTAATACATTTTTTTTTTAATTGGAAGGTATTTGAAGACCATTTATTGATAAAGGTGGTGGGTCCACCTTTATTAATTAACCCTTTAACACCTTTTAATAACTGAATTAGCTAAAAAACCACAAAGTAGTACACACGTGGCTTAAGCACTCTCTTCCTAGGCTTAGATTCTGCCGAGACGGAAATTATTTATGTATTTGGTTAAATCAATCCGCAAAGTAAAAAAACCCTCGCTGGGTTTTGTTAAACCAAACTTAAACCAACCAAGTGGTAAACGTGACCAGTAACAAACAAAAACCGGGTCTCTTTGTTACAACGAGGAGGCTGGATAGATATTAAGGATTGGATTGAATTGTAATCGTGGGAGAGCCATGCTTCGGCACGTATGGGCCAGCTCGACCGGAGTGATACCACGGCCTCACAGAAAACCGGCAGTGAAGCAATGAGTTCATTGCTTTTTGCCGAGTGAGTGAGGTTACCGGAAGCCCTAACCCTTCCCTCTCCCTCTCTCCCCTCCTCGCCCTTTATTCCTCCGTTCCCTTACTCCCGCCTTAAAGGTCAGCAACGCATTATGACTCTTGAGTTTCAGGTGCTCATTGGCGGCGGTAGTCATTTACCATCAGGTGACACGTCTGCCGTTTGCCCCCTATAACATAAAAAAAAATTGGCTACACGGTGGACTGTGTGAGTTCCAGAGGACAAAATAACTCATTCTCACTGTCTCCGCACTCATACCCGCTGTTTCCAATATTTGCTAGAAGCTTACGCTAAAGTTTGTAATACTTAAAATAGGAGGACTCGTTTTATATTATTTACATAATTACCACATCTTATACAACATATGCAATAATTTTAATAAAAATAAATAAAACAAAAATTATACTCAAGATTCATAACGTCTACTCAAATTAAAATAATATGCAACATTTTTTGTAAATCAAAATTTTATTGAAGAAACAAAACTGTGATGTGTTTTGTAAGAATTGTTTTAATTAGATTTTTTTTTATTGTGTGTATTTAATTTTTCAATCTTAGCTAAAGCAAAAAAATGTCTGCGTCTGTAAATTGTAAAATAATTTAACTCTTCGCTATTATTTTAGAAACGAAGCCATATATACAATTACTTTTATTAAAATGAAAGAAAAAAAAACAAAAAACCACCAAAACCGACAAATAAAATACACAAACAATATGAAAACTGATTTGTAATAATATAATATAATAATAAAAAAATACAAACTTATTAATCCAAAAAAATAAACAGCTTAGTGCTGAAGAAAGAACTGAGATATTTTTAATGTATGTTTAATTTCATAGCGATAAAATGTTGTTTTCTTGTATATTTAAAAGCATTTTTATCATCGCAGAATTGTACAGATTGAGGTGTGTGGCCTGGTTTCATAAATGTAGGTTATGCGACCACCTACTAAACAGTTGACAGACTTATACTAAACTGATTGATATAGTACCTGAAAAAATTAACGAGCTAACTAGGTATACCTGCTGACACTTGTCGCACCTGATTGATATTGTAAGAAAAAATATACTGTATTTATGTGTGAAGAGATAAAATCTCGCCAGCCATGTGACGATACGCGTCATAGTCTGTAGATAATAATATTTATAATTCACGCATAATATGCTAATGATATATTCAATCCTATAATCGCACAACTAATCTGTGGAACAAATTGTCGTCTGCGATTATTTTCAGACCGATACGACATTCAAACTTTCAGAAAAGAGCGAACTCCTACCTCAATGGCCGGCAATGCACTTGTGACTCTTGGGTTAGGTGACCCGTCTGCTCGTTTGTTTAACATTAAAAAAATCTTTCTATGTGGGTGATTTTCTCAAGCCTAATATTTAAGCGTCCGGGCTGAAAATCACATCTTAAAGTAAAGATACAGTATAATGTTTTTTTTTAAGTAGAAAGCCAGTATGTGTCTAAATGAAGCCATAGTTTATATTAGTAGAAAGTATTTTATTGATTATAAAAAAAAATATTCTTTGTATCTAAGTAAGTTTGGTGGCTTGCCCGTTATCAATTTTGCTGAGCATTAGCACCGTTTAAACGAAACTGCGTTAGTTTACTGGACAGGACAAATTTTATTTGAATTCAGCAATACTTTTTGTGTCTATTGAGATATTAATTCGTATATTTAATATCATAGTTTATCCTAGAAAAAATCGAAAAGCACTGTCCGCGTGTAATTCTAAATTCTGGTGTGAATAAGAAAAATGTGAGGAGACTTGTAATGATTGAACATAAAAGAACGATACTACCCTCGCCCGATCCATTAAGTCGGGTGCTCACGCGCTGCACTGTCGATCGTGTCATATGATGTTACGATGCGCTGCCAGATAGGTAAGTAACACTGTGTCTGGTAATCTGACAAAAATCCTGCAATTTTGGTGGGTAAATTTTAAAAACAAAAAGGTTGGGTTTCCATTTAATGATACCAATAAAATTATTATATTCTTTTTAGTATTTCTTTTAATTAACATATTTTACATGATTCTAATTTTGGTGGTTTTGGTGGTATTTTAATTATCACCAAAATTGCTTATTACACAAAAATTGGTTTGAAATGCTTTTTCATTTGGTTTATAATTTTGGTGACAGAAATAAATTTTGGTGTTGATATATCTAATTTTGGTGTCAAGATATCAATTTTGGTGCCGTAACAATTTAGGTGTCAATAATATTTCAGAAACTGTTAGATTTAGACAAATTCTTCTTACCTTTCATGTAACTGAAACGGTAATTCTATTATACCAATGTATTAAATTACCAAATAGTCAAAAAACAAAAATGTTCACCAAAATTAGGTAAAAATTTACAGTTGTTGAAATTCACTCATGTCAAAGTTTTACCGTAGCTCACGACATTATTAGACTACTTACTACTTTTTATAGGAAACAGTATGTTCATCGACTTCACTTTGATCACTTCATAGTTAAGGTATGAAAGCGTGTCAAACAAACTTATAATTATTCGCATTTTATAATGTAGTTAGGATAGAACACTTCGTTTATAGGAGCGACTTGCACTTGGCTTATTTTAAAAAGCAAAAAGGTGCATCGTAACCATAGGAAGGTGCTCAGGCGCAAGTATTGTTAGTAGAGCCGGCGAAAGCGGTTACATAATTGAACATTTGAAACGGGGCATGACTAGGGTTGCTACTTTCAAACTGGACATTTTTAAAAGTAGATTTTTAATATTTTTGTGGTGTAATCAGTTGCTGTCATATTTAGAAGTTACTGTTGGGACTTATGACGCCAATACTTTATAGTAATTCACTGTTTTCTTCCTGATAATTTTTGATGTTTTGTCTGCAGTTTTGCTTAGATATTAAGTAGATACATTTCGGACTCTTCCAAACTTTTAATTTCTTTATAGGGGGCAAACGAGCAAACGCATCACCTGATGGTAAGTGACTACAGTCGCCCATGAACACCTGCAACTCAAGAGTCACAAGTGCGTTGCCGACCTTTGAGATGGAAGTACGCTGTTTCTTGAAGGTTTGAAGGTCGTATCGGTCCAGAAATACCGCATTAAGTTTATTGCAGACTCTAAAACAATTTATTTTTCCAGGACTTCGCCAAATACCACGCTCGGTGTATTCGTTGCTGCTGTTGAAGCTACGCTACCTCTGGACAGTGTGCCTGGCGTACAGAAGTCAGGACAGAAGGGGTGTGCTTGGATTTGAAAATTATATGATAACTATAACACTACTAACTAGGTACTTACAAGTTTCTAAGTTGTAAAAACTGTTGGTCCAACAGTAATTTAAAGCGGTAGTCTACCCTTAAATATAAAATGGCAGAAGTATGTAGGACGATTAGAGGTAATAGGTTATCCTATGGATTACAAAAGCTACAACGAAAGTGTGAAACATTTAGATTATGCTCAATTATAGAACGAGTAGGTACATAAAATTTGTATTTATTAAAAAAGCTACGTAAAATAAATATACTATTCTACGTAAAATTAGCAAAGTTATAATATTCCTCATTCTAGAAAACTCGTAACTAAATCGGTCAGAGTGACAACCCTAGGCTCTACACTAATTACAGCAATTCATTAACAACATTTTTACTTACAGTCTTAGTATTAAAACCTGCGTTATGTGACGTGCGAATCTTTTTCATAATTCTAATATACTGTAATTAAGATTTCTTTTTTTGATACCAGTTTTATTGTCTATTCTTATTCCAAAGTTTTAAAAACATATATTATACCATAGTTTTCAGACGCCCACATTCTGTAATACTAACAGAAAACATTTCTTTATCTTTCTTTAATAAAAGTTACCTTTTACGGTACGACATTCGTCAGAAGACATTTATTACTAGTGCAAGGGAAAAATACCTACCATATTTTCGTCAGGAGACTTCAATATTGGACACAATTGTTCTTCCAGGGTCTTTAAAGCACGAGCAATAATTCTGATACAAAACGTCGATATTGTAAGGTGATCGCATACCATCAGGGACATACATGCTTGTTTCCTACCAGTCAGTATAAGCCCTCGTGGAACTCAATTGTGCCCGATTGCTTTTTCCGAAGCAGAAGAAACCCAAACTGTAGTTAGTTTAGTGAGAGTAACTGTTTCTAAATAGAAGTTATGTTGCGTGATACAGATTTGGACATGTTTTAAGGTCGTATAAACCCCCAGAATAGCGACATGTCGTTTTTAAGACATCATCTTCTCATTCATTTGCCAAATTTATTTGGTATCGGTGCAATGTGTTCTATTCTTCCATTCTACTCTGACATTCTTCATTTCACTGCTTACTCCTTTTCTAACCATATCCTCTTTCACACAGTCCTCTGCTCTTGTATCCGTCAACTTCTATACATAAAACTCTCTTCACCATATTTTGCTCATCCCTCCGCATCACATGTCCATACCACGATAATCTATACAGAATACTATATAGATAATACATTGGTCAAACCAAGAGAAGCATTGGCACCCGCGTCAAAGAACACATTGCTGACATAAAACACCAACGCTCGATGAAGTCTGTTGTGTGTGAACACGTGCAACAAGGGACCAACCATTGCCTGCGTTTCGATAAACCACAGGTACTCGCGAAAGAACACCGATTCCTACCAAGGATGCTCCGTGAGGTTATTGAAATTAAAAAACACCCTAATTTTAATAGAGAAGATGGTTGGAACGTACCACCAGCTTGGGATCCGGTTATTCACTTACTCAAACCCAAGAAAATACAAAACACAAGGCAAGGCTTCAAGACACTTTGAGCTCATTCTGCGTAAATAGTAACACCAACAATCAACAAACTTCGGGTACTTTGAGATTACTTTGCACTTCGATACATGAGACGACCACCATCTTAGTCTACCCGTGACCATGGCTGCTGAAAAGCAACTGAAACGTCGGGATCAGTGTAAATAGTAAAATAACACCAAATAAATCGCGATAGTATCCGTTAAAAATAGTTTTATTTCAATATTGCTCCTCAACTTTTCATCCACTGGCTCTACTTTCAGGCTCTCACTAATGTATTCTTTCCTCGCCTTATCCTTCCTACACCATACATCCATCTCAACATTCGTATTTCAGATACATGCAGGCGTCTTTCATCCGTTCTTTGCGGGTCAACTTTCAGAGCCATAGAAGACGTCTGAAGAGGTCTGAAGGTCGTCTCATAGATCTCCTTTTAGTTTAACAGGAAACCTGGGATCGCATTATGGTTCCTGTTACCTGTCACCACTTTATCATTAAGATGAATTTCATATGATGATTTTAAATTATATCAACAAATGCAACAAAACTACGGTTGTAAGAACTTTTGCATTTGAGCTCATATGACAAGCTTCACTCATTATAACCATGATAAAGACAGTACAGCACAGCATGCTTACATCGCCATCCTCGTGTTGGTTAAATTAACCTTAATGCACCGTCAATCTTTTTACAATTTGCCTCGAATTTGGAATGACTAATCTGTATGTACCAGCTTAAATAAAGCTATTTTTCAATTGCCAAGACATATGTAGAAACACCTTGTTTAACCTCCAAAATGGTGCTCGTAAATACAGAGATAGTCATAGTGCACCTTCCCCCATTGCTTTCCAATTTTTATGTCATAATTAAATAATAGATACATAAGCTTCTATCATTATTAAGATAACAATTGGATTCCATTTACATTGCGTCAGTGTTTCGTATGAGTGATCAGAGAAATGGTATGTGTACATACATCCTCACGTCTTGCTCCATTCCACTTGGTTATACTTACTAATTTATGTGGGAGAGCCATGCTTGGCACGTATGGGCCGGCTCGACTCCGCTCGTTACCACGGCTTCACAGAAAACCGGCCGTAAAGCAATGCTTGCATTGCATTTCGCCGCGTGAGTGAGGTTACCGGAGGCCCTAACGCTTCCCTCTTCCTTATTCCCGTCCTTCTCCTCTCCCCCCTCTTCCCACTCTTCCCCCCCTCCCCATCTTCTCCTACTCCCACCTTAAAGGGTGGCAACGCACTTGTGACTCTCGAGTTGCAGGTGCCCCGGTAGTCATTTACTTCGAGTTGGTGTACTTCGTGGCTGGTTCTTATGCCTACATTATAAGGTCCTTCTAAAACGACTAGTCTTATCTAAATACCATGTTTTAAGGAAAAATCATCACAAGTACCTGTCACCAACAAATTACCGGTAAGTAAGTACTTCTGATGATGATTATTATTATTATATTATGATGATTACTATACCAAGTATACAAGGTTCTGTTGAGTCCCTATAAAATTAAGCGGTAAATAAGACTAAAAAAAATAGATTCGTTATTATTTTCAAACCAAACATTAAGTAAATAGTTTGACCTTAGCAAAGTATGACGTCATAAGTTGTTATTTCGTGTAAATTTCTACAGAACATATCGTTTTGAGGTTTAATAAGGAGAAAATGATTTGACACGGTATGCGACAGTTAACTACCGTATTAGGTAGAACTACGGCTGCCATTATTGTATAAAAATCTTTTTAACAAAAATTTAAACCGACGAAAATAACTAAAAAGCAAAAAATAAATAAACCTCTTAAGTCTTAAGTATTGAGCTTATTTACATAAACTATCAAATTTTATATAAACTTATTTTGGGTCGGTTAAAAATAATAAATGCATTAAAAACCTTATTAAGACTATTACGAATGTTAAAAAACGCGAAATCAGTCCAGATTTCTTTCTTTTTTCTTTTTTAAAAAGACAACTCCCGCATTAGGAATTACTCCTGTGTCGCGGGGGACTTTACAAACATAGAAACAACGGACACAAAGAACACCTTGACTCAGGTGGGACCCACGACTTATAAGCATAGCGGTCAGGGTCACTAACCACTAGACCAACAGGCCAGTTGACTAGATTAAGATGGATTCGTATGTTCAAGTTTACCAACGAAGAGCTTTTCATTTTTATTTATTTAGATTATCATTTCTTTGAAGTCTGTGATTATCATCATCAAATTTTAACATATAGGTCAAATGTTTAAATTTATAGCCGTCGTGGATCTGTTCCGTTCTGTATGTTGGTACGACAAATAACTATGGGTGTTCGTGACACGGCCTTATGGTTCAACGCAACTCTCGGACTATAATCCTACGCAATAATTCACGGAATTAAAATTAATAATAATATCAGAACAGTATTTTGTGCGGAAGTGTGCACAATTTAATAGCATTTGTAGCAATATAATGGCAGTATGACATTGTAGCCTGGCAGGCGGATGAATTATTGTGGATGCATGCTTCAATGCTTATGCGCTTGTGTACAGGATTGAGAAGATAAAATATGGCGATAAACGATAAGGGTTAAAATGTCAAAGTTTAGGGCATTTCTGATTCAGGAGCCATCTGAGTGTAAGAGTGAGTACTTCACCTAAATTATAGTATTATGTTATCTGTGCCTAAATCAAATAACAACTTAGATTCCCAGACTGACTTAAAGAAAGTTAGCATAGTAACAATAAAAACGCACGGTCGATTATCGCGTCAAATCGTTAATTTCTTTGAGCGTACATACACAATTATTTGTACTATTATCTGCAAATATTTGCATTCCACAACGGCGGAGGTGTCTTAAATTATAGTAATAAAAACATTTTATGCGTACCGTAAGGTTGTCTTATATTAGCCCTGGACGGTTACTTTAGCGCAAACAGTAATTATTATCTTATCTGTGTCCAAACTGTAAAACTTTTTAAATTATGTTTTTTATAATTTATCAAAATACCTGATTTCCAGGTAACTTCTTACCTGAATTCCAGGTAACTTCTTCTTTTTCTTCTACATCTATCGACAGTAGCTCGATAGCTGTCGCTGTTACAGTGTGGTTCGAAGATAAAACTTTCTGATGGTTTGAGCCAAGGTAACACCGTAGGGCCAATCTTATCCGAATGTACGGTGAATACTTTTTTAAATTAAATTGAAAGAAAAAAAATTAAAGACAAATGTCATGTCAATGAGGCCATCAATTGTTTCTAAATAAACGTATACTTACTTGTTAAGAATTTCGCCACGCTCTAATCTAATTTCACGATTACCATCGTTTGACCAGTCTCTTTAAAACTATTTTAAGCAATGATCTAATGAGGAGAGTAATGATCACTTGATATGTAGTATTCCAATTTTACTGTAATATAATTGTCTAGGACATATCGCACAGCACTTTATAGACCCAAACTACTAAGTATACATAATATGGTTTCTATAACAAGGATAAACATAGATACTTAGATTTTTTATTATAAATTTCTATATATTAAACTAAGAAACACCCATGCATACTGTGCGGGAATCGTTGCAATTAAATGCACTGCCGCTATGCTCCTATTCAGGCAAGCCTATTAATTGAGTATTAATAGCCTTGGCTATGGCAATAGTAAACTAGATTTGCTAGAGTTAATTTTCCATCTCTGATAAAATCGATAGCTATCACATTATATCACTTCAAACGCTATCTTATCAGTAATGGACAACGTAAATGAGTTAGGTCACAGCCGATTACTGCTCACAGTTTAGTCGCCTGACTCGTCCATTGACTCCACTCAAACTGTGTACTACTAGCGCCATTTGAGGGAGAGATGGGGTTGTAGTGTTGTATACAGTGCGAGTATTTATAGATATCGATAACGGGTTAATACCAGGCAGTACGTTGTTTACGTTGTATTCTATTCTGCCGTCCTTTAACTAGAAAGCCGTTAAACCTAACAAGTTGTCGGAAGATTAACGGCTTTTTAGTTAAAGGACGGCAGTATTGTAGTGCCCATTTCTTTAGTTAATTGAAATGTAAATGAGAACAACAAAAAATGAGACCTGGTGTCCTGAAACACAGGCCTCGAGCCTAGCTTAGGCACCAGTCTCCCACAATATTATTGTAAGGATGTTATGTTTATATTTTTTAAATGTAATGTCTACTATGTTGTGGTGAGAAATAAATCATTTTTATAATTATTATTATTCTTGTTGTAAAAAAGTAGATACATCAAATTAATCATTGACAATGGTATATCTTATCAGTGTACAAGCACACCACATACATGTGTTTGTATCCAAGAAGAAGCAACTTATAATATGGAAAAAGAAACATCGGTAAAAATTAATCCAAATTCCAGGATAACAATTGAGTATTTCTTGCCAGAAAAACAAGAAAACTAGACCGACTCCTAAACCAGGAATCAAATCTGACAAAGACCGGAGCATGACATGACATCTGACAACACCCTGCGCCACCGAGCCAATACAGGAGCTATCCTACAGTATAACTTCAAAGACTCAAAACTTTACTGCTCAAATCAGATCAGTAGCTCCCGCACAAAAAAAAATATCGAGTTAACGTATCGAGTACACGATACGAAAACGGAGTATGACCAGTAGGTCGGCACTGTTTTAACCTTCACTCTACGGAATACTACGGCTTAGCTTAATTTCCATGCGAACGAAATCATGGGCAACAGCTAATCCTTTATGAATGCGAGTTTGTTTGTTTATCACGCTTTCACACCTTCTCTACTTATCCGATCGTCATGACATTTTGCATATACATTGCCAGGGGTACGGTAACTGGCATAAGGTACGTTTTATCCAGAAAAATAATTTTTATGCGAGCGAAGCCACGAGCAAATGGTAGTATTTCATATTTTAAATACAGGTAGCATAACAAAGCCATAGTTTATTGCGTGTTGAGAGAAGGCCTTGATAGAGACCTTCTGGGTATGGAATCACGCACTGATGCACACTACAAACAGATTAATACATGGGTTTGTGTGGAGTAGTGCGGATGGCTGCCTGCCTGTCATCATCACTTGATGAATGCTAAAAAAATTAATGATAAAAATATTGTTCAATAACTTAACTACTAACTTGTGCGATAACAATGTTTGTACTGTATTCCGCCGAGTGAGTGAGGTTACCGGAGGCCCCAAACCCACTCCTCCCCTTCCCCTACTCCCACCAAAGGCCGGCAACGCACTTGTAACTCTTGAGTTGCAGGCCTGCATTGGCAACGGTAGTCACTTACTATCAGATGACACGTCTGCTCGTTTGCCCAATATACCATAAAAAAAAAAATTATATTAATTTAGTACGCCGTATTTTCTAAGTACACAACGTGTCAACATAACACACGCCAGGATCGTCCATTGGATCACTGCGTCACTACTAGGGCATGCAACCGGTTAACCGGTTCGGTTTTCTCTAGTCATAAAACCGGTTTTTTCGATTTTTTCGAATATTTTGATTTTTACTAAACTCACACAAAAACATTTTTCGATATTCACAAATGTAAAAAAACTACAATAAAATACATGCATACTGCATGTAATATGTATAGTATAAGTAAATTCCACTTCCACCAGCAATCAACTTGCTAATCCTGTAGAAGCCAGAATTTTTACTTGCACAGCCCAATCACATACTATAAAGACGTTGCGAATTGGTATTGGTATAGGCCTCTGTTTCCGCATTTAGACTCATAGGCGATCCATTATGCGTTGGGATAAAGCTGACTAGTTGAGCCAACCTAGCTCCTTCCAGAAGCACAAAAGCCTCCTGGGGCATTTACAGGCTTCTAGGAGCGACCTCGCATCCGCGAGGAGACTTGCCCATTGTGTGGCCTCCCTCGGCGGGTATCCCTCGCACTCCAGGATAACGTTGGCGGCCGTTTCCTCCGCATTGAGACATTCCTCTGCATGGTAGACCGTCTGTCACATTGATGGTGAATAGGTGCCGATTTAGGGGCAGGTGGCCCGTAGTGGTTGCTACAACTATCCTGATGTCAAGCCGGTTGAGACTGAGCAGTCTGCGAGTTAAGTGATGAGATCGTGGTGAGACCTCCGACAGCACTAGTTTAGACTGCCTGCAGCCAGGTATATTGACCCAGCGACGGTCATGCGCTTCACGAGTCCGTTGCCTTACCCATGAGCGAATTGGTTGAAGGGAAGTGGCAGCAGTATAGTTAGACTTGCATGCTTGCATGCTTGGTAGTATCCTTCAAGCATATTTATCTATAAATACTTCATTAAATACAAAAAGCTGCCTCAAATACCGTTACACGTGAAATAATTGACTTTGAAATTCAAGAGTTGAAATGGCATTGGCTGAAGGACCTATAAATAATAAATTGTCGAAAGTATACGAAGCCTTAAAATCTATACCCACAACAAGTGTTAATTACGAAAGCGCATTCTCTTTAGCGGGGCTAATGTGCAATAAAATCTGCATTTCACTAAATGATGACTCCCTTGATGCACTTGTTTCTTTAAGATATTTTCACCATGCCAACAAAGAATAATCTTAAGTTTCTAGCATATTTCTAAAACACCTGACGTAACAGAACAATACTCTACCACTTTTTATGTTATTATTAATCTCTAAAGTTTAATTTCGATTTGTTCTTAATTTTAAAGGTCTAATCTAAACTAAATAACTTGTGTTGATGTTTTGAAGCATTTTACGATTTGTAAATATTGTTTGTTAGTGTTTATAATTATGCACTACTAACTTTTTCCCGCGGCGCCAATCGCGTAAAAGTTATTTTTCTATTCCTCGGGAACAGTGCTTTTTCTGGAGGAAAGGTTCTACACCCCTGACTATGTGTAGTTATTCAAAATTTCATGATGATCGGTTCAGAGTTTAAGTCGTGAAAATGTAAACATACTCACTACTGCATTATAATACCTACTAGTAAGTATTAATCTGTTCTCAAAATATTGTATTTCGAAATGGAAAATTATTTTCAAAATTAAAAATACTCAAAAAAAACGAAAAAGTTTTTTTTGACAATACAAAAACCGAAAACCCGGTTTTCAAAAACGACCATGCCTCACTACTCACTTATTCCATTTATTTTATATTCGTACCATGTTTCCGTTGGCAACTGTTCTCGATTTAAAAATCTGACATTTTAAAGTGGCGTGGATCACCAAACCACAGTATAATAATTCAGCGAATGGAAATAACGCCATCTATCGAACCACTTACTTATCTATTTTTAATTTTTAATGTACCTACTCAGCTACTTACCGTGGTATTGTAAGATGTCAAAAAGCAACTTACCAAACTCATTGGTTAATAATTAAAAAATATGCAAGTCAACAACAGTCTTTTGTGAAATAGTTAGTTTTTTTTATGATATAGGGGGCAAACGAGCAGAGGGGTCACCTGATGGTAAATGACTACCGCCGCCCATGAGCACCTGCAACTTAAAAGTTACAAGTGCGTTGCCGGCCTTTTAGGTGGGAGAAGGGGAAGGTGGGAGTAGAGGAAGGGGGGAGAGGGAAGGGTAGGGCCTCCGGTAACCTCACTCACTCGGCGAAAAGCAATGCCAACATTGCTTCACTGCCGGTTTTCTGTGAGGCCGTTGTATCACTCCGGTTGAGCCGGCCCATACGTGCCGAAGCATGGCTCTCCCACGAACAAAGTTAAGTTAGGCAATAACCCCCACTTTTAAACTAGAATACAACTGAGCATAGACAATTATTTCATCTAATTTAAAAAGGTTACATAAACAGTTAGTTTACATAAGTGTCAATGAACTTACGCAGCCGTTTGAGTAGTAAGTCACGTTTTTAACTTTAAACGAATGCACTTTTACATTTCAAAAATATAAATATTTAATTTTAGAGAAATTCTTAATAATATTCATAGTTAACTGTCGGAGCAAAACTTAACGCACAGTTGACGTCCTGAGGGGTTAGGAGGGTTTATGTTAGAACATCGTGTTATGCACTATATCTCTTGAATATAATCACTACATACTATAAAACAAAGTCTCCGCCGCGCCTGTCTGTCTGTTCGCAATAAACTGAAAAACTACTGAACGGATTTTCATGCGGTTTTCACCAATGGACAGAGTGATTCAAGAGAAAGGTTTATATGTAGTATACATGCATATTATTGTAGAGAAAAGTCGAGAAATTCAAAGATTTGTAATGTCATGTCATTCATGAGGAAGGTTTAGGTGTATAATTTGTTAAGACTTTGTTTAAATTGATTGAAATATGTTGATGATTGTTGAAGACGCCTCTGCTACCCGTGCGAAGGCGGGGCGAGTTCCTAGTAACAAATAAGAATAAAGTCGGTTGTTGCAGTTCACATTTTTTGTGTTTTTGAGAACAAAAAAACAGTATTTTAGAAAAATAAAGGGTTTTTTTTTTTAAATTGAGAAACATTTTTTTGGAGCTTCTCGCACAAATCAATATCTAACGCTCATTTTTAAAAAAATCACACATTAAATTTTAATTAAAATAAATGAGGAGCAAATTTTTTTATCAAATTGATACAAGCCCTTTTTCTATAATCCCGTCACTTTCACTTGGCATACATTACAGAATGTCCTGGGTGGGAATGGAACCCAATATTAAAAGTGAGGAATATTTTAATTGCTTTTAAAAAATTAACTCAGGGGAAATAATTTTATTTATAATTACCTATATAAAACTCAACCCCCATAAATTTAATTATCAAATAAATAATCTATTTCATTATTTGTGTATTTTGTACAACCCTAAAGTGTCTGGCAAAGCGGTTACATACACAGACAAAGGTCGCGCGGTGGGCAAGGCGTTCTCAACTTTCGAGAAGCGTAAATAAGATATATTTCTGGTCGCAGCTAACGCCAGGTATTATTAATTAAATTTTGTAGGCTATTATAACGTAGGTATTTTCACTTTTGTATGGGAGTGATGTATCTGTTACGAAGTAACTATTATCTTATCTGTGGCCTTACCAATGAATACTCATACGCAAGTAGGTAGGTATAAGGTGAAGTCTCTTTTAGTAAGAACTTCACAACAGTTCACTTTACAGTAACAGGAGCAGCACGAGATTTCCAGGTGTCTTAAAATTGACTGCTGTATAAGTATTTATTATACTGTATCGCCTAGCGGTCGAATTTCGATCGATTTTAATGTTTTGTTTTATTCAGTTGACCAATATATCTTGCATTGTCAATGTATAGACTTTTCTACCATAACAGGTCAAAATATATACTGGATCCCTGTTGCTTTGTGTAGCCGTTTGAACAAAATTTTAACTATATGGCATGTTCGCCCAAAATATTTATTACTTTATTCGTGGCCATACTGTGCTGCATATGTCTGTACTAATTCAGCGTCCAATAGATTGTCAAACATACCAAACGTCTCATTTTATTTGAAATCAAGCTAAGGACAAAAATTAACCCTATCACCTCAACATACCACATTTTGTTAAAACATTTTAGCTTTCTGCACTTCTATTACATACAAACTTTAAGTGTTCTAAATTTCACATTCCTGTCTATGCGTGTTTGCTTAAAAATGCGTACAAAGAACCGGACCTATTTATCTAGATATAGATACCAAAATAATAATAAATTAGTTTGTACGAAATTTGATAGTTTATGTAAATAAGCTCAATACTCAAGACTTAAAAGGTTTATTTATTTTTTATTTTTAGTTCTTTTCGTCGGTTTATTTTTTTGTTAAAAAGTTTTGGCTTCAAGTTACGTATATTTCTGTATTACGTTACGGATTATTATTATAAAATAATGTAGCATAATTTTCAAGTGCACGTATTTCTTCTTTTATCTGCATCAACCAAAGGTTAACTGGTAGAGAATGGCTTAAGCATTAAGTCCACCCACGTACCAAATGCGCATAAAATTGAAATAAATAAAAATGTATTTATATCGCGATAAGGTAAGTCTTGATTTATATAAAGTATGCCAAAAGTCTAAGAGTCATAAACTGAATTTTCTTTACACTATGGTCCTTACAAGACTTCATATGTTAAAAAATGAATACTTAGCTGGCTATAGAATAAACATAATTTACTGTTTTCGAATCACTATCTTCGTATCGTGTTGATGTAGGTTTCCCCGTTGTCAGAACCGTTATATATCTCGGGGCCGAGTTCATACGGAACGTGCAATAATTACCTAGGTACGTGGGAAATGCTCTACAACTCCACATCTACATTCGAAAGTGATAACATGCCATAGACAACAGGTTTTGTTGCCATTTCGCTTTCCGTTATTGTCTTTGTTATGTTGGCGGCCATGTCAATGTTTATTTAGGGTGTTTGGTGACATTGCAATGTTAATGAGTCAGTTTTTTTAAACCTCGAAATCGGAAAAGGCAACTTAAATAATGCTTTACAATTCAGTCAATACAAATTTGGATTCTATTGACAATTTAAGGAATACCTAATACTTGAAGTGTTCATAAGAATTTCATTTGACGGCTAAAGCAGAATTTATAAAAACCCGCAATTAAGATTATGTGTTATTAGCAGTGGTATAGTGTATTTATATCGAATCAACAGCCTAAAAAATAAGTTTCAAGCTTCTAGCTCTAAATATTTCCATACAACTTTTCATCCCCACCTTTCAACCCCTTACACACCTTTTTTCGCATTAAAAAGTAGCCTATGTCCTTTCTCAGGCTCTAGACTATCTGTGTACCAAATTTCATTTAAATCCGTTTAGTAGTTTTGGCGTGAAAGGGCGACAGACAGACAGACAGAGAGAGTTACTTTCGCACTTATAATATTAGTAAGGATTAAAATCACAAAAAGAAACGTACCACGGCCGAATTATACTCTAAAGAGATTATGCAAAGATAGAAAAATTATGACTATTTTAATCAAACTTATAAAAAAGTATTGGAAATAGATAAACAAAATAAAAATTATAATTATTTATAATTATAATTACGTATGCACAAACGCACAGCTATTAACTTCAATAGTGGGTTCACGGAAATAGATAAACAAAATAAAAATTATAATTATTTATAATTATAATTACGTATGCACAAACGCATAGCTAATTACTTCAATAGTGGGTTCACGGAAATAGATAAACAAAATAAAAATTATAATTATTTATAATTATAATTACGTATGCACAAACGCACAGCTATTAACTTCAATAGTGGGTTCACGGAAATAGATAAACAAAATAAAAATTATAATTATTTATAATTATAATTACGTATGCACAAACGCACAGCTAATTACTTCAATAGTGGGTTCACGGAAATAGATAAACAAAATAAAAATTATAATTATTTATTTATCTTATGTGAGTGCGTGTACGTATGCACAAACAGCACAGCTTTTAGCTTCAATAATGGGTTCATGGAACCACGGTTCTAGAACACGAATAAGCACACCTAGTTTTGTAAAGACACATATTGTATATACAAACACCCAAACAATTATTTGTACCGAGTCAGAATCTATAATCATTACAATCGAAGGCTCTACTTGCGCGACAAATTGTCGGTCGTTAATAATTTCATTTAGTGGGGTAGTTCAGTTCATAGATATTTTAGTTTCTAAAACGAATAGGGTGAGTTACTTAGCCAGTTTTAATAGTAACGAGTAAAAACGAAAACGTTCTATCACATAACTATTTACTAAAATAAGTTATTATCTTACGTCTATTTATGAGTGGTAGAAATCGCTTTTAGCGATAAGACCGCCCATTGTACTCTGATTTGTAAGATAATTATTTTTTCAACTGCACGTTATTTATGGTGTATAATAAACAATATTCTATCTATCAATCGATATCTTCCTTTGTACGAAACCGCAGTTTCGCACAGAGTAACGGGTTTCGTTCACGGATCATTTATTTCTCATTTTAATTTGGTTCGTGCACTGGGTAGCTAAAAAAACAGGAGTGTAGGACTCCGCGTCAGAAGTGAAAACATAACTTCACAATGTAATTGCATATACATACACACACACATCAACGTTACGTTACATACACGTTAAAAATAAAAAGTAGGTAATAACATATCTAAATGTATACATAGGGTACACTGGAAGTTCTACGCTCATGGCCGCTCATAAATGTTTGAATTTCGAATGTTATATTTTTTTAAATATAAGAAACTCGGCTCCGTCTTACGAATTTTCGATCATAAAATTTTTTACCCATCCCAAAAAATGCACAACGCCGCTAAAGAAGTTTTCACTTCAAAAATAGATAGTCACACATGGAAGTTATATTTCGAATATAAAATTAAATAATCATTATCAAGATCATAGACTATGCAAAGACCGCAGACTTGGTTGCTTACATCGAATTACATACACGAGGTACTTTATTTGATACACGTCCACGCTCACGCGCACGCACTCACGCGGACGCACACACTCACACACACACATAGACACACAGACGTGTACACACACACACACACACACACACACACACACACACACACACACACACACACACACACACTCCTTCCATTTTTAAATAGATAAGTAAGTAAACTTTGTTTTTCTATTGTTAGATAAACTATACCTATTAAGAATAGATTGGATTCTACTAAATATTTGGTTGATTTGTAAATACTTTGTGTAAATGGTTTAAAAACCAACAATATTGCTGGTAGGGATTGCAATCCAGCAAAGTGGGATTACTATTATGTTGATTTACTTACAGCATCCAATTAAGTATGACCAAGAATTGAAAACGCCCAATCCTACATTTGTAATGTCAAAAAAGAATAAGTTTTTTAAGATCATATTTTCAAAAAGAGAAGTGACTAATTATTTTATATTTCTAACGTTACGATTAATTATTTAGTAAGAAAAATTAAAAGACTATCAGTAAACTAAATTCATATGATACTCTTTGTGAATACAAAAGACTGATTATAACTATTACCTCAGATAAATATTAGAATCAATATTTTTGGTTAACTAGTAGAGTATAAAAGTACAAAGTTCTACCAAATATTGATTTTTTTTATGTTTCGGAACCTTTTATTAATAAATAAGTAGCCGAACTGGTGAAATAATTAGCCAATTAATAATAAGTAAGGCGTTGTTGATTTGTGTATTTTTAATAAAAAGTTGATTATAACCATAATAAAGTTTATTATTTTGAATTCCGTAAAAAAACTACAAACTACGCGGGATCCCGCGAGATCCCGCTGTAACGAAGTCAATCCAGCAAAAATCCCGCGGGATTGGAAACAGTGCGGGATTGCAATCCCTAATTGCTGGTCATCGATACAAAAACTGTCTTGTGTCATAACGGTCATAACATAACACTATCCTGTCTTGAAAAATTGTGGTTTAGTGAGTTATTTTCATTCACTTATTAATTTACCTGACTCAATTTATCAAAAGACGTCATGTCAAAATCTACGTTATATATTTAATATCTCAAAAAAATTCAATCAAGATAATCCCATTCACTACACATAATTAACAAGTTAATAAAACAACTAATTATCACACACACATTTGTATTTAATTAGAATCACTTAAAATTATAATTTATTACACAATTTCTTATTACGTAAACCGAATACTCGTAGAACCACTTTCGTTGTCGCGACGCGATAGCAACACGAACCCGTTTCGTCATTATAACGTTTATGCAAATTCATAAATGATCGATGATCATCGAAATATTTAAATATATTATCGTGTCAGTGTCGTGTCGACAGAATGTGGGAGTAGGCCATATCAGTCGCGGCATTCTTATATTAGTTACTTCGATATTTGGTACTAATTTGCCATGAAGAAGTTTAAAAATATAGAAAGTCCCGATCCCGTGGGAATATCGAAATAAACAGTATCCTATACGTTAATCCAGGTCTCCAGCTATCTACATACCAAGTTTAATCGCAATCGGTTCAGTGGTTTTTGCGCGAAAGAGTAACAAACATCCATCCATCCATCCATCCATCCATCCATCCATCCTAACTTTCACATTTATAATATTAGTGGGATAACAAAAAAACAATTTTCGCCAAGGATAGAAATATGGCCCACTTACATTCTACCATTACATAAATGGTGTGCAAATATATATTTTTTTGGTAGGTATTATATTAATTATATTTGCCATATTTGGGAACCGTAGTATTATTGTAAAACAACATAACACCACAGCTATAAATAATTTATAGTAAAACACGTCAATAAATTAATATTAAAAGTTTATGTCAAAATTCAAGAAATAAAATTAAAATCATATATAATAACTCTAAATTGTGATTCGTAATGTGTATACTATTATTAAGTAATGTCAAACTGGCGATGATTTAAAATTTATACATTAATTAATTATTAATACTAACTAAAAAGTTATTACAAAAACGGCAGAAAAATGCTAAAAGGATTGTTGTCATAGATGCAATCAGTGAAAATTCCATACTCACAAAGTTCAGTGACATACCTACTCATAGGGAATACTCAGAATTATATAGCTTATTTCATTTTCAAAATAAAAGTGCATCTATCACTACAAATACGTCAATAAAATTATAGTCACATTTCTAGCGTGTTTGTAAAAAGGCTTAGTTTTTTTTTTTATTTTAAAATGATTTTGAAATGCGATCCAAATACGAAACAAACATAGACAAAAAAGACTGACACTACACATACATAACCAAACATCCTAAACACACACACAAGTGAAAACTTCTTTAGGCACGTTTGTGCACTTTTGCTATGGGGAAAAAGCATTGAACTCGGGAGCGTGACGCTAATAATACATATATAGATCCACTAGAGGGCGCTAATCTAAACATTGAGTTCTGTCAGCTCCTTATTAATTAATGTCACCAACCTGCTAATGTGACGTTTTAAGTTCGTCGTTTCGTTTAAGTTTTCACTTCTGTCGGCAGTCCCATGACTGCCTATTTTTTTTTAAGTGCCATGATAAATAACGAATAATTAGCCTACTTATATAAACTTAAGGACCCAAAATGTTAATACAAACAGGAACACATGAACTACACTAACACCAGATACCAGGTTATCTGTTTTCCGAGGCGCAAATAATTATAGTACTTACCTAATTGAAAACATATTCTAAAAGTCTAATATAAATATCATTATCATCTGTGCAAAAGATTCTGTTATCTATATATCTAGATATTAATACGTGAAACGAAAACTTTGGATCCCTTTTTACGAAAATTGGGCGGACGGAAGAGTATGAAATTTCGCACACTTATAGTTTATACAGAGAAGAAGTGACGAATGCTAAAATTTTTGACCAATATTTGCTACAAAGTTAAAAAAAATGCAAAAACGGGTACATACAGCTATAAGTGTTCAGTATATATTTTGACCTGTCATGGTACAAAAGTCTATACAATGACAGGTCAAGTAATATTGGCCAATGAAATAAACCATGGTCGAAATTCGACCACCACGCGAGATCTAGTTTTATTAAACACGTAGGTAAAGCAGAAACGGCATCGGTGGCCCGCGATTTGACCGCGGGCGTCTGAAACTGGATCTCCTTTTGAAGGACATAGAGGCATGCTATGTAAATTACGACTACTTTCTACGATAATAGGTTGAGTAATTAAGGCGTGAACGAGTTGCAAGCAAACAAACAAATTCACTCATATAAATAAAAAAGGGCGACAGTTAAATTAGCGTTTTTTTCTTTATGGTATAGGGGGCAAACGAGCAGACGGGTCACCTGATGCTAAATGACTACCGCCGCCCATGGGCACTTGCAACTCAAGAGTCACAAGTGCGTTGCCGGACTTTAAGGTGGGAGTAGGGGAATGGTGGAAGAGGGGGGGAGGGAAGGGTTAGGGCCTCCGGTAACCTTACTCACTCAGTGAAAAGCAATGCAAGCATTGCTTCTCTGCCGGTTTTCTGTTAGGCCGTGGTATCACTCCGGTCGAGCCGGCCCGATGTAAATATAGTATTTTTTGTACTTTGTTATTGTCCTATAATATATAGTATAATTGATTAAAATGTAGTATGATACTGTATAATATATATTATAATACGGCTGGCAACCCTAGTTACATGTGTTAACTTGTTGTATTTTCTATTAAAACAAATCTACCTAAATGTGGTAAGAGGTAAATAATAATAATAATAATAATTTGACACATCACACACACAGCCGTCTGATTCCAAACTAGGCAGAGCCTGTACTATGGTAACCAGACTGCTGATAAACATACTTAAATATTTCTAAATACATACATATTATAGATAAATTACACCCAGACACAGAACAAATTATAGTGCTCATCACACAATTATTTGTCCTGGGTGGGAATCGAACCCACGACCTCTGGCTTAGCAGTCAGGGTCACTAACCACTGGACCAACAGGCCACTCGATGTGATCAATTCGTGATCTACTTATAAAGTGAATGTGAATGCAGTCGAGAAATATTTCTCCTTCTATACTCATAGCTTTCGAATTTAAAAAAAATCATAATATTCTACCTTCCTAGGTCGTAACCACGAACTGAAAAAGTCATTTAATTTTTTTTTCATACTGTTCATATTCATGTAACGTGTATTCCTTAAAAATATTCAAGGAGCACAGATAACAGGTAGACACGAAGCTTACGCCTTACACAATAACTCAAGAACTATATCGCATGAAGCCTTAGACTGCACCTACAAGCTGAGACATGTAGCTTTGACACACCCATATTTGCAGGACCTGTTTGGTGGGATTGTACACTGCTTTGTTCGCGCCGCATAACTATGGTAGACTTGTATTTATATCTATGTAACCACGATGCAAGGTTGAACAAATAAGGCGGATCTAAGGAGGACTTCAAGTTTAACAATATACAAGACCGTTTTGAATTTAAATCACACACAATAGTGTATAAAATAAAACCTTTTTACAAACGCGCCGCAAAAAAAAATATGGCGGAAGTTTAAATCATAAATCTAGAATAGAACATAGTGAAAAAAATTAAAGTCATGGTTCAGATACAATTTTGTAGACTGTATTTTATTTTTAACTAGCAACCCGCCCCGGCTTCGCACGGGTACAAATTTTATACCAAAACCTTCCTAATGAATCACTCTGTCTATTAGTGAAAACCGCATGAAAATCCGTTCAGTAGTTTTTCAGTTTATCGCGAACAGACAGACAGACGCGGCGGGGGACTTTGTTTTATAATATGTAGTGACTAGCAGCGCCCCGCGGTTTCACCCGCGTAAGTCCCGATCCCGTTGAAATAACGGGATAAAAAGTAGCCTATATGTTAATCCAGGTCTCCAGCTATCTACATACCAAGTTTCATCGCAATCGGTTCAGTAGTTTTGGCGTGAAAGAGTAACAAACATCCATCCATCCATCCATCCAAACTTTCACATTTATAATATTAGTAGGATTAAATCTTAATATAAGGCATAAGTATGATATTATATAGGTTGGAGGAAATCCGTAAAAAAAAGAACGGCTTTCATTGTAGTACAGTTTATGATGTTGACGTAATAAAGGCACAATAAAGTAATTAATACTTTTTAACCGGAAATCCGGACCAATAATAAAGTATTTTTAATAAAATCGCGAGGAAGACATTTGCTTCGCATTCGCATGACGTATTGATTAAAAGATAACTAGCTAACAAAGAATTCATTTGATACCCAATATGTTAATAGTAATATTTATGCTAGTACAGTAATTTACATAATCCTATTAGTGCAAAGTTTCAAAATAAATACTGCATCCTAAACTGTTTTTTTTTCTTGTAAGTTGGGTCTATTATCAGCTAAAAACGGCTCACTGAATAAGACTACAACTCAATTGCTAAGTTTCACTTTGGATATTTTGTGCACTACATCTTTCTCTACCGATGTGATGCAGTATTATAGTCTTCTCTAGATACAATGAGTTTGTAGCCTTTGGACTCTTTTAACATTAGGGTTATCAATGGTGCATGGCTAAATCATACACCACAACAATATCGCGAAATGAAAAACCTTCTTAACGATGCGTCATTCGCGACAAGGGGAGCAGACTGTGATTTCATTGTGCACACTCAAATAGTGAAATGATTTCCTTGCCTTTTTTCTTAAATAATAACAGCATTCATTTCTTTTAAAGACACTAAACTGTCTTTACACGTTCAACAGCGTGGTTGTTATGGGTCCGTCTAACGTTGGAAAACCCTACAGACTACGGCGACCACTTTGCATCGCACGGGCCTTATGCTTGTTTAAAACACAGTCACGTAACATACTCAATCGTATAAAAAGTAAACCTAGTTGGTAAACAAACCCGCAAGATAAATGCTTGTAAACTGGCAGGCAGTCAGCAAGGCAATTACCATATTGTAACATACCCTATGAATGCTCGTGATGACTGAAATAAACATACATAAACTCACCACACTTTAATTTGGTTCAACTCACGGTAGGGTCCATCCATAAATTACGTAATTACGTCACACGAATTTCATGATTCCCTCCCCCCCTCCGTCCTTGTCACATTTGTGGGGGTCCCACAAATCCTCCTCCGGTTCTATTTAATTTTTTGTAAAAATGTAGTAGCACATGTAGTATTTCGTTTACAGGCAATGTTTTGTGTTTAATACTTTAGATTTTGACACACCTTGTCATACAATGTCACACTTCGTTGAACCTTTTCCCCTTACGGTGTGACGTAATTTATGGATGGCCCCTAGTAAGAAGCAAGACTTTTGCCGTCAACCGGGCACTTTGGGAATGAAAGATGGACAAACTGGGAGTACATTAAAGGGGAAAGGTAGGTGAGAAGGCAATGGAAGGAAGTGATATTGCTTATACGAGTCGAGTAGGTCAGACTCGCATACTTGTAACTGGAACTGACTGTTGTCAGGAAGTCAGCGCCCTCTAACAATTAATGCCCGGTCCTTATAATCAAGAAACGATTCGTTTTGCTTACGGACGGTAAAATTTTCGTTGAAAATTCAACGAAATTTTACCGTCCGTAAGCAAAACGAATGATGTATTTATTTTACCGTCCGTAGTGAAATTTTACCGTCCATGGGCAAAACGAATCGTTTCTTGATTATAGGAACCGGGCATAAATACATCTACGCATACTATAACGGGTATAAGGAACGGCCTGCCGAATCTTGAAATAATAGATTCAGACCATCATTTTGAGTGGAAAATCATTGGAATTTTCTTCCAGAAAATTCATTTGTTTTTTCATTTTTTTGCTTAAAAGTGATGTCACAATGAGTAAACAGAACATTTTTCAAAAAAAAAATTAAAAAATACCACATACGGCCAAAAACTGCAATGTGCTTGGACGGCGCCGAACGTTAAAGGTCATTCACCGTACCACACAAAAGTGATACCTACGCCATTTGCGTGTACATTGCGTAGCGCAAAATCAAACTAATGACTGTAAATTCTTTATCTCACATTTTTATGATGAACTGACTTTTCCATTGTGATAAGTATCCAAAGAAAGCCGTTTTTGTAAGTTCTTCGCGTCGGCGATACTTACACGCTATATAAAGTGGTTAAATGAGGTTATAGTTATAACCTCATTTAGTTAATAGTTTGTTCATTATTGAAACCACATAGGCTGACGTCATTTATATAGACCCAAATGTGACTGAGATTGACTGATCGGCACTGACCGCAATCAGCGAGGTCATCGACGTACAAAAACCATGTCCTTTTATTTAGAGAAATATTACTCTGTCATTATGTTTCCACATTATCCGACATAATATAAAGCATTTTACATAATTTGAATATTGTTTTAAATAATGGTAGCTTTTATACTTTTGTAAAGTTAATTAATCTACGATAGATTTTTTAGTATCCAAAACTATTTAAAAAAAACGTATTAAGGTTTATTCTTGTATGTGTATGTGTATTAACAATAGTTGTTCAGCGTATTTACACTTACGTCTTTACTTCTAAGAGTTATATGGTAATTCTATAGAGCCTACTAGCAACCCGCCCCGGCTGCGCACGGGTAGTAGAGACATCTTCAACAATCATCATCATATTTCAACCAATTTACACAAAACGTTAACAAATTATACACCTAAATCTTCCTCATGAATCACTCTGTCTATTGGTGACAACCGCATGAAAATCCGTTCCGTAGTTTTTGTCTGTTCGCAAACAGACAGACAGACAGACGCGGCGGGGGACTTTGATTTGATAACTGTCGTTGATAAACAAACTACAGTAAAGTGTAAAGGTTTTGAAAGGGTCGGCAACGCGCATGCAAGTCTTCTGAAATTGCAAGTGTCCATAGGCTACGGTAATCGCTTACCGTCAGGCGAGCCGTATGCTTATTTGCCACCGACGTGAAAGATATTTCAAAGAAATAATATCTTCTTCAATTTGAGGAAAATCTACTATATCCGACTGTTGTGGCAGAATATATAAAATAGTCTTTTGAGAATAATTATAACATAATGTATGACCTGGGAATTAACTTCTATAGGCTACGGTTAAAAACTATTAAGTTTTCTGTAATAGTAAAATATTATAGTATTTTAGATGATCGGTTTGATATTGCTAAGGTTTGAGATTAGATAGGTACACCAATTGATAACGAAATAGACACAATTTATTTCAATAATTAGCAATTAACACAATTATTACAAGTCACAAATACAATTCTCACTATTTCCACTCAGTTCTCACTTTTACTATTCGCTATACTTCGCACTTGTTACTCGCAGTATCGCTCAACTAGACCTGAACCAATACTGCAATGCAACTGTATTATATACTCCGAACGTTATCTTATAGAGCACGTGAAATTTCCCGAAAACTCGAAACCCTTGTGGAATCTTCTAGTATCTTGTGGGTCATTCTAGAAAAAGACTATTAGTTCTGTTGATTGTTAAAAGATGGCGTGCCTCTCAATTTAAGTAATCTATAACTTCCTCTATTCGTCAATATATGGCCCCCCCACGGGTCAATATACAAGTCCTTAGAACGCGAAACAACGCTAATGACACACACAAAATCAGAATCGTCTATTTTATAGTAAAGCAGTTAAGCAAAAACGTAAACCTAAAATAGCCTATTATAGTCGATTTTAACTATACATAATCAATAATAACATATTATACCACTGTTAAACGAATTTAACATGAAATATATCCAGACTAAGAAAAAATATTTTTATCTGCTAATCTACTGCCTATTTGTCGCTAATTTGTAGAACTGAGAAATGTTCACCCCACCATATACATAATCGTAACCGCAAGCTAGTAGTCAAGGCGCCAGAGCATTCGAGGGTGGTGGTTTTATAACGATACGATTCTTGGCTTAAAATTTGAAGAAAAATACGTAGAATAACACCCTAAAGTGTCATTATTTGATATATGTGATATATGTTATTGAGATATGTGTCATTGTTTATTATTGCAAAATAAAATCGCCTTTTTTTCGGTTTTCAGTATTGCTTTAAGAGCAAAATTTTAAATACAAAAGCTGTTTATCCGGCGTTAAAAAAAATTAAACATTTTTTTCCATTGTTCGCTTATTTAGCGAGAAAGACGTAAAACGCAAAGAAATTAAAATGCTTGAAAATAGACGTTACAATATTCAAAATTGAATGAAAATCGAATATGTTAATCAACACAACAACATATTTGTTTTAAAAATACATATTTTTAATCGAACATTCACAATACGTGAACTGGTCCTTCTAGAACACTTGTTTAATGTTTAATAAAAAGTAAATTAAACAAAAACTAGTTATACGCAAACTCAAAAGAAAATGAAGTATGTAATAATAGAATATGTACCTAATATAAGGATATAACAAATAATTTAATGACTTAGGTATAATTGCAATCGGAAGCATCAGTATCATATTTCAGTTGACGTAACTCCTGCAAACTGTTGTGCTTCCGAGTTGCAAATTGCAATTATTTATCATATTCAGGTATGTGTAACGTGCAATTACATATTTATAGTGTTCCTTCATTATGTAGCAGCATCTTTTAGTACACTTTTTAATTAATTGCTTGTTTGTTTTCTTCATTTACCGACATTCGGGCTGTAAAATAGTCTAGAAAAAAGTGTGTGTGTGTACTTATGTACGCACGTAAAAAGTTATATTTTATCTAGTTAAATAAAGTAATTAAAATGTCATAATAAATAATACATACCGTCAACTGACCTCAAATTCTACAAACGTACTCAAAGTAATATGTAAAAACCATTTTCATCACTTATAATCACAGTAAATTATCATAAATAATACATACCATCAACTAACCTCAAATTCTACAAATGTACTCAAAGTAATATGTAAAAACCATTTTTGTCACTATCGTGAAGAAAAAGCCATCTCTATTTTGTAACACTTATTTAGTGACTTAATATAGAACGCAAACTTTTGTCTTGACGGCGGCCATTTTGACCGTAATAATCAATCAGCCTATCGTAGTCCACCGCTGGACATAGGTCTCTCCCAATGCTCATCACATCACCCGATCCTCCGCTTTCCGCATCCAGTCCATCCCTGCTACCTTCTTCAGGTCATCTGGCTGGGGGGAGGCTTACCTTTCCGTTTCTCCTTTCCACTCTAGGACCCGTTTACTCCAACGGCCATCGGACCTTCGGCATACCACCCACTTTTCCCTCCCCTCCCCCCCCCCCCTCCCCGTCATCCACCCTTCCCCTACTTCCATCGTAAAGGCCGACAACGCACTTATGACTCTGGAGTTGCAGGTGCCCATGGGCGGCGGTAGTCATTTACCATCAGGTGACCCGTCTGCTCGTTTGCCCCATAAAAAAAAACTACTGACGTTAGAGGGCTCGGTTTTCCTGGCAACAGCCAGTTCGAGTTACAGGTATGCAACCCTGACCCTCGAGCTATTATTACGCACCCCAATCCATCCGTATACATAGGAAATATCCTTTACTTATATCTCCTTCTTACCTACCTTCCCTTTCAATATGCTCTAAAATTTCCAATCTTTAATTCCCAAAATACCCGGTTGGAAACAATAGGCCGTATTATTTGGTTCCTGTAGTATAATTTGGTCCGTATATATGTATACTTGTATCTATATCTGGATTAATGAGTAGAAAACATAGTGTCTATGGCAGCCTTCTCTGTTCTCTATAACAGATTTAAAATGTAATTATTAAGTGCAATTGCGTATCAAAATTTGTAGAGAACGCGCTGAGCTGCTTAAAACATAAATCGTGCGTTTCCCGGCGCATACTGTCGCTGCTAAATACTTCAACTGCACTTTCGTGTGCCAATCTTCTAATTGCTCTCTAGAAAGTCACAGCTACAGTTTTTTTATCAAACTATTCAGTGCTTCCGAGCAGTGAGCTATGATTTTTGTACGTTACTTTACTTTATTATTATTACGTACGTTTAGATTCCTCGCTAACAAGATGAAAGTCTGATCACACTTTTAATGAATTCCGTTTGCATTCCCGCGGCGAACGGGCTGCAATCTCAGAAAGTGAATAACGTTTCAGACTACACGAAAGACGATAATTAACTAAATTCGTTAATTACTTGTGTCCTTATTTTTTTATTATTTAATAAGTACTCACATTAAATTAGTTAAACATTTAAAATTTTTACACATTCAGTGCTTACGTCAAGTAATTATTACATAGGATGTTTAATATTTAGTAATACTTGGAGAATGTTACTCATTTCAATTATAACCCTTATTGACTATTAGTATTTTGTAGGAGAGTAGCGTGTGGCAGCATGGCATTGGCATGAGAATTTACTTAGCGTTTACATTATGGTGAACTATTAATAGTTCTCCACGATTTTATTGCTCTGAGTTGCTCGTTCTTCGATTAGGCTGGTAGGCTGGGGGTCCATTTGTATGAGTTGGTATTTAGTTTCAATTACTACCAACCTATATACAGTTAAAAATATAAATAGTCCCTCGGGAAAATCTCGGCAGGGAGCTCATGTCAGAGCTCATGTACATTACGATATCTTTAGTAAGTATGTAGTTATTCGTCGCCTATTTTTAAAAGGCATTAAGAAACAATCGTTAAGGTTATTTTCCTGGCTTTTATGCTTCTGTGTGATCACTCATCTATAACATAGCATTGGTCACGCCTTGATGGAATATAACATCGTACGTTATATCAGGTTTCTGCACACTTGATTAAACCAATATAGATATATTTAGAGTATTATAGGGTAGAGAGCAAACTTTTTAATACTTACTTTGTATTACTACTACACGAAAAGGTATTACAGCCTGTGACCACGGTCAGTGCAACCTGGTCGAAACGTCAGGCAATTCAGAGGTATGTAATACCTTTACGTGATCGCGTTAATTCCTGTATAAATACATAATTATATCATGGAACGTGAAAGTTTAAAAGTTAGTTTTGTTGTAATTTATTAAACACATCAGCCAATAGTACACACTCTAATCTATGTTCTTCGTATGGGTAGGTATAGGTAGGCACTCTAGTCTCAAAGTAAATCATTAAATAGAAATCATAAAATATTTAAACCTAAAATGAACGCAAAGTTATCAGTGGGATAAAATCTTCATTTGTATTGACAAGTAACTACTTGCTCGATTAAATTTCGTTACTTTTTTTTATATGGGTACTTATTCCTTATAGTTGATATCTTCAAAACCGCTGTGACGTTGATCAAAATAAAGAAAAAATCTTGAATCACGTTCCTTAAGAAAATCAAAATCACTACGGGCGTCATGTGCTTCGCAAGCACATGAACAAAGGCTTCTTCAACATGTGAACGTTGAGGCTATCCAGCTCCTTGACACCACGGACATAGTTAGAAGGCTAAAAAGAACTAAGCCCTTTGAGTTAGTTTAGTGAAGTAAGTGTTAAGTAGTGCAGTGAGTGTTAAAGAACACAAGAACAAAGTGTCTTTCCATGATAATAGCGACCATAAGAAAAGTGCTAATGGACACATTCTTAACTTTGTAAGTTTTTAGCAAATTAAGTTCAATTTAAATTACTTATTAGCCTAAGGTCTAGATTGTAATTGTTATGAGTAACCGTTCAATTACGAGTACATCACAGTACATCACAATGAAAAAAAAAAAACTACGGGAGTCAGAGACGTGGAAATCAAACTCCTCTTGGCGTACCAATAACAGGAGAATTAGTAGCGTTCGTGAATATTGGGGCGGTTCAAGGTTTAAAAACCAAGTAAGATGTTGATATAAGTACCTATGTATAAGTATACGTGTAGATTGCTTTAGGAATACCTATTACATAAATGCAACATTACATTTAGTTACAGTAGCCGCACGTATTGATAAGCACAAAGTACCGATTGGTTTGAACAATAGGCAATGTGATGAATAACGTCACACAAAGTTCCGTAATTTCCTACACATTTATCGAATATAGGAAACTGTTCAGCGAAGTAGTAATAAACCGTCAGACCACAGAGTCAGGGGCTATATTTTACTAGACTAATGCAGGATAGAGCCACTTTGAGTGCGCTCAGTAGCTTTTTAAATGACCACTTAACAAAAATCTACCACTTTACAAAAATCTACCATAAACTACAAATGATTTTTAGACGACACATTGTTTAAAAAGTAATATTAATAACTCACAGTGACAACCTAAAAAAAGTTAGCATGTGACCACCCTCAAATGCCTTACGGCTTATTGACACAACACAAATGCCCTTTTAAGTAAAGTGATACCTTCTCAAAAGCCCAGGTTTTATACATGCTACACAAAATAGCATTTTTATGACTGTACCTATACTGGAACTTATTTCTAACCGATTTCAAGAAAGGAGGAAGTTCTCAAATCATCTGTATTTATTTGTGCATCTTTACGCGATATCTCCGCAAATTGTGGGGAGATTTTAATTATTATTTTCTTGTTAGATATGTTTTTTATTTCTGCAGTGATCAAAAAAATAAATGTTAATCCCTACGGCGACAGAATAGTGATCTGAGAAATCAGTTGAGTAAAACTGATTTCTCGAATCACTGTGTTAAATGATAGGTAAGGTCAAACCGGCGATTCGGCGATTGATCCTCAGACCCTTGTTAGATTATAATATAATACCAGATACTAAAGATATATTAGAGACCATAATTCTTTATAGCTTGGTACTAACTTAACATAGTTTTTTTCTGTTAGTGTATTCGTTGGTAGGTATCTATTTCTTAAGGAGTCGTGAAAAACCTTCTTCTAACTGAAGTCACATTAAAAAAAACATATTCTCAATCCCACAACTTACCTACTCCACTGCATCCAAAACACAAGACGTTCCGCGACTGATTTCATAAAAAACAATTGAGAACAAACGCGTATCCGGCAATACCGGTCGCAAGCACGGCGACGCGCCGACTGATCAGCATCAGCAGTCGTTCAACAAGCTGAACAAAAAATTTCACTGCGTTATGTTTACTGCCCAAGTGCACTTTAGCATGGCGAGTTATTCGCCCCACTTATATATATATTTTTTCTAGTTTAAACTGGTTTGTGGCCTACAGGGCCTGCTTTCTTAGAAACTTTATGACAGAACTTGGATATAATTAAAACGTAGGTGTTCAGCAAAGACTAACATTGACATAGTAAATCTCTATTGTCAGATCTCTTAAGTGAATCTCTTGAAGTTCGATCACCAGCCGCATGCATCTGACTTTTAGTGTTAATGTGCTATAGCTAAAAATTAAAGATAAAAAAATAAATTATCACATTCTTGAATGAATGCATCACGAGAAAAGTCTAAGTCCTATTCTAAGTCCAATAGAGTATGGCGATGACAACCAGCATGTTTAGGGGATTCTTTTTGAAGTAAAACTTCTTTAGAATCGTTGTGATTTGAAAATTCGATGAAACGAAAAAGTCACACTAAAAAGGGAAACATATTCAAAAATAGGATTTAGCCTGCGAGAGAATGAGATAGAATACAAGTATACAGTGTTTCCTATAAACCACGTATGCTAGCACGTGTCTTTACGCCTGCGTGTTACGAAGAAAAAGAGACAAACATATTCATAAATAGACTTTAGCCTGCGAGAGAATGAGATAGAATACAAGTATACAGTATTTCCTATAATATTCGTATGCTAGCACGTGTCTTTGCGCCTGTGTACTACCAAACCTTCAGAAAATGCAACATAGTCAACGTGGTGTATCATTCACGTGTATCATTTTTGTGCATTTGCGTAATAATATTCATTGGTTAATTATTTTCTGAAGTTTCACTTCTGCCGTGTATGAATTGCACACACACACTTTTTTTTATTTTTATACCCACAAGGCGGTACCCTAAGTTCCACCAAACAGTTAGCGATTACTACAAGGAGATCGTACGGTACCCCCTTATCACCCTGACGGCCATTGCGCGTTGCGGCTTTCACAGAATCTTATGGAAGAATTGAAATTTTTTTGTTGAAGTCAGTTTTTTTTTTTTAAGAATTATTTTATTTGCCCTCGATATAGAGGTGACCAAACATTTAAGAATTTAGTATAAACATTGGAAAATAGGAATAACTCTTTGCCCATACTTAACTTTTTTTTTAAATTGAGACAACTCACATACGGCCGTCTTGTAATAGTACAAGACGGCCGTATGTGAGTTGTCTCAAGTTAAAAAAAAGTATATACCATAGGGTAACCAGACTGCTGATACGGAAGAAATGACCGTACTCATCACACAATATGTCTCCTGGGTGGGAATTGAACCCGCGACCTCTGGCTGTCATGATTACTAACCGGTAGACCAATAGGCCCGTCTGTAACACTACAGAGGGCAGGGCTGTTGAGAAGCGGAAGGCCTTTGTAAAAAAAAAACCCGGACAAGTACAAGTCTGACTAGCGCACCGAGGATTCCGTAAGAAAATAAACTTGTACGTATGTAAGTCCATCTGGTGAATCAATTCTCGAAGATTTCTGCCCGTCTTTTTCGAAAGACTAACTTAACTTTGCAGTTCTAAAAATACTATCCCATACATCGATTCACGATAAAGTCAACTTTTCAATCGCAAAATATAAGTTTGTAATTACAAAAACTATATTTTTTTATGTGATAAAACAACAAATTAACGACTTTCGGATTTTTTCCTTTACTTGTGCTGTCAATGGGAAATACCCTAACTAACTACCATCACTACATATTATAAAACAAAGTCCCCCGCCGCGTCGGTCTGTCTGTCTGTCTATTCGCGATAAACTGAAAAACTACTGAACGGATTTTCATGCGGTTTTCAGTAATAGACAGTGATTCATGAGGAAGGTTTTGGTGTATAATTTGTACCCGAGCGAAGCCGGGCCGGGTTGCTAGTAATTACTATTTTTAAACATCATTGCTAACCAATATCGCCCTATAAAGTTTTCTTAATAAATACTAGCAACCCGCCCCGGCTTCGCACGGGTGTACAAATGGCGATAGGTTTTGATTTACCTGCGAAATGTTCAAATTAGTTAAAATCTAAGGCTTAATGGCCATATCTTTTGATTGCGTTAATTTATAACTCTCAGAAGTTTGACTTTTTTACAGCTTCAAAGGACCGCTGACATAATTATTTGATGTTAATTTGAACTTGAGTTCCTGAGGAAAGGGTCTTGACAGACACAGACAGATATAACCTCTATTCCTTTACTTGCGCTGTGAAACCTTGCTTCTTACCAAATTTCATGATTCTAGGTCAATGGGAAGTACAGGCTGCACTAAGAGTATCGGGAATGAAATATTTCCACTATTCCTATCATATTAAAATCTTTTTAATTGAAAACTCCTTGGTTTTAAAAATCGAATACCATTTATTTATTTAAAAAAGATTCTCGGTCTTCTCACAAGGTCTTCTCAAACTTGTTTAGTCGTTGAGAAAATGGAATTGACTCGAGAAAATTCAAGGGCGATGATTTATTATGACTTTCGAAGCGGTTTAACACAAAAACAGTGTGTTGACCGGATGCTTTCTGCATTTGGTGATGAAGCCCCATCCAAAACCACAATTTATCGCTGGTTTGCTGAATTTCAACGTGGACGTGTCAAGCTCAGTGATGATCCCCGTCAAGGTCATCCAAAAACTGCAGTCACCCAAGAAAAAGTTGATGCTATGCGTAAGCTGATTGAGGAAGATCGACATGTGACATACCGCGAAATTCAGGCACATTTAGACATTGGCATGAGTCAAATACAAATACTCTTGCATGAACAATTAGGTGTAAAAAAGTTGTTTTCCCGATGGATACCGCATTTGCTCTGTTGAGAGCAAAAAGCGGCTCGCGTTACTTGGTGCGTCAGAACTCTCTAAAGATTCCACGCAGGATCCTCAAATGCTGTATACAACATTGTATCAGGTGACGAATCCTGGATATACGCGTACGAACCCGAAACAAAAAACCAGTCACGAGTTTGGGTGTTCGAAAATGAGTTAAAACCAACTAAAATTGTTCGTTCACGGAGTGTTGCAAAAAAAATGGTGGCCACGTTTGTCTCCAAAACCGGCCATGTTGCGACTATTCCTCTTGAGGGACAAAGAACGGTTAATGCAGAATGGTATGCTAGCATTTGTTTGCCACAGGTCGTTTCCGAACTCCGTAAAGAGAACTGCAACCGCCGCATCATCCTTCATCACGACAATGCGAGTTCACACACCGCGCACAGAACAAAAGAGTTTTTAGAGCAAGAAAACTTAGAATTATTAGACCATCCGCCGTACAGTCCCGACCTAAGCCCTAATGATTTCTATACTTTCCCTAAAATAAAGAATAAATTGCGTGGTCAGAGATTTTCATCACCTGAAGAAGCTGTGGACGCCTACAAAACGGCCATTTTGGAGACCCCAACTTCCGAATGGAATGGTTGCTTCAATGATTGGTTCCATCGTATGGAAAATGTGTCAAATTTCGCGGAGAATACTTCGAAAAGCAATAAATACATTTTTAAATAGTAATGTTGTGTCACTTCCTTGATTCCCGACATTTTCAGTGTAGCCCTCGTACCCTATAGGTTTTGATATACCTACGAATTAAAATTTAGAGAAATCTATGGCGTAAATGGCCGTATCTTTTAAAAAATCAACTCAACGCAAGAGTAAGGACACGTTCCCATGACGTGCGGCGGGCGCGCGTTTTGCCGCCGCGCGTTGACGCGCGTCAACAAGAACACGCATTTTGTTCAAGTCGTTCACATGCCGCCGCGCGTTTTGATCCGACGCTTGCTTGACGCGGCGGCACAGCCCATGGCGGCGACGCTCGCTTTGAGATCATTGGTTTCTGTACATTCGTTCACATGAGCGCGCGTTTTCAAAGCGGCGACAAGTGATTGTAATAAAAGGATTCAGCCATTTAAATAAAAGTCCGTATACCATTTTCCACAAAGCGTGATTTCGGTGACACTTATGTTATGCAGTTTATTAAAATAAAAATATAACATACAAGTTGCCAAAAGCTACTTATTTTTATTTCACATCAAAATTTCACATTTTAAATATTAATTCAAAACTCACTAATATATACCTATGTGAAAAAATCAATCTATATGTACATATAAAAAGCTTTTATTCAGCTTCCGTATGTTTATGGTCGCAAATCTCGTCTGATTTTCTTGAATTTTTCAACTCAATCTATATGTATGTTATGTATATATAAAAATTCAACTTCCGTATGTTTCTTGCCGCAAATCTCGGAAAGTGTTTGATAAATTGCCTTCCAATCTTTATTTTTTTATTCCGAAATTTCAATAGAAACTTACATTTTACTAACATTTTCGACTGATTGATAACGAAAAATACTGAGTATTTTAGATCGACTTCTAATTTGTCATAGTTACATTTGTAAAATTTTACTAAGCCTTAACTGAGTTTAGTTTCATGTAACCTAAGTTAAGGATATTAAGTTATAAAGTGGCTTTCAGTAAGTCTGGATGTTAAAATGGATGAACCCAATATTGCCGTCTCTTCTTGTGTTGCTGTTTCTGACGTCAATATAAAATTATCAAACACAAGGCTGTTTATATGTCCATCTTCAACGAATACAGAATTCGAACTGAACTGCGACACTGCGCGGTCGACGCCCGTAAAACGCTCGCCACGTGAACACTATACAGGCGGCCGACGCGCGTCGGGCGCGCGCCCGCTGCCCATCATCTGAACGCACTCTTAGAATCTTGATTTTTGTTACAGCTTCAAGGGACCGCAGACATACGTATTTGGTATTAATATCAACTTGATGCATCAGCGGGTTCCTGAGAAAAATATTCTCCACAGATAGACAGAGAGACAGACAGACGGACAACAAACTGATCTTATAATGGTTCCTTTTTTTCCTTTGAGGAACGGAACCCTAAAAAAAGACCAAAGTACATCCATATTAGGACTTATCGCGCAAGGGCAGTCACTAGAAACCGGGTAGGTATTCCCAAAAGGACTGTCACCAGAAACGGTTGCAAGAACCTGTCGGGAATCGTCGTCGAGATATCGAACACTTAGTTTTTTTGTTTGACACCGACATAACCACCGTGTTCGCCGGAAGTGGCGGTCTGTGATTTGCCCGAGTAAACCTTAATTTTATTATGATTGGTGTAATATAAATAGTTAATGAGCTGTGGAATGAGCTCCCTGACGAAGTTTTCCTGAGGGACTACAGTATGAGGTTCTTCGAGAAAGGAGTGTATAGTTTTTTAAAGCCAACGCTCATCGCTCGCGAGTCCCCTGGAATTGCAACCGTCCATATTTACCATCAGGCTGCTCGTATGCTTGTTTGTCACCGACTTGATAACACACCAGATGAACAAACATAATTCAAGCATAAAACGCCATCTACCATCTAAAGGCGACACTTCAAACACCACGTAAAGTGACAGCGACGTCTATAGAAAAAGGGTGAAAACTATTATTTAAATACGAAACTACCAAATAATAAATAACTTTAATAAATCACAATACAATATAATAAATACTATGTCTATATAAATGTATATGTTTATAAATATTTTTAATAACAGCCACGTTTAACAACTTGCCAAATTATGTTCCAGACTACTTTTTACGTCATTTGTAAATAGATGGCGCATGTGTTGGTGAAAAATAAGAGCGCGTTACTCCGATTATGATGGTACCTTATTGAAAATTCTTGATTAGTAATAAAAACACAATAATCACAAACTTTATATTTGCGCAATTTCCAGGTCCGTTTGTAACAATAACAGTTATACTAAAGTATTTTCATGAACATAAAGTAATGGACTTTAGGTTCATGAGAATAAAGTCGTTGAGAATTTAATTTTGCAGGAAATGCGGCAGCATTTTTCCTTTGTCATAAAATTAAAGTAGGTAAATCTTTAACAAAGAAATATATATTTTTGCAATAATACTGAACTGAAATAAAAACTTGTAAGTTGGAAGCACGCATCTTCCTCCTTATACGCTTTAGCCTACGCATACGCTTCTTGCGTTGAACTTCTTTTCTTCACAATGAATTCTTAATTGCTTATTAATAGAAATTAAACGGTATCCGGCCACTATCCGGTATCCGTCCGGATAGTGAGCAAGTATCCGGCCGGAAACCGGATAGTAAATTTAGGCACAATTTATAAATTACATTACAAATAGAATTGCCATATTTTCATTTACATCAACATTGGAGTCTCCTAGCACAGGTATTCTTTTACTTAAAAGGCGACTCCCTATTTTTGTAAATATGTGCAGTTTATGAAATAAATTGTTTATGTTTATTAATAGTATTTACTGACACAAAATTGTAATGTGTTTAATACCTCAACAAGTTACAAATTAATATTTTTAAAGTTATATAATATGTGGATAACGCTTTTTAATATAAATTTGTGATTTTCTTAAGCAAGTTACTCTATGACAGTGACCGTGGAGACATTGGTTGAGAGAACAAGTGTATTATACAGGGTGTTACATAAAGGTGTAGTCACATTTTAGGGTGGTATAGTAGACCCGTGAATAACGTAAAGAGCTAAAAATTTTATGAAAATTCGTGACTTTTGATACAAAAATCTTAGTTTAAAACGGAAAAATTAAACTTGAAAATTGATAGATAAAGTTAATATTTCGTATGAGAGAGGGCTGAAACGAATGAAACTAAGAGTATTTAATACCAATAATGTTGCTGGAATGTCCAAATTTTTCTTAAAATGTCTGCATAAAAAAAACAAAATCAACTTTTTTTTAAATGTGTTTAGAAAAAGTTCTTTATTTTTATTTTTCAAAATCCGTTTTTATTGAAGATAAATCAACTATTTGTCGGCTACATATAACGCTCTTAAAAGTTGACCACACCTTTCTGTAACAGTCCTGTATATTCATCGTAAAATTAAACAATTAACTACTAAAGTGACTTAATAACATAAAACAAAAAAAACTGTTTGTTTTTGCCAAATACATAAATGAATTCACAAATAAATCTTAACGAATTAACCTGGATGGTTTTTTTTTACGTTTTTTAAAAATGAAACCTAGCTAGATCGATTTATCGCCCCCGAAACCCCCCCCCCCCCTCCCCCTCCTCTGCATACTAAATTTCATGAAAACCGTTAGAGCCGTTTCCGAGATTCAAATTCTATATATACATATATACAAGAATTGCTCGTTTAAAGGTATTGGATAAATGCAAATGTTAGTTTCTGCGTAACGCTATCACATCCAAACGAGCTATCCGTTTCATATCTATTTTTTAAATTCACGATATGAATCTATTAACAGAAATATATATATATATATAAAGTACTTGTATTGAATTTGGGTCAAAAGACAAATATGCATAAAATAAAATAGTATATATCACACAGTGGCGTAGCATGCCTTGGAGGGGCCCTGTATCATAATTAGTTGGGGGGCCCAAATGAAGGGTAAAGATTTCTCACAAAAGAAACAAAAATGCTTTCAACGGGGGAATCCCGCAATAACCGATGTAAGATGTTGCCAACTTTTGGGTGCAACTTTTGTCATTTCTGAAGTGAAAACTCAATAGGCACGTATGTCAGTTTTTTTTTATGTTTTTTTTCAGGGAAGCACGAGATTAAGTGCCATTGTGGATAACAATTTACTAATGTTTGCTTACACACGTTAGGGGCCTCCGTAGCCCCGTATCATTGAAACGGCTGATACGGCGGTAGCTACGACCCTGATATGACATACAATACTACAAGCATGAACTATGATTGACAATTTGGTCAGAATTACTTTAACTCTGCTGGCATATTACTTCCTTGTAAGGCTGCCAATATATTCTTCGCTACAAGCTCACTCATTATACTCCTAGCTTCAATTGAAGCACTGCCTATATGAGGCAGTACCACACAGTTCTTCAATTTAAATAATGGACTATCTAGTGGCAATGGTTCGGGAGTAGTTACATCCAGCCCTGCAGCTCTAATTGTATTATTTTGTAGCGCTTCAATCAGAGCAGCTTGATCAACAAGCGGTCCCCGGCTAGTGTTAACAAAAATAGCTGTTTTCTTCATCTTTTCAAAAGCTGCCTTGTTAAATAACTCTTTTGTTTCAGGTACTAGTGCTGAACAACAAATGATGAAGTCGCTTTCTTTTAAAAGCTCGTCAAAGCTGACTTTAACCGCACCGGTTTCTTTTGCCTCTTTTCGCTCACTGCGGTTGAAGTATATAATCTTTCCAGTGTTGAAAGCCTTGACACGTTTGGCGACTGCCTGCCCGATGCGGCCGAAGCCGGCGATGCCGACAGTGGCGTCCTGCAGGCCGGGTCCTGTCATCCAAGTCGGAGCCCAGGACACCCAACCACCAGTGCGAGCCTCGTTGATAGCTTCAGGTAAACGACGCGATGTTGCAAGAAGCAGGGCTACCTGAAATAAAAAAATGGTTTACGAAATTTTTAATTGATTGAGCATTTCTTCTTAGAAGAATTTTACTATCAAAATACAATGTATACCCAATACCGTGGGACCGTGGGAGAGCCATGCTTCGGCACGTATTGGCCGGCTCGAACGGAGTGATACCACAGCCTTACAGAAAACCGGCAGTGAAGCAATGCTTGCATTGCTTCTCGCCGAGTGAGTGAGGATAACGGAGGCCCTAAAACTCCCCTCCCCCTCCTCGCCCTCTTCCACCCTTTCCCTACTCCCGCCTTAAAGGCCGGCAACGCACTTGTGACTCTTGAGTTGCAGGTGCCCATGGACGGCGGTAGTCATTTACCATCAGGTGACCCGTCTGCTAGTTTCCCACTACATATACCATAAAAAAAAAAATACTGTCATATATTATATCTATATAAAAATACGTGAAAGGTTTCCTTGGTCCGCATTTTTAAGCAAATTTCCTGCACGTGCCTTAGAAATGTGAAATTTTTAATGTTTAAAGTTTGTATGTAGAAGAAGTGCAGAAAGCTAAACTTGTCAATTAATATTTGTTACAAGTTTAAAAATTATACGATAACGGCTACAAGAAGCTACAGGCGTCTAGTATATAAGTTGACCTGTCATGGTACGGCAAGTCTATACAATGACCGTTCAAGTTATCCTGGTCAACGATGTGATACAAAACAGTTAAAACTGAATAAATTATGATCGCAATTCGACCTCTAGTAACTATTGTTACACCTATACAGGGCCGGATTAACCATGTCGGGGCCCCTAGGCAATGCCATTCGTGGGGCCCGAGTAACATATTCTAAGCTCCTAAAATGCATTTTCTTTACCACAATGCAATTATATTCATAAATATGCAATTTTTTACTACATTACCAAGGTATACTATCATCGTAAAGAAACAAATGAGGGGAAGTATGGCTGGCAGGGCTGATCCTAGCCGATGCGGGGCCCCAAGGCAGTTACCTACTCCGCCTTATTGATAATCTGGCCTTGCACCTATACGTCTCAGACAATGCACTACCGAGTATCAGACGACTCTTAAAAAACTTAATAGTGCACACTTAAAACGACAGGCTTCTTATATTCCCATTTCTATTAATTATTATCTGTATAACAGGTCCAGTTAAAAACCAAAAACAATTTATTACACAATAAAACAGTTCCATAATCAATACGTAATGTAAATGCGACTCCAGATCCTGATGAATACATCCAACGCCATCTATTAGAGAGAGGCAGAAATAATGCGACAGTATCTGATCTTTGCAGTATTTCAAGTTTATTCAGACTGTGTGTGGAGCCAATTTAAACACTTGTAAAATCTCCATCAGGGCTGGGATTATTGCTTTACAGGAGTTAACTTAAAGATAAATAAATTAATACATAACCTTACCTAAGCTATATTCTGGCAATATATTAGAGACTGTTTTAAATTGACTATGTATTAGAGTGCGTAATGCAGTATTCCCGATATACTTTTACTATCGAATTTTAATATCGAATTAAAGGAGCTGTACTACTTTTGTTTGCTAGTTACGTATTCACGCCTTAACTACTCATTGTTCCAACCGATTTTGCATATTCGTTGTCAAGTGTGAAAGATATCCTATGTCCTTTGTGCCCTACAAAGGACATAGAATGTCCTTTGTGGGGCACAAAGGATATAGGATATCTATCATCCAAAAAAAAAACTCTAGCAAATCATAATAAAACTTAATCATATACTATGCAAGTAAAACACTCGCGTCTCCACTAACTACTGAGACCATTTTGCCAATATTTTTATATATATTACTGGCGGACCCGACAGATGTTGTCCTGCCGGAACGTAAAAAATATTTAAAAATTTCATTAAAATCGGTCCAGCCGTTTAGGAGGAGTTCAGTGACATACACACGCACAGAAGAAATATATATATATATATATAAGATAGCATTTCTCTTTAATTACTTGAAAATTCTTTGTTCTACACCTCCCATCTACTAACTTATAAACCATTCTGCTATCTTCTATTTTAATAAATAGTCTTAGAAAAACTTAAGGAAAATAAATTAGTTTCAATTTATAATAGTAAGTCACGCACATGACATACGTAGCAAAACCACGACAACGAAATTGTTTCACATCACACTTCATTAATCTTGTAATTACAAGAAGCTACCTGGATTTAATTCAGTTCTTGTAATACGGAAACATATGGAAATGTCCTATTTCCTTCAAAATTCGTAAGCAGAAAAAAAACGTATGTGAAGACAGGATTTTGGCTTAACCGAGCGATATATGAGAAGAACTGCGGTTAAACAACATTAGTCTTTTCAACTTAGTCATGTATTTCTTCTGGCGAGTAGAGTAACCGTAGGTAGCGGTAAGAAGACGAGAGAAAGAAGAGAAGAAGAGAGCGGTCTTCGGATAATACCCAACCTGACAGTAAGCAGTTACCGTTACTATACAAGCTTGAACACCTATTTAACCTTTACCTTTAAGAGCATACTCCATTTACGAGAATTTCTATTTGAGAAACCATCCTAATATATCATTATTGAGAGAAATAAAGTTGCTAATATGATCTGCTAAGTGACCTTCACTAGTTTCACATATAAAATAAATAAAAAACTTACGGTCAATTCGGCAGTAGCATCAGTCAATACATCCGGAGTATATCCTATCCTGATACCTCTCGTCTTACACTCCTTTAAATCTATATGGTCATATCCGACAGATATAGTTGAAACCACCTTCAAGCTTGAGCCGGCAGCTTCCAATACTTCCTTATCAATCTTATCATTGAGAGAGCAGAAGATAGCATCCACACCAGGTACAGATTTCAGGAATTCTGCTTTTGGTATTGGTGTTGGTTTGTTCCATTGTGTTACATCACAACTGGAAATAAAATAGATTTTCAATTTAGAACCTTTCACAGTTACGCTGATGTACCAGTTTCCTGTGCAGTAAAAAAACATTAATATGACTTTGATCTTCTTGATTTACATGTTAAAGCAAGATAAAGTGCATGGAATTATCATGATAATAATGAAAACGAGTTGCGAGTGCAAGTTGATTATATTTATAGAGGATGAGCATCAAAAATTTTTAAAAAGAAATCTATGGTACGTCTGATCAATAGTTGAGGTCACTCAAGCAACAAGGTTACTATTGAGATTGCCAACACTGTACTTTTTATTATGTAAAATGAAAGGAAACACTAAACAGAAACACTAAACAAATTCCAAGGGCAATGATGACACTGAACATAATGTATATTATGTATTAGTAACAGCCAAGTCTCATCCATACGTCTATACAAATAAATAAAATTGAAGTGTCTGTTTGTAATGTCAAAATAATAGGTTTTTTTTAGCTCATACAGTTATTTGCACGATACCTATGAGTAAAAATTGGTTTTTTAAATTTTTGTCTGTCTGTCTGTGTGTTTGTTTCGGCTAATCTCCGGAACCGGGTGACCGATTTCCACGGGACTTGCATTGGCAGATAGCTGGTGTTATAAGGAGTAACTTAGGCTACTTTTATTTTGGAAAAAGAATTAGGTATCCGCACAAAATATACAAATAAGTAAAAAAATACAACACGCGAGCGAAGCCGCGCGGGAACTGCTAGTAAAGAATAAGAACAGAAGCATTGTGTTGTGGTGTACAATAGGCAGGCTGAGGCTCTTATGTAGGCAGCTCTGCATGTGGGAGGAAGATTTTACAGTTATAGCTGTAAAACATGGATAGGATTAGAAAAAAAAATTACAGAGATCTATGCCAAAGTTGAGCAAACAGATGTTACAAAAGAAGAAAGAAGAAATTGAAGAAATTTACAAAACCTATTGTTAAAACTAATTATTGGCTTAATAAAAACTCACAACTACTATTATTTCGTTGTCGTTGTAGAAAAACGACAAATTGATTTTTAGTAACTTTACAATAGAGCACTTTTAAGTTTTCAAATGATGTTTTATGTACTATTTTGAAAACGGCTGTTTCTGTTAATGAAATCTGCAAATGGTATTGTGTGTATGAGTTTTGAAAAATATTTTGTTTTATAATAAAGTATGTTTCAACTTGTGTCAAAATCAACAAAAAATCAAATCCACTGTTTTTCTACGACTTTGATGATTTCCTACTCCTACTACCCTAGCTCCCTCACTCTATCTCTTTTCCAAACCCAATTTTTTTAAATGTTCAAATTGTCAAGGATTGGATTCTCAAGATGGCATTTGATGTCAGGCAAGCGGACAGCCATAAAAGAAACACATTGTGCTGACACCAAATAAAGTTGAGAAAAGAGCAGAAGACGATGATGATAACTGCTTAATACCTACAGTGATTATACTAACTTTGTGATACCAGGGATACTTCACATTTATTAGCAGAGAATAGAAATAAACTTTATTGTACACCAATTATAATTAAATTACAAGGAAATACACAGAAACATTATGTACAATGGGCAACCTCATAGCTAAAGCAATTTCTTGCAACCTTTGAATTGATAGAATGGGTAGTTTTTGGTGTAAGTGAGATGCAGTAGTCTCTTTTTTATGGAAAAAACAGCATAGAAATTCTCCATCCCTTATGTAATTTTTTCTAAGCTGTATTTGTCTAAAATAATAGAGACATTATGTACTAGACCTCGAATTTTAAACGTGTATACCTACTTAGGTACATGAAATAGAAGGTAAAAACTTCTGAGGAAATCTCAGAATGCAAAGATAACCTACGCAGAGTAGTTGTAATACATCGGTGTAACTACGCCAGCCATCACTTAAATTACTGACACCAGACAAAAACTTCAAAAACCCTGGACATGTGTCCTGTGCCATGTGTGAATTATTTTTTTTAAATGCCGTTTCCATTTACATTTTTTTATTAATTTATTAAAATTTAAACAGCTTGTTAACAATTCATCTAAGAATTATAATTTTCAACTGACACAGAGTGTTTTGTGGACACCTTTTGAACCCCTATCTGGATGTGCCCGGGTACTAAACTAGGGCAAATCCGGGGAAACCTTAAATCAACACATGTTTTTGATATTAAAACAATACTTTAACAATATGTTACTTACTCTTTCTTCAACAACGAAATACCCTGATCTGGCATATCAGAACGGGTAACAAACACCTTGTATTTCGTCAGTGAGCGCTTCATTTTCTGCACAAACTTACAAACAGAACAACAAAACAGATGCCGATTAAATGGCGCGTCTCTTTATAAATCACGAATCAATACTTTAATTTCCGGCTTTTTTTGTTAGCGTATCAACTAAGAGCAAGGTCAATCAATTCTCTGGTAAGTATTTAGGCGTAGCCACTTGAGGTTTAGCAGTATTTTCGCTCTTGAAAAACGAAGGCTTTGCAAAATATATTGTAAAGTGTAGCGCAGCCACCGTAGCCAATATCACCTTACCCTTACTTGACTTAATAAACGAGAACGCGCTCATGTTATTGTAGCCTCAAATTATATTGTACTATTACGTAAAAACTAGCCATATCATGTGAATTCTTAGTGGATTTTGCTTAACGTTGACATATTGTTGGTTATCATCAAATGACATTGACACTTGACATTTTAAAGACATTGGCAGTGAAACAATAAAGCCAAATTTACATCTTGAAACAAGTGCCATGCATGCATGATAAAATGAATTTCACGAAATTAGTTGCAATAATTGTGTAACTTGTTGCGTGAAAATTATAGTGTCGTGGATTCATCAGTATCACTGAGATTACGGTGCCATTAACATCGAACCTTTATTTTAAACTCATAACATATTGGAATGCAAAATCTTATGGTACAGATAATTATAATCTAAGCATAGGCCTAAGATAGGTTGATACTACATAGTAAATCTATTCGTTTCCGTCACAGATAGCTTTCAGTATTGTATATTTTAGTTTATGCAGATAGCTGTCGAGATGCTTATACGTAGAGCAATCCGCTAGTGTGTGGAATGCAGTGTCCTCGCAATAGCTCCTGCAGAATTTAATACGTCTACCATTATAGAAAAGAAATCGTTTTGAAATATTTATGTATCATGAGGGCATTTAACCATCATACAATCAAAGAACAATAAAGTATTGACATAAGTAGAGACAGTGAATCCAGTGGCGGCCCTAGCTCTATTTTTAGGTGGTGCGAGACCTCAAAGTGGCGCCCCTACAGATTCCTAACCTTAGTGTTCCTATACTATGCAGCAGTGATTATAAATAGTATTAGATATATCTAATAAATAAACTTTTAAGGTGTATAGGGGCAAACAGTCTTTCACGGTTGACATAGCAGTTGTTCTGCTCATCCGCGTTAAAAAAATTATGTCCATCCAGGTCTATCCCGCTTGTGTATCACTCCGTCGCGTTAGAGTCTGGTTATCAGCAGTCTGGTTACCATACTACATATTCTGCCAAGTTTGGAATCAGACGGTCATGTGTGAGGTATCTCAAGTTATAATTATTAAATATATTATTTATATAAGTATGTTTATCAGCAGTCTGGTTACCATAGTACATGCTAGGCCTAGTTTGGGATCAGGCGGCCGTGTGAGGTGAGAACCACATTCTCCTCTGTTTCTCCACCGATTTTCTTTTATTCGGAACCAAGTACCATAACGCACGTTACTGACGTTACACCTCAGAGTCAGACGCTCGGTGGATGCGAGCTGTACGGAAAAAAGTGTTAGCGCAACGAAACACGCTGACCGTAAGTTCATTTATTTTATTTACGCCATCTGATGATTCTGCGCGATACTACTGTAATTTGATTTAGGTTTTTTTTTTATTGAGTGAGTGAATATATTTATACATACTAGAGATCGCGTGGTGGTCGAATTTCGACCATGGTTTTTTCAATGGCTGGTATAACTTGAGCTGTCATTGTATAGATTTACCTACTTACTATGACAGGTAATCACATCTACTGGACGCGTGTAGTTTCATTAAGCCGTTTTTACGTAATTTTTAAAGTTGTAAGACATGTTGTTTAAAAATTTTAGCTTTCTGCACTTCTTCCACATATAAACTGTAAATATTTCAAAATTCACGTTACTACGGTCGCGAAATTTTCTTAAAAAGGGGTACAAAGAATTCTCTTCCCGTATTAATATAATGATATTAGCTTTTACAATATTTACTATATTTTGATACAATTTATAAAATTCATTAAATATATTTATACATAAATAGCGAAACATAATACATGTCCGGCCCAAAGATACCTACCTCGCTCGTTTTTTTTTTCTTTTGTAGCTGTTGACGAACTTGAGTAACAAAAATACAATTAAAAGTGTAATTCATAAATGTTCTTTTAATAGGCCAACACTAGTGTTGTTTAATGTACGAACTAAACATGATTAAGCTGAACATCCTTGTATTATTTAAAAATTGTAGTATTTACTGATCGTTAATAACAAATACGACTTGGGACTTTAATTTACCGAGAATTTGGTACGTTTATTTAAATAGGTGATAGAAATACTGGAGACGGGATATGGAACAATTTTTTGAAGTGAAAATTCTTTAGACACGTTGGACACTTTTGGTACGGGGGAAAAGCACTGTAACTCGCGTGACCGTCACGCTCAGATGACATATTTTTCAGTTATGTTTTCACTTCTGACGTGCAGTCCTAAGACTGCCAGTTTTTTTTAATGTAAAGAATACTTGCACCTTGGATGGGTCACACTACTAGTGTCTTTGTTACCCCTCCGTAAATGCTTGTGTTAGGAGTGGGTTCACGTCGGGTCAGTGTACTGGGTGGGGTTTGAACCCGCAGCCACTTGATCGCAAGTTCGACGCCTTAGCCATTACGCTACCACCGCTTTATTTAATTACCTACCTTCTTTCACAGCCTCATTCGATTTTTTTATTGCCGGTGTGCAAAATTTATACATTTTTTTTATGGTATAGTATATAGGTATACGATATAGGTATACGAGCAGACGGGTCACCTGCTTGATGGTAAATAACTACCGCCGCCCATGAGCACCTGCAACTCAAGAGTTACAAGTGCATTGCCAGCCTTTAAGGTGGGAGTAGGGAAAGGGGGAAGTGAAGGGGAGAGGGAACGGTTGGGGCCTCCGGTAATCTTCACTCACTCGGCGAAAAGCAATGCAATTGCTGCACTGCTGGTTTTCTGTGAGGCCGTGGTGTCACTCCGGTCGAGCCGCCCTGCCCCATACGTGCCGAAGCATGGCTGTCCCACGAAGAGCATGGTTCTCCCACGGAGACAATCATAATTCTGAACTAAAAGAAAATCAAGTTACAATTTGCTTATTATTACAGATTTTTAATTCCTACTGCATAGTATGAAAGTCGATATATTTCAGTCTACTCAAAATTCCAAATTCAAATTAATTTTACAATAAGACATTTCTGCTAACAACACAACATTTTATTTTTAAATTTGTTTTACTATCATTTTTTTATCACTGTTTCGCTTTAATTGAATTCATAAGTACTTATTAGGTACTTACCTACAGCGACCATCTGATTGCATAAAATGTTTAAATCTTGTTTGATTCATTACATTGCAGTTTTTGGCCGTACATCGTTGGTCGTGACATCACTTTAAAGCAAAAAAAAAGAAAAAAAAAGAAAAAATTATGAATTTACTGGTAGAAAATTCCAATGATTTTCGACTCAGAATGATGGTCTGAATACACTATTAAGGAATTCGGTACGGTGTTACTTAGATCCTGTATAATGTGTTCTATTCTTGATAGAAGAGTTTAAAGATAATTATGATAAGCAGTCTTTCGGCACAATTCCTAAATGTTGTTGACGTTGTTTCCATATGACATACATTTATAAGCGACCATAATAATAGGATAGTTTCCCATGGTTAAAATAAATTATTTAACTGTTCTAAGAAAATTAAGTATTTTATAAAACTTTGAAAACAAATTTCCTTAGTTTACGTTTGCCATTATTTTTCAATTATCAAAACATCATCATCAACAGCAAAGTATGACGTCAGAAATCGTCGACTTCTGAACTTAGAAAAGAGAAGCTGAGTTGACTATCAACTCCCCACCGTATAGGTCTATACGCACAATTAAGTGAGGGAATGTATACTCGTAGTATGAATCGCCGATCATTGATTTGGTGACAGAGGCCCTGGCGAAGACAGTTACAAAATATAATATTGGATTGAGGAAATAAACGACGATGTTGATCTTAAACGTAAACTTGTAAGATTACCGGAGGCCCTAACCCTTTTCTTTCCCCCCTCTCCCCTCTTCCCGCTCTTCCCTCACCTTCCCTCCTTTTCCCCTACTCTCACCTTAAAGGCCGGCAACGCACTTGTGACTCTTGAGTTGTATGTGCCAATGGGCGGCGGTAGTCAGTAACCATCACGTGACCCGTCTGCTCGTTTGCTCCCTATACTATAAAAAAAAAACTGAGCAGTTCCGGAAACTGAGTACGGTCAGAGAAAAAAACGCTCACACGTAATGACAAGATTCAATTGGCACAAGTTCAGACTGCAGATACAAAAAAAAAGTTGAAGGACGTTTTTTTTCATTTGTTCTACACTCTTGAACACTAATGGTCTATAATGTGTAAATTGTCGTATGATTACGGCGTACACCGGAGATGACTGCAAGCCAGGTTCAAAAAATTAAAACGTCTATTTATAACCCAAAAATATTACATACATATCCAACGTAAATATTAGGTAATATTGTTAATATGAAACTAGGTAGCTACATATATGTCTATTGTGTGTGCATTCAGTATTAAACCTCCGACGCTATTGTACAAAAAAATTGTAAATAAATAGCCTTAAATATAGAGTAGAACATTTCATGCTTTAGAGCTATCTATGTCTGACCCGATGCTAAGCAAAATCTGTCAAGCCGTTCATTTGAAACCATGGATTGACATATTAAATTTGTTGAGAACTTAAGTGTATTACCCTTACCGCTGTACCAGATACTATGTCCTTGGCACGGAGCCGTCTTGCGGAGGCCTTTCTGTAAGAGGGGGTTATGATATTCGCCCTAGACGAATATCACTGGTACCCTCTCGAGCCTGCTTCGCTTGGGCGATAAGTAATCCAGAAGTGCGCGCTCGTTAAGGCTACAGTTCCTGTGTCAGTGTTTTTGTTATTTTTTTTTGTTTTGTTGCTTAAAAGCCGGTAAGTGACTCTTGAAAAGCAGGACTCACTGGCCTCTTTCTTGATGCAATTGTACAACAATTTGACTTGAACATGAACCGTTGTTGAGGTCAAGGGTACAGTAATAGAGCGAACACGGTAAAAATAAATAAATGTGTCAAAGCCAAAACTCTGAACCAATATCCTCAAGTACTTTTAAACGGCTTCAAAAAAGGAGGAGGTTCATCAGATCTTTTTTTTTATGTACGTTACCCGATTACTCGAAGACGGCTGGACCGATTAAAAAACAAATTGTTTGTAAGGGTATACTTTCTAATTGGTCCCATTGCCATCAGATCAGAATTTGAAGATGGGATTATAGGCACACCTATCAGTAGCGTAGCGTGCCTTCGAGGGGCCCTGTATCAAAATTAGTTTGGGGGCCCAAATGAAGGGTAAAGATTTCTCACAAAAGAAACAAAAATGCTTTCAACGGGGGAATCCCGCAATAACCGATGTAGGATGTTGCCAACTTTTGGGCGCACGCTTAACCCGGGAAAAAAAGAGATTGCTTTTTTAACTTTTGTCATTTCTGAATTGAAAACTCTATAGGCACGTATGACTTTTTTTTTTAAATGTTTTTTTCCCGGGAAGCATGAGATTAAGTGACATTGTGGATAAAATTTTACTAAGTTTTGTTTACACACGTTAGGGGCCTTTGTAGCCCGGGGGCCCCGTATCGTTGATACGGCTGATACGGCGGTAGCTACGCCCCTCACACCTATAGCAATTTGGGTATTATTTATAGTAACTCATGCATTTACTCTCGGCGCCTTTGGTGTAGCGGAACAGGTGATGAAGACCATAGACGGCAACCGCATGGAGTAGTTCCACTCAATAATAAATATTTCACGGGTTGCGATTCGATTACTTTAATGCGGTTGCCAAGCAATGAGAATGGTCACAATGCATATGGTGAAGTGGAGCTGATGGGAAAGTAAATGAGAATTCCTCAACAATTACAGTCCCTGCATCGGGAAAAACAATATTTTGTTAAAGGTGATGAACTGTCCACATTAAGCTATTGCAACTTAAATAAACTATTAACCGATCATTTGTATTAATAACAACTAAGGAAATAACATCTTAGGCTGAAATAGATCCAATTTTCAGGTTGGTCTGATCCCGAAGAAAGAAAGATACGATACGAGCCGTAGTTGAGACACCAACAGATCCTGAATAATTATTTAAGACTAGCTGTACCCGAGACTTCGTCCGCCTGGAATAGTGTATTTATATCGAATCAACAGCCTAAACAATAAGTTTCAAGCTTCTAGCTCTAAATATGACGATACTTCCATACAACTTTTCATCCCCACCTTTCAACCCCTTACCCCCCTTTTTTCGCATTAAAAAGTAGCCTATGTCCTTTCTCAGGCTCTAAACTATCTGTGTACCAAATTTCACAAACAGGCAGACAGAGTTACTTTCGCATTTATAATATTAGTAAGAAAATAATAAGGATGAACATTTTGTCATATGATTGATACGCTCACACTATCAAAGTTCAAAATCGCAATTGCAAGGTCAAAAGCTAAAAAGACAAGGTGAAGGCCGTCTAAGTTTTTCATTTAATTCATTGATGGTAGTTCTTTTATCTTTCTAAATATTGTGTGCAGCATAAAAGGGTAAATAAATATTGTTAACAAAATTATTGACTGCTATTATTTCAGACCTATTTGTCGTCACCGAACGCGGTATAGTGATGCAAACAGGATAGACGACATTTTTTTAATGCGAATGAGCAGAAGTGCTATGTCAACCGCAAAAGACTGCTTGCCCCGTAAAAACATCTTAAATATTTATGTGTTAGGTAAAACTAATACTATTTATAATCACTGCATAGTATAGGAACATTAATGTTTTGAATTTATAGGGGCGCCACTTTGAGGTCTCGCACCACGTAAAATTTTAGCTAGGGCCCCCACTGCTGCTACAGGTTTTAAGTTGAATCCTGAGTATGGACATAGACAGATTTTTTGAGTAATAGCAAAAAAGACTTCGCATATAATAGGTTAACATATAAGTTTAAGTATATTTACACGTTTGAAGGTATTTACGTATGTATGCATGTATGTATGTATTACGTATGTACCTACTTTGAACTAGTGAATCGTAAACGTGATGTGATTGACTATACCCACACACCTTATTTGCTTAACACTGTCGTCATGAGGTGTTTGAACAAATATCCTAACTAAAATTAAATATGCGAATGTGTGTTTTGTATTTTACGCTTTTACGTCTTACCTACTCAATCGATCATCATGAATTTTTGCATACCTATTGTTAGGCGTACAAAAAAGTACATACGATATCTTTCATTCAGAAAAAAGTACCGGTTCCGAGGTATGCCTGTATTGTATATTACAAAGGCTACATTAGCGCGATCGAAGTCGTGGGCAACGGCTAGTCATCAATACATACATGCATACAAATAAATAAAATTGAAGTGTCTGTTTGTAATGTCAAAATAATAGTTATTTTTTAAACTCATACAGTCATTTGCACAATACCTATACCTAAAAATTATTATGTGGGAGAGCCATGCTTCCGTACGTATGGGCCGGCTCGACTCCGCTCGTTACCACGGCCTTACAGAAAACCGCCCGGAAGCAATACTTGTATTGCATTTCGCCGCGTGAGTGAGGTTACCGAAGGCCCTAATCCTTCCCTCTCCCTTATTCCCGTCCTTCCCCTCCCCCTCTTCTCCTACTCCCACCTTAAAGGGCGGCAACGCACTTGTGACTCACGAGTTGCAGGTGCCCATGGGCGGCGGTAGTCATTTACCATAAGGTGACCCGGCTGCTCATTTGCCCCCTACACCAGAAAAAAAAAAATCAGGTTTTAAAATATTAGTCTGTCTGTCTGTCCGTCTGTCTGTCTGTTTGTTTTGGCTAATCTCCGGAACGGGTGGCCCGATTCCCACGGGACTTTCACTGGCAGATACCTGGTCTTATAAGAAGTAACTTAGGCTACTTATATTTTTGAAAAAGAATTAGGGTTCCGCGCAAAAATATATACACGCGAGCGAAGTAGCGGGCAACGGCTAGTATTAAATAAAGAGAACCGATTCCCAAGTAATTGTCGCGAGAATTTGGCTGTGTTTTCCTCCTCTCAGGTTTGTTTTTCACAGTTTTAGGAAGCACCGATTGTAATATAAAGAGGTGTCTAGTTTACACATTATCAGTAGCCGTGGAATATTCTGTAAAGGAACGCGCTACGCGAGTATTAGTTCAGAGAATACTTGATATTTGAGTGTAGGCTATAGAATACTCGATATTTGTCAGTCAATCATTTTGGATTTGAAATTTATCTGTAAATTATTATCATGGACTTAAAATTAGGTAAGCATTTTTTTGTAATATTTATGGAATCAGTAATACCTATGATATATGTTATTCAGTTGCATAATTCGTTCAATAATTGTTTCAAGTTTAACTTAACTAAATAATAACTTTTAAAAACGAAATAATTTGCTTAATAAATATTTAAGGGCTTGATAGTAAGTATCTTATAAAAATTTTGTACGTCAATTCTTAGCAATTAATGCCTATTATTAAAAATTTAATGGAATTTCAAAATTCTCTAAACAAAGTAATTTAACGATTTAACTAACGTAACGTCACTCATACGCGCTTCATATACCTCATATTTGATATTATTTATTGCCGTAATTCTAAAAGACACGTGGCTAGATAACCTCAACTATATAAAACTGTGGCTGTGATACAAGTACCTATAAGAAACATTGTTTAAGCACGTAAGATGATTTTGTACCGCGATGCGTCCCATACCTATGTGTTTTAAATTTGCAACATTAAAAACATTTTGCTGACGCCTCATGTTGAAACTGCGGGACTGCTAGTATGCCATGCCATCTCATACCAAATCATTTCCAAGCGCCATTGCGTACCAAATTTATTGGTTCTAGACTTGTTAGGTCTAGACTGTTCTACCGATTATATTTCGAGTCTGCCAGTTTCATGGCTAACCCACGTGCCATCTCGAACTGTCTGTTTCGAACACAAGATGTGATCTCTCTAATAATATTACTGTACTCTGTGATGTGATCGTAACATCGCCTAGCTAACAGCGGCGTAACTGCACCACCTGAGGCCCGTGGCTAATTCATCGGATGTGGCCTCCTTTAGGGTGCCACGACACACATCAATGTTCATTATCAGTTGTTACTTTGATAATATAATAAAGCTTGCAGGTTTTTTTTATAAATCACTAATTAAAGTGACAGGATGCAAGACATTGAAATGGTTTACAATTTCTTTCATTGCAAGGACACGCGATCTCAGTTGATTAATAATTATGTTCTATATACGATAGAATATGTTTCTTTATAGAAGCTTTCGGGATCTTGGAAACAGTAACCCTCGCAAATTCCATCAAAATTACCTCGCACTGAAGAGTTTAAGGAAATGACAAGGCTGATGGACCATTTTTAAACGACTTTAAAAAGCAGGAGGTTCTCAATTCGACTAATTTTTGTGTGTTTATATTAATTACTACACGATATATTCGCTATTTGTGAACCGATTTCAATAATTCTTTTTTGGTCTCATTTAAATTTGAAGGAAATATTCCACTTCATATGGTGGAAAATTAATAGATGAAAAATAAATACATCTTATTACAATTTATCATGATTTAGGTGTATTCAAGTCTGCACTCCATACTTTAGTGGAGTGCTCAGCGTCGACGCAACAACACCGCGACCTCGCGACGGCTGGTGAAATGGGAAGCCTCTCACTGGAGACCATGGTTCTGTCCATGATCCAAAGTGAGAGTGCGTGGGAATCCGCTGCCTCTTTTTTGTGGCGGAGTGATGTCCGCTAAAGAAGCGGCGGAAAGGGACCGGCCTCTCCCATTCCGAAGGAGAGGCACCAGGCGTCGGAGAGCGCAGAATGATCTCCGGCCTCCATGAGCGCTAGCCTGGGGATAACGGGTGAGGCTGCCCGTTACTTCCTTCCTAGGGTATACCCGAGTCCCTTGCAATTGACTCTTTTGTGATGGAAGACCGTGTGGTTTTAGTCGGTTCGATGACCCGAGGGGGTTTCCACACGACAAAAAAAAGGCGCATCGAAGTCGGTGATATTTTTTTGAAAGTTAATTATTTTTGCACTATTTGTTTCCCTTTTTAAATCTGTCAATTTATATCAGTACTTTTCAAGTGCTGCAAGATATACATATAAACACTTCAAAAGCAAAAGGAGGCATTTAAAAGATCATTATTTTTTGGACTGGAGTACTTGGAGGCTGTGACTATATTCTACAGAATTTGGCAATAGAAACCAATAATATCAGTGATCTAAAATTCCGCTAGTGCCGCGGCAAAAAAAAAATTACCTAACGCGATGGAAATAAAATAATCCATTTTGTAATAAGTGCACCCTGTGTGCAGGGCCTTAGGACCCCAAGGGCCCCCTCGGACCGTGGGCCCATGGCATTTTGCCCGCTCTGCTACTATATTGTTACGCCACTGCTAGCTAAGCTACTAGTGGAAAATCACGGGGGAGGAATGCTTGTCCCTCCAGCACAAAGGCTTCGACCAGCCTCGTGAGCGTGCCTGGCGGATCGCATCCCAACTTTTGGTTTATATACTAATTGGCGCGAAAATTTTCAAATTGGCGATATGGGGTTACTAGTTACTGTTCAGCCTGTCTTCGCTAGATGGCACTGTCGAAATCGAAACTGTAAGATAAGTTCTAATTAAAAATATTTTCTATGTTACAGTTACCGTGTTCATCGTATCAGCGCACTTATGTTCGGCAGTTCCAGCCCTGGCGCCCTGTGATTGCACTCGTCAGTTACAACCTGTATGCGGCTCCGACGGCATCACCTACAGCAATCCGTGTCTTTTGCAATGCGCCCAAGGCTCAAGCTCCCGACCCATATTCATCGCTAACCAAGGCCCTTGTGCAAGTCAATCTGACAATGGGAACTGTGGATGCAGTTTAGACTACATTCCAGTTTGCGGTTCTGATAGAAAAACTTATCCAAATACATGCCACGTGAGCTGCGGAAGTATTAACAATTCTTCATTGAGGGTCGCTTATGAAGGGGAATGTAAGCGGAGTAATTGTTCCTGTACTCCATCGTATCAGCCCGTTTGTGGCAGTGATGGCGTCACCTACAGCAATGATTGTGAACTAAACTGCGCGACGGCTAGTGATTCTTCTTTACGAATTGCTTATTACTCGGCTTGTTGACAGTAAATATTCTTCTCTAACTGATCCATGTGGAGTTTCTCCTTTCTCTTGATATCTTTGACATTGATATTAAAGTTTAGTAAATAAATCAGTTTTGTTTTCATTATTGATAAAAGCATGTTATAAGTAGAAATAAAATAATTAGAACAAATTATAATTATTTTATTACTAACCTAATCTAATTTTATCCATTTAATATATTTAGGGGTGTAATTAATACCGTAATACTTGTTGCTTATTGCAAAAGAACAAAAAAAGTTCGACAAGTTTATTTATTTTGATCTAAAACCATTGTGAAACCATACATTCAATATGAATCCGTACTATATGTGGTAGTTTCGTTATAACTTGTTAGGTCTATAAATATTTAAAAATTTATGACTTACAGTGGATAAGAAATTGTCACTCCTCCTAATGTGGTGAACAATTATCATTATACAAATTAACACAACACAATATGAAACTATACGTATAAACCTTCCTCTTGAATCGCTTTATCTATTGGTGAAAATCTAATTAAAATCCGTTACGCAGTTTAAAAGATCTAAGCGTACAAACGGCGGAAGCGACTTTGTTTTATACTATGCAGAGATTGTTTCTTCCATATTTATAGACTACTAGCAACCCGCCCCGGCTTCGCACGGGTAGTAGAGACATCTTCAACATTCATCATCACATTTCAACCAATTTTCACAAAACGTTAAAAAATTATACACCTAAACCTTCCTCATGAATCACTCTGTCTATTGGTGAAAACAGCATGAAAATCCCTTCAGTAGTTTTTCAGGTTATCGCCAACAGACTTTTATACAACGTGTTAATATATTTTAAAGTTCGGTTCCGTCTAGTGCAGGTGGTTCCCAGATGTTTCAGACAGTTTATAGTAAAACCTAAAATATTTTAGTTCGTTTTTATACACTTAACCACAGAATACATAATGGTACAGGTACAGAAGTCCCACTCCGCCAAATCATTAAAATAAATAGCGACTCTTGCTCTAACACAATAAAGTCGCAATTCAGGTAGCACAGCGCTAGTTACCTACAGTTATGTTCACCTAGAAGTTACCTCTGTTATGTGCTCTGTACTATGTACCCCTGTCAAAGTTCATCAGTTGTTTTATGAATGTAAAAAAAGACTTTTATAATTTGACACAGATACTGCGTGTAACTTTTTTCTATTAATATAAAATATAAAAAACATCTTACAATAGTAGTTTACTTAGGAACTACGAGTATGTCAAAGAGGAAATAAGACATTTATCACGTTCACGTAACTTCACGCGGGAATCGACTGTAAACTATACTGGATGTAAGCTCTATCGTCAGCCTGGTTGGTCCTCGACGTCACCGATGACGACACCAACGAGTCGCGACCGGCGTCGGCCAGCTTCTGTTTGTTCACTGGAGAACCTGAAACGTAAATTAATAAGATGGTTTAATTAAGTCAATATATGCAAAGATTACCATAAAAACTTGTAAGATGTTTTTTTTTTCAATTTCTTCTTTCCAGAAAATTTGATGAATTGATCTGATCGCTCATATTGAAAGCTAAAAATACCTTCATTAATTTATTTTTTACTTAATTGTTGAATCACTCTGTATTGTGTATGGGGCTCGAACCCGCCCTGCTCCGCCTCTATCTGCCGTTACCTCAGACGAGACTCAGATAAATTTAGCTTTTAGCAAATTTGCCGGATTTTTTCGTATCATCTGTTTAGAATGATCAGGATCCCGTATCAAATTTCTGATAGTCCTTTGGGCCTCTATGAAACAAGCATATGTGGTAGAAATCGAATAATATGGATGAGGTTGTAGATCAATTTTATTGTCCCACGAGAAGTATTGTCTATCCCGTTCTAAACTATCCTCAAAAATCTACTGTTGATTTGGCCTTATCCATTCCTTCTTTCATGTAAACTCACCGATATAGCTGAGCATGACGGGCAGGAAGATGAGCCCGTGCGCCGCCCCCAGCACCACGATGCCCAAGTACATGCGGAAATAGAACACCTGCGGAGAGGCAAACATCATGAGGAGCCTTACGACAATATCTGGGGTAAGTTTGGGTGGTGTAACGTGGAGGGCGAGTGGCTACCTGGAATATCTGGCTCTTGGCGGTGCCGAGCACGATGATGCCGCCGAACTTGGTGAGCGTGATGCCGGAGAGCACGGAGGAGCCCATGCGCGTGAGCGCCTCGGTGGCGCGCGCCACGCGCGAGCCGCCGCCCACGACGCTGAAGCTGTGCACGATGTGCGAACAGAACTCCACCGCGATGCCCACCGCCATCACCTACACGTATAAGTTACGCCATTATCAATATGCAACCCCACTTAGAATCCTGTGTGTATCGTGTGTCATTTAAAAAAGTAACTTAATTACTGAGGTCCCTTGAGAGATTAAAAAAGATCTCTGAAGGGACCTCAGAGATTAAATAATTTCCAATCTTAGTTTACGAGAATGGACCGAGAACACATAACGTGTCATGTCATTCAAGCCCACGTAGAGTTAGTAAAATGTTTGGAAATTTTACAACCACCAAAGAATCGATAGTTCACCATTTTATCAAATCAAAACCAAATCAAAATCATTTATTTCAATTAAACCAATTAAAGGTATTTTTGAATTGTCAGGAGTAGTAGTCAGTCAGAATAAGTCAGTTCTGAGGTAGTTGCCTGTTCCAATACGAAGATCCTACGGAGAAGAACAGGCAAGAAACTCCAAGTTTACTCTTCTAAGTTCATCATGATACTGCATCCATTATATTATCGTCGTCGCAGCAATACTCTACCTCTACCCATGGTTGTTATAGTAAGTTTAAGTTATGTTTTAAAGTCCTACTGAATATTTAATGTAATAATAAAACTTATTGCTTTACAGCTCTGGTTCAATAGTAATCGGCCCTTTTGAATATTTATGGTTCGCGACATAGGAACTATCTGTCCGTATTGTACCTATCGATAACGTAATACACAAACATACGGCTGCTTAACTTTGCATAGCCTTGAATATCAGTTGACGGGCCTGTTGGTCTAGTTGTTAGTGACCTTGACTGCTAAGCCGATTTCCACCCAGGACAAACATTGTGTAATGAGCATGATCATTGTTGTGTCTGAGTGTAATTTATCTATAATATTTATGTATTTAGAAATATATATACTTTGATTCGGGCAAGTTGTATTTAACAGACGGTATTTTCATTCAGGTTCTGTTTCTTCATTCGGACGTACGGAACCTAAAATTGGCAATAAAGTTACCCAAAAGTAAACTTACCAAGTTAACAAGTGAGATGGCATTGAGACTGATGCCCCACCAGTACATGACGCCAATGAGGTTAACAACGATCATCGTTATAGTGATCACCACCACCTTTAAGAAACGGTTCTCCATTATTTTTTTTTTACCTTTAACATTAATATATAGTTAGGGACCAATTTTTTTGCAGCTGTGGCTGTATGGCAATGATATTTCAAAAAATCTAATATTATTTCTTACATCACACCAAATTAATCTGATATACCACAGATTAAATATTGGTTAATTAGGTAGCTTACTTTGACAAGACATTCAAATAAATTTATATTAATTCTCACTATGAATGTGTTACTTAAGTTTAATATTTATAACGTAAGAACACGTCACTTAAAGATATTTTTTTCTGGAGTTTGCAAGCGCAATCCAACATGTACTTAATCACTACGCACGAAAGCGCTTTTTTCAGTGTCTTCCATTAATAGTTTTGGCGATGCATTGGTTAACTTACAACGACCCACGTCACAGCGGACGCCCGCCTGTGGCTACACTAATTGAGCCACCGAGATCAGCGTCGCTATAAAATTTATACTAGACTGCTTCTGCATTCTTCTTTAATATTTAATGTATTTTAACTTTATACTCACCAAAGCCAAGTAGATATCGAAGCCCATTATGAGGAATGTCACTATAAAAATAGACAGTACCGAAATGCCTAAAGACTTCAGCGTGTCAGGCCACATAGTTAGGAACTGTTCGTAGAATACATAGAACACTGAATACGGGAACACGTTTACTGTGATATTCTTCCCTCGTTCGCGAAGATTTCTATTCAAAGTTTCTGTCAGATTGGTAGCCACATCTCTTGCTCCTCGCAATGCAGAATAATAATCGTGACTAGATTTAAGAACAGTGTGGTATGTTTGAAAATAAGTGGGTCCTATTTTACTGTTGTTTTTGTAATTAACACCCTGCCCGTAAGCCGCATGTCCTCCTTTGATACATCCACCGTCTAGTGAAGGGTTGTCTTGCAAGAAGAAAGGCATATAATGCTTGAAGTCACTACTGCTCGGACGTTGCTCTGCACCATGCAGTGACATTTTACATAATTTGCAATCTACTGATATGCCTGTAATCACATTTCTCATTTAATTTTTAGATTAAATTTTCTGAATTTGAAAATTTCAGTATTATACATCCATCATATCTTTGAGGGACTTTCATAAAACCGTTGCCTTAAAATTGCGTAAAGTCTTCAATAAATTATTTAAAAAAATATGCATTGACATCACTTACATAACTTTAAAAAGTAAAAGGTTAAGAATAGATCCCTGTGATACACCCACATTGGCAGATTGAGAACCCACAGCCATATCACATGTTGTATATCTAAAGTAGTATCTCATCTAATGCAAAGCTCTAGTTCAACCTTGTCCTTAGAGAAATTTCAATGAAACTATAAATATATGAGATTTTTGTTATATGTAGGTGGTATGTTCAACGCAATCAAATGCTATAGAAATATCAGAGAGCGCCTATTAGTATATTCTTTTATTATTACTAGTTATGAAGATATTTTTTTATTACAACGTACGTAATCATACACAAACATTATAAGATCTCTATTAAGAACTCAAAGTCTGAGGAAGGGTAGGCGATCATTTTTTTATAAGTGTCGAATCATATTTTAGTAGAGGCGATACTCACTTTCGCTTGGGCAGAAACTAGAGTTAGATGGGAAGTACTTGCAACACGACTCAGATAAGAAACTCCAGTCAAAGAAGTCGTCCAGCCAAGAGTTGGGTGGCTGCGCTATGTACGTCTCGTTCTGATTACGATATGCTATATAGTATACACAAATCATTGTCAGTAAAACACTATGTTAATTTAATATATCTATTGAAGCAATAAAGAAAGTTCAAATATTTAAATAAAGTTCAAATCATACATGCGCGTCTATTCCCAGTTGTGACCACTGGCCTTGTCACCACTGAGGATAAATGGGAAAAAATAATCCCGAGTGTCACCAGTGGTGACGTATAACACATACTTTCCCAGTAAAATATAATGAAACAATTATAACGACATTAAATAAGTGCTTACCGGCATATAGCTGCATAGACACGCTATCAGGTCGACAGTATCTCGTCCCACATATCATGTTCTGAGTTTCCCTGTCCGAGTAGTCCAGACCTTCGGTGACTACGAAGTAGACAGGCGGGCCGATGTTTAGGTATCGATTTAAGTATTGGAAGTATTTCAGTTGGAAACTATCTTGAGGCATCGACAGTTCTTGGTCAAGACCTATTTCGACATGTGGAGCGACCTAGGAATAGAAAATGTTTTATTAGATGTATTTACGTGGGTCACACTGAAAGTTTTTTAGAATAGGCCAGTAAGAAATGCAGCCGATGAAAAATTTATTTGAATTTCGAATTAGGAACGCTTTGGGAATCTGTAGATGTTTAATGATTTCATATTTCATTTGTTTTTACAAATTGGCGGCAATTTAAAAAGTGTTGGTCATGTGAAATGAATGTGACTAGAGAAAACTTTCAACAACAATGTTACGATAGACTTCCATTGGCATTTCATTACGAAGCCCCATCTCGTGCCACTGTTTACAACTGGTTTAACGAGTTTAAACGAGGTCGAAGCAAACTCACTGATGATTCTCGAGAAGGACGTCCTTCTACGGCGACTACTGAAGACTCAAACAACTCAGAGCTCAAAACAGATTGCACGTATCAGGGATAATGATGAGACGTAGCGTGTAAATACATAATTATATCATGGAACGCGAAAGTTTAAAAGTTAGGACTATCGAATATTTATCTATCCAAGGTGTGGACCTAGTGAGTCATCCTCCTGATAGTCTCGACCTGGCACCTTGACTTGACTTGATTTTTATTTATTTCCAAAAATAAAAGATAAGCTTAGAGGAATTCGTTTTATGAACCCTGAAGATGCCGTAGCTACGTTTGAAAAAAGCGTAGAAGAGATTCCTAAAGAAGAGTGGACTCACTGCTTCAGTCAATGGTTCTATCGCATGCAACAGTGTTTAGAAAGAATCGGAGACTACTTCGAAAAGCAATAAAAATATTAACAGGCTTCTATATAATTCAGTTTTTTATTTTCTATAAACTTTCAGTGTGAGCCCCGTAAAGATAGAAACTACTGCCTCATCATTCTATGGGTCTTGTATTGGAATATATGCAGGGTTACAAAAGAGACTTGAGTATTGCAGACGTCATATCAATACTTACGGCTACAGACGAACAAAGCCACGCGAAGAATATGACCATAACAGCGGCTCGGACCTCACGCTTCATCACAAAGGGAGCGTACACGTGTTTGAACACGTTGTACAGCGCCCCCTCTCCGATTTCAACGCCCGTCTCTGCTTTAGTACCTTGTACACAGCAGAACACGTCGAATCTGACAACAAAGTTAACAGCTTAGTCTAAGGGTATAAGTATAAGGTGTTATTAAAACTATCCCGCGTAGTGTCGATGACACTACGAATCAACAGGAAGTGCTGTGCTGTGTTCGGACGGCGCGTGTCGATTGCGAGCAGCGCCACGAAGCACATGACCTGCAGCAGGAAGTGCCGTGCTGTACTGCACTGTACTGACCTGTTCGCGTTCTGACGGTGCGTGTCGATGGCGAGCAGCGCCACGAAGCACGTGACCTGCAGCAGGAAGTGCCATGCTGTACTGCAATGTACTGACCTGTTCGCGTTCTGACGGTGCGTGTCGATGGCGAGCAGCGCCACGAAGCACGTGACCTGCAGCAGGAAGTGCCATGCTGTACTGCAATGTACTGACCTGTTCGCGTTCTGACGGTGCGTGTCGATGGCGAGCAGCGCCACGAAGCACGTGACCTGCAGCAGAAAGTGCCGTGCTGTACTGCAATGTACTGACCTGTTCGCGTTCTGACGGTGCGTGTCGATGGCGAGCAGCGCCACGAAGCACGTGACCTGCAGCAGGAAGTGCCGTGCTGTACTGCAATGTACTGACCTGTTCGCGTTCTGACGGTGCGTGTCGATGGCGAGCAGCGCCACGAAGCACGTGACCTGCAGCAGGAAGTGCCATGCTGTACTGCAATGTACTGACCTGTTCGCGTTCTGACGGTGCGTGTCGATGGCGAGCAGCGCCACGAAGCACGTGACCTGCAGCAGGAAGTGCCGTGCTGTACTGCAATGTACTGACCTGTTCGCGTTCTGACGGTGCGTGTCGATGGCGAGCAGCGCCACGAAGCACGTGACCTGCAGCAGGAAGTGCCATGCTGTACTGCAATGTACTGACCTGTTCGCGTTCTGACGGTGCGTGTCGATGGCGAGCAGCGCCACGAAGCACGTGACCTGCAGCAGGAAGTGCCGTGCTGTACTGCAATGTACTGACCTGTTCGCGTTCTGACGGTGCGTGTCGATGGCAAGCAACGCCACGAAGCACGTGACCTGCAGCAGGAAGTCCACGAGCAGCGCGGCGCCCGCGTAGAGCGCGAAGGCGCGCACGGCCGGCATGTCGCTGAGCGCGCCCAGGAAGAAACACACCGACTCCGACGCCGACGTCAGAAACATTGATGGACCCACTTGTCCTAGACTATTACAATACCTTCGTTAGTGAATTATTTTTACTATATGACCAAGGCCTGAGGCACAACGGGTAAATTTTTTTAAAGTTATATGAAAACAGTCAAAACACAGATTCACAATCACAGACAAAATTCACAATACTTTGACTTTGAATTTATACCGGCTACACATATGCGGACTCTCTACCAAGGTTTACATTGCTATATGACCCAAAAATTATAATCAAGGTTAAAAAAGCAGAGCAGCCAAGGAGAGACATGGCAAAAGTGGAAGGTAGTGTCGGGTATTTGACTGCGAGGAGCCTAAGACCTGACAAAGACTGCTAGTGACGCTTTCGCAAAAATCCAGCCGGTGCAAAAGAAAATGGGTGCAAATCTATGTTTTTTTACAACCAGTCTCTTCCAGCGTCGTGTATGCTGGTCAGTTTATTAACATTTTTTTATGTAAACTCGCTTTTAGAATTCAACAACTATAAAAATTGTCTGGAAAACTTACGTTCTCCCAATTTGTTGGGCGACGGTTTCGTTCGGCTTCCTTTTTAATCTCTGGTTAGTCTGAACCAGAATGAATATGTTATCGACTCCGACCGCAAGTACCAGGAACGGAATCACTTCGATGATGATCAACGATGCAGATACACCCGCAAAACTAAATATACCAATGGAACATGCGACTGATGCTAACACGATGGTCACACCTGGAAATAAAGATTATGATGAAGTGGCTTCTGGCACATCATTTTCGGAATTTCCGGACGGTCATAAATTTTCGAGATCATTCTCGAAACAGACAAAATGGGACATACGAATGTAAGTTATTGTCGGCGATACTGAAGATTTTGTACGTCAGTACGTGGCGTTATTGCGAACCTTATGGCAGGGAACTGGTGATCTACGTAGTCATATAATCATTACAATAGTACAGTAGTAAGATATGTAATAATTACTAAAAAAGGTATTTACAGACAAAACAGAGCACTGATTTCTGCTAGAAACGGTCTACAGGAAAAGTAATTCCACCCTTCAGAAGACTACTGGTAAATATCGCTACTAGTTTAGTAATGTAGTTCTGTAGTAAGTAAGTAAACGCTTCTGGAAACGCCCCACGGGAGCAATATTTCCATACCAGATGTACTCATGTATTTTTGTAGTTAATTTACAGCGCCAGAATGACACCGCTGTTGCAAGATTTTATAGGCACTTGAAACCGCTTACTACTTGGTTATACTTATAGTAAAAAAGAGAACTGATTAACTCACCTCCAATTCCCAAGGTGATTTTACTGTCAATGAGTAGCCGGGAGAAGCTGGTGAACCTGCCCAAGGATATGGCGATGTACGCGAACATGATGAAGTAGGAGACGAGGATGGTGTACACGTCCGACTGCGACTCCCTGTCCAGCTCATCCTCGATGGACCGCTCCGAGGTATACGCTATATCCATGTACGAAGGCATTTGGTTCTCTGTGTAGTTTTTCATGAAGTTTATGAACTCCTTCTCCCATTTCAACACCGGTTCCAGCTGGAAATTGAAATTAAATGTTATATACCTACCAATTCCTTCAATTAAATGCTCAGCTGTTGAAAAGGAAAGGTCCAGACCGAAAACCTATCCAATTAGCATTTTTTTAATAATAACTAGCAGCGCCCCCGGTTTCACCCGCGTAAGCCCCGATCCCGTGGGAATATCGGGATAAAAAGTATCCTATGCGTTAATCCAGGTCCCCATCTATCTACAAACCAAGTTTCATCGCAATCGGTTCAGTGGTTTTTGCGTGAAAGAGGAACAAACATCCATCCATCCAAACTCTCACATTTATAATATTAGTGGGATGGTCATCCAATAATAAGGATTCGTATGAACGTTATTGAGGTATTTTCATCATACCTGTTGCATTTCTTTTACATTTTGTTCTATTGTGTCAACTGCAAGCGTGTAAAAGTACATCTAGGCAATAGAGAAAATGGACATAAAAGTTTCCAATTATCCCTAGCGGTAGGGATATATGGAACAAGCGTAGACATAAAATTTCCAATTGTCCCTACCGGTAAGGATAGATGGAAAAAATCCAACTATCCCTACCAGTGGGGATAATTTGGTAGGGATATATGGAACAGGCGAAAATATCTATCTATAATAGCTGACAAATAGTTGGTCTAGCTTTAAAAAAAAATTAAATAAATAAAATAAATCAAAAACGGCTGACGCTCGGGTCATTGGCCAGCGCGGGCGCCGAACTGGCGCGTCCTTCTGCACCCTTTGATCCGAGTACCAGCTGTTTTTGATTTATTTTATTTTTTATGAAATTATCGTTTCATTTTGCTGTACTAACATGACGGAGCGTGAAAAATGATAAAAAAAAGTAGTTGTAGAGACGAACCTGTCGCTTGTCGTTTTTGTTGTTGACGAGGAAGGTGAGTATCAGCGCGTTGGCCTCGTGGAAGCGCGAGCGCTTGGTGAGGGCCTCGCCCGGCTTCAGGAACCCGCCCAGAGCCACCGCAGGGAGGACTGGACCTTTGTAGTTCGATAGGCAATCTTTCAAGTATGGATTCCTTAAAATAATTTTCTTCATAAGAAAGTTTTAAAACATTTAAACATGTAATGGCTAAGGCGTCGGACTTGCGATCAAGTGGTTGCGGTTCGAACCCCACCCAGTGAATGAACGACGTGAATACTGGAGGGATTAACAAGAATACTAGTAGTGTATGACCCACATTACTAGTATTATTTATAAGAAAAAATAAAATCATAATTTTTTACTGGACATGATTACAATAATTGTTTTTAAAGTTACGTGATATGAACCGAGATTCACCCCAGAAATCTACCTGGAGCTGAGACGTGACGTGAAAGACGTGTTAATTTATTTGAAAAGGTTTTTTTTTATTTATTTTTTTTAAAAGACAACACTCGCATTAGGAATTACTCCTGTGTCGCGGGGACTTTACAAACTTACAAACAACGGACACAAAGAACACCCAGACAGACTTGGGTGGGAATCGAACCCACGACCTATGGCATAGCAGTCAGGGTCACTAACCACTAGGCCAACAGGCCAGTCAACTAACACTGTTAAAAATACTAATCCTACTTGTGTGTTTTGCCGTAGGTAGTTACTTTCTTCATTTAAATGATGCTAGTACAGTTATGGTGGCGATATCCACATACAACAAAACATACTTCAACGGCATCTAGCGAAGACAAGCTGAACTATGTAGTAACTACTGATCCTGCATCGCGCAATGCAAGGTCTCACGCCGATTAGTTATAAAAAAGGTGAAAGGACGTTTAGACTTCCTAAGATCAACCATTGGGCGCGATCTGCCAAGCATGATCAACTAGACTGGTCGTAGGATCCTTCCTTTGTGTTGGAGGGACATGACATCGCGTTCGTCTATTGTAAGAACATACTAAAATTTATTGGTACACTCTCAATTGCTTATTAACAGCAACAAAGTTAACTCGAAACATCTTGCCATCTCAGAACAGGTGTTCCTCTAATTTTAGACCACATTCATACTAAGTTCTGTTATGTAGGTATTTAGAAATATATTTAATACGTATGTTTATCAGCAGTCTGGTTACCATAGTACAGGCTCTGCCTAGTTTGGGATCAGACGGCCGTGTGTGAGATGTGTGAAGTTATTATTATTATTATTAAATGTAGTTTTCTTTTTTTACTTGACTAAATTTACTATTTATGTGAGAAAAACCACTAGGTCGATATTAGTAATGGTACCGTAATGGTTGAGTTTCATCAGCGCAAGATGCAACCGAGTCTCAATCCATACTCAGTATTTTTTCCAGAAGTGCCAATTAGTAATACTTTTTTTTATATTATAGGAGGCAAACGAGCAGACGGGTCACGTGATGGTAAGTGACTACCGTCGCCCATGGACATCTGCAACTCAAGAGTCACAAGTGCGTTTCCAGCCTTTGAGAAGGGAGTACGCTCTTTTCTTGAAGGTTTGAAGGTCGTATCGGTCCGGAAATACCGCAGGCGACAATTTGTTCCAGAGATTGGTTGTGCGAGGCAAAAAAATTCTGGAGAGCCTGGTTGTGGTGGATTGCCAATTATCCAGGAGATGGGGATGAAAATTTTGTCGCGTTGAACGATGGAAAAAATACTGTAAAACGGGAATTAAATTCAAACACAGAACCTATTTTTGTAATATCTATTTTTTTTTCGAAATTGAATTTAAGTGCACCTGAGAATGTCCTGCATTCAATTATAGATATAAGACTGGCCTATTGGCCTAGTGGTTAGTGACCCTGACTGCTATGCCATAGGCCGTGGGTTCGATTCCCACCCCGAGTCTAGGTGTTCTTTGTATGTTTGTAAACTCCCCCGTGACACAGGAGTAATTCCTAATGGCGGGAGTTGTCTTTTTTAATAAAAAAAAAAAAAAAAGATATGACGACATGGATTTGGTTCTTTGCGATCCAATTTTGAGTGACATTAGTTTTTACTTTTACATTAGTTACTCACCTGGAACACATTAGAATTTGATCAAGATATAAGTCAGACTGCAGCTCCTCGATGTTATTCTGGAACCACCCAAACACGGTCATGACGGCGCACTGGTCCGGCGTCACGGGGCCGCTGAACGGGGACGACAGCGGCGCGAAGCAAATGTCTTCGATACCCGTCTCGTTACCCAAAGCTATACACAATATGGCAATAAATGACTTTATTTAGATAGTGAAATACTAAACAAAATGGCATCCCTGCTCCTGAAGCTGGACAAAAAGTAATAATATGTATTGGTATGCTCTCAATTGCTTATTAACAGCAACAAAGTTAACGCAAAACATCTTGCCATCTCAGAACAGGTGTTCCTCTAATTTTAAACCACATTCATACTGAGTTCTGTATTTTACTGGGACCCCTTCATCCCTTCATCCCTCATCTAGGTACCATAAAAACACGATATTCTATTTCAAATCACTTTTAATTTATTTTTGTGTACACCCAAATAGATGCCGTAGATTTGCGATAAAAGAGTCCGAAAAAAAAAGAAAAGAAAAATTGAGATCTTACCTAATATTTTCTCTTGCAGATAAAACACATCTTGTAGGAAGTCAAAATTGAACACAGGCCCGAAGGTAATATTCCCAGATGGAGTATAATGTTCAATGGAGGGTAAACCATTAGAAGTTATGATCAACATCTCTGTCCTAAAAAAAAAACAAAGAATATCTTGTAAAATTATTACTATGCTATTAGCTCTGTTCCCAGCTGTTTCACCCGCGTCTAAGGTCACTTTTGGCCTTGGTCAGCCTGTGACCACAGTCAGTGCAACCTGCTCGAAAAATCAGGCAATTCAAAGGAGTGCATGCAATACCTATTATGTGATCGCGTAAATTCCCGTAAGTACTATAAAATTTTAAAAGTAGATTACGGTGATTTTAATAGAAGTTACTGGAAACTTCATAAAGGAACCGTGGACATATTATTCCGGCAAGCGCATGCGTTATATTAACTGTTCATCACCTTAAGGTAAAAAACTATCTATATTTAAATAGGCTAGAACAAATCAATTAAATACACTACGTAATCATTTTCTTTAGTGTTTTGAATTTAAAAAAAAAAAAAATTTCGTCGACGGAGCTTTATTGTTGTCAATGATGTCATGAATACAGCATTTGACAGTCAAGTCAATTCAGTTACCTTTTACTAAAAGTCAAAAGGATAATTTCTATAGAAATTTGTATGGAATAACAATTGTGATGTCATACCTACTTAGCTATCGTCATGTTTGGAATTACATTTATTATAATAATGTTTTTTTTTTTTTTTATTCTTATCTATGACTTATTTTCACGAACTAATACTAAGGCAGCAACTAATACCCAATTACGTTTGAATTTCGGCGTCTCAGCAACCACTTCTTATTAATACTGTACCTATAGAATGGTTCGAAGTGGGAGTCAAATTGATCTTTTTCCATGCGCGATCTTGTATGTGGTGCGGCCCACAGCTCCACTGGGTTCATTGTTACTTGTATATAGTTAATTCCATAACCCAATACCACTACCACGAGAAGACCTGTAAAAAAAGTTGTTAATATAAGTTGTGTCGATGCGGTAGACGGCAGTGGATTCCTAAGACGAGTATTTAGCTCAGTTTGGGGATAAAAACGCTTGGGACTTAATTGTTTTTAGATTCACAGGCTATTTGAAATACAACAGAAAAGTAATGTGAACTAATATGTTTCTCGTCATCTCTCACTTCCGCGCACTGCATCCCTTGTATTGCAATGAAATGTACTATAGTTTGTCGTAGAACGAGCGTCAAACATCGTAAATGGGTTGTCAGAAGTGAGTTAACGTCGATGGTGTACAAGGTTCAGACCTAAAACCACTAGCGCCATTTGATGCCTTAACCATTAAGTTATAGTTTCCCTTGTATAGTTTGAAAAGAATAAGGATAACACTGAATATTCGAGGATGAGCGTATGCAAGTTGAAAACAAATATTATGTACCCATGGGCGTACCAAGAGGGGGGGGGGGGGGGAGGGCAGCTGCCCCCCTGGGTTTAGCAAGCTTAGGTACGTAGTACTAAGATAATTTTCAGTAAAATTTTTGATTCCCCCCCCCCCCCCCTGGACCGACAACATCAAATTATGCTCCCCCCTGCCCCCCTGGCCTAAACCTGGAACCTTAATGGATAGGACTTAGGACCTTCCAAGTAAATTTCATATAGGTAATTCTCGCAGGACTCCCTTTGCCTGTAAATGATTAAAGATTAAACTTACCAATTAACAACACGAGCCACGGTCTAGAAGCCATAGTGTACCCCCACCACTGGAAGAAATCTTCAATCCTCCTTTCAGTTTTGGCTCCTAACTTCTCTAAGAACGTTGCTTCACTAGCGCCATCTTGTTGATCCATCGTGCAGTCAGTGGATGCAGGATTTGTCACCATTTCTTCGATGTTTTTTGCCGTTGCATAAACTATGTTTGAAGCAATATATTAAATGTGAGCGTTGAAAGCATTAGTCGAAATACAAGGCAATATAAAACAAAAACCCGACCGCTTTAAAAATACTACCTGATTAAAAAGAGTGAAACGAGCTAATTTACAAGTATAATATCTATATATGAAAACGTGAACAGGATGGTTTGTATTTTAAAATTGGAACTTTGGAATACGTGCAGAAAGCTACCATTTTTAATCAATTTGTGTTACAACGATTACTATAAGGTACAGGATTCCAGTATGTTGACCTGTCAGGGTACGGAAAGCCTATACAATGACACTCCAAGTTATACTGGTCAATGATATATAACAAAACATTTAAAACTTAATGAATGATGGTTAAAATCCGACCGAAGACATCTCTAGTAAGAATAATTACGGAGTGCGAGATTCGAAAAGTTAAAGATTTAAATAATATCCAATTTCGTAAATGTTCTTTTTAATAAATGAAAAAATAAGTTTAATAATCATAAATTTAAAATACCCCCGACTTAAAATCCCTACAACGATTACAAAAGAGCTGGTGATCTTCGAACGGCTGAACAAATTTTCTTGAATTACATAGCTAAGAACACTCCCGATCAAGTCACCTTTCTAACAAAAAACCGCACTCAAATCGGTTCATACGTTTGGGAGCTATGATGCCACAGACAGACACACAGACACACATTCACGTCAACGTCAAACTTATAACACCCCTCGTTTTCCGTCGAGTGTTAAAAAACGTAACGTAAAAGTGAAAAACAAGAAAATATTGACGGTTACAAAAATAGTCAAGGTGAAGCCGTCTTATTACTTTTATAAAAAATAAAAGTCGCGATCGGGTTACACATTTTAACCTTATTTTTTTATTACGGTGTAAAGTACATTAAATTTAGTGAGAATTCATGTAACCTATGTCACCCGGACCATTATTACAAATCCATCGATACCTCATTCATCAAAATCAGTCCAGTAGTTTAGGCGGTACGGTGGAACACACGGAAATAAAAACATAGATCCATACACATAATTATAGACAGCAAAAATCATAACCTTTTCTTTTGACTTTGCCGTAGTTGGGGAAAAAAAACGAAGAGAGATAAAGAACTTACCGTAATTCTTCTCTTGCCGGTTACAAAAGAATGTACGACTGAGGAAGGCAGTAGTGCATAAGACAAAAATGATGGCCATGATGACCGCTCCGTTTATGTTCAAGGCTTTTGGCAGTTGGTGCGGCTTCGGTGCTGGACAGGATAAGTCGCAGTCGAGACACGAACAGCCAGGCTCGCCCTGCACAGTTACAACTTTTGAGAAAAAACTGTGTGGGTGGCGCAGTGGTTAATAATAATAATAAATATATATTTTTTTTATATAATAATGTTTTTAAAAATGTAATTTATATGTTTTATAGATGTTAATAAAGAGAATAATAATAATAATCCATTTATTTCAGAATATATCCATAATTCGTTAGTATACAATTGACCTTAACACTATGGTAGTACATGCAATTGGCATAGATAATTAATTATGGGACTGTCATATCTGTCCGCAATGACACTCAGGAGACGGTTAGGGCTACCACGTATCCTCTGCAGCAGTGAAGCCGCTCGCTTTCGCCTGATTGCTGCAAAACCGTCTGTGTAAGCATCGGCGAACATGCCCGAGGCACTACACCACCGTGGCAGCCCCAACAGCATCCTAAATGCATTGTTATACTGGATCCGGAGAGCACTAAGGTTGTCGCTTCGTCACTATGTCGCGCCGAGTGTTGTCGCTTTGATTCCCAGACAGGACATAAATTTATGTGATCCATAAATAGTTGTTCCGAGTCTGGTTGTATTTCGTGATCGTCTGTAAAGTCCCCGGGACAAAGCAATCATTCCTAGTGCGGGAATTTTCTTATAAAAAAAGGCAAGTGCGAGTCTGATTAGCGCACCGAGAAGGTTCCGTAACCAAACAAACTTATAAGTTTAGTGTACATATATGTAGACAGTACATCCATGTTGGTTCGAGTTCTCGAAGATTTTTGCCCGTTTTTCCGAATACATCGATTTACGACAAAGTCAACTTTCATATCGCAAAATACTCACAACTTTTTTTTTATGTACTTAATAAAACAACAAATTAACGGCTTCGATTTTTAGGGTTCCGTTCCTCAAAAGGAAAACAAAAGGAAGCCTTATTGGTATATATGGTATTAATTTCAACTTGATGCGTCCCGGGTCTTTGAGAAGGAGGGACAGATAGACAGAGGGAGAACAAAGTGATCCTATAAGGGTTCCTATTTTTCCTTTTTAGGAACGGAACCCTAAAAATAGCAAAATACACCCCTTGGTTTTTTACAATCAAAAAATATTTTGTACCTTTTAGTTCGGTTTGCTATTATAGCGTCTTTTTATAATTTATAAATTTTTAGATATCCAGAAATACGCATGTTTATAAACACTAAATTAAACAAAACTTAGCTCATACCGGTCTACCAACGTTGCAGCGTCTGGTTGGAGGATCGTACGGTGTTAAACTTCTTGCAGAATCGCTATAGTTCTTGTAATTAACCTGAAATGGCACTTCGTCCACGTCTTTTGTGTCACCCATGAACTTGAACCAGAGTTCTGGAGTACAGTCAGGACCATCATCGCCGCACATCGAGTGCATAGCTACTTCATTACTTGATGGAATTTGTACCTGGAAATATTTACAAAAATAATATTTTACATGCTCGATAACTTTAAAATTTTTCCAGGATAAAAAGCCTATGTGCTATTACAGACTATAATCTATCTCTGTGGAGAATTTCAGTAAGAAACATCCATCAGCTGCATGGTATGAAGCTCTTCGCACGGACGCAGATAAGGAAAGTTATGCCAAAGTTTACTTCGTTGACTTAGTTCAAGAATTTTAAAAATCAAAGGCTCACTTCTGAAAATCGGACTCTAATCTAACCCCGCCGTTTTTGACTTGAATTGTTAGGTCATACTCGTTTTGGGTTGGACTCGAACCATATTTTTGAAGGGTAGTGGTACTATCTCTGCCAAATGTCACCAATTTTAGCACAAGTATACTACGTTCTACATTCTCAAAATCCTTTACGGACTCCGTTGTGCTGTTTAGAATTTGGTAACAGAAAACTTAACAACTATTAAAATTTGCCCGACTTAGAAATCAAACCTATGACCTCAGGTCACTAGCAAACATAAGCGAGACTTTATGCAACGAGATCAACAACGACGCGTTTGTTAGATGTCTGTAAATTTTACTGACAATAAATCAAGGACAAACGGAGATAAAATGAGAGCTTTACCTGGGAACATGAGTTAAATGTAGCTTCCATGTATGTTTCGCTGAGGTGGTAATCTACCGACAGTACCTGCTGGTGTGTTCCTGAAAGCAAAAGGAAAGTGTTAGTTAAGAATATACGGTTTTACTCACGTGTATATTTCGGGGATATCCGACTAGTTTCGGACCGGATCGGATCGGATTTTATTCGAATAAAATGAAAGTGATTTATATTTTGTGCTTGCAAATGTATGGTGAAATGTGTAGTTGCAATTTTATAGGCACATACAGTAAATACAAACAACTACATCTGGCTATACAATTGAATTGATTACAATGCGATTCAAAGTCAGAAACGCAAGGTTGACCTCATAGCCTTTGAAGTAACTATAGAAGCTACACATTGTATACATACATACATACAGTCACGCCTGAATCCCTGAAGGGGTAGGACGTGTATTAAAAACCAACATTTTGCGTACTACCTATCCGTAACTAGGTATACGTGCCTTGGAGAGCACGTTAAGCCGTCGGTCCCGGTTGCCATACGAACATCTGTGGTAGTTGGAGCCCTAAAAAGTCCGACAAGCTAGTCTAACCATAGAATTTCGATATCGCCTAGTAGTTGGGTTGTGGAGGTCTGATGGCAGTCGCTTCACGAAAAATATCGAAGTTCGGCCGTATCATAGTTAGACTGAAAGCTTACTCCAACAATTGGGAAAAGGCGCGGAGGATGATAATTTTGCTGAATGCCTATAATTGATTCCTACACCACGTAATACTAATTCCTATTACGTTTATCTTAGTTTTTTTAATGAAATGAAATGAAATGGTAGGAATTTTACTGCGCCGTAAAGAGCTGCGATTAGGAATAAGGATTCGGGGCTCCTCTATATACTTATTACTATTGTTACGAGCAACCCGCGGGCGCCATCTATTGTCGACTATACGAAGTCATAGAGGGCGACGATTACCTAAAGTGAGATGAACGCCATCTGTTGATAATACACGGAACTAGTAGTCTATGAATAGAATGTGCCACGACTGCCACGAGGTATTGGAAAGTTCTATGGAGGTTTCCAAAGGCCAGTTAAATAAATTTTAAGTTGAACGATCAACGAGTAAACAAGTGATAGGTGCGAAATACGTGTATTTGATCATTGAAATAGTGAGGATTAATGTGATTGTGTTGTTTGTGATTTATTAAAATAAATTGTGTCTATTTTGGTAATAAATTGGTTTATATTTCTATTCCCAAACTCATTTCGTAACACTATGAGAATGGATTACAAATTTTCTTTCTTTCTTTCTTCCAAATTGTCACTTACCATTGTAAGGGATGATCTTGGGGTACAGATATTCGCTTTGGTTCACCCCGCAGGTCATAGCGCAAATGTGTGACAGAAAGTTGTCCAGGCACGAGGGGCATCTATTGATTAAGTTCTCCACTTTTTGAAGCTTCTCCTTCATTTTATTGAGCTGTTCATAACTGCAGCATGATGTATTACCTTTCGCCTCGTCGGGGCAGTATTTCTCTAGAATCGTCTGCAAGAAAGGAAAATGCGAACTGTATTTGACTCAGATTCAGTTAAAAAAAAAGAAATAAACAGAGACTTTGAAGCTATTTGAACTATTCAAAAAACTACAGTCAGCTCACATTAAGATATGCTCTCGAGTGTACTTTGGAATCCCTCAAAACGCAAGCAGACATTATACAAAGTAATAAGAAGTTCACGAATCTTAGGCAGAAACGACACATAATCAGGGTAATTTCCATTGGTGGTTTACAATGGATCTGTTATAATGACCAACAGCCGAAGACATCGATGTATAAAGAGTCTAGTAAATACTTAAATATCACTGTAAATAGGTTAAAGTTCTAAATAATAATGTCACTATTGCAGCACGATAAGCTCTTTCCTTCCCATTCAATACGTACAACTATTTTTGAAAACAACCTTATTCAAACATTTTCCTTTTGTTATCATTAATATATGTCCATGTTAATGTGAGAATCAACTAGTCATAGAACATAAAATAGTTCGTGGTAATAAATGGGCTATTTAGAGCTCCTTGCATTGCATCATTTACAGGTATTTTATGCTTTTTTGAAGTAACTCACTAACTACAAAAAGTGTGATATAAGTTGGACACGCCACACACAGACTTTTACTTTAAAAGATAAACCGACTTCAAAAAACAACTATTCCATAAAAGACTTATATGGTTTTCTCGTGGATGCCATTGCCAGCTTTCAAATAAAAAAAAATCTTTAAAATCGGTTCACCCAGTCGAAAGTTCAGAAACAACAAACATAAAAAACAGTCGAATTGAGAAGCTCCTCCTTTTTTGAAGTCGGTTAAAAATGTATTTAAATTTAAAAAGTAACAACGAAAACACTATTTGGCTTATCGTAGTTTTCACGTGCACAAGGTCCAAAATGTATAAAGTTCGCGTTCGAGTCAGCTGCCAAGGCAAAGTTAAACGATTATTTTAAAAAAATACACAAAGTTAGACACTATTATGTTCTTTTAAACACAAACAGATATATTATTAATGGAATAAGGTATCTTGCACTTAGAAACGCTGTTTTTCTAAATACCTCGGAATAAAGTGCCTTTACCTTATAGATAAGGCGGCCATTCGCACACGCATTCTGCGGGACCGTCTCCAGATGCCAGATGTAGTCCCGCTTTGCAATAATTCGTAAAACAGTTGTCAGTCATGTCCCGCATGACTATTTTTTAACTCTACTGCACTACACACACCCATAGCGCATAGGTCACAATGACGACGCGACGCCCTAAAGAATTTGGTGGAGATGAAGTACAGTACAGAACAACGATGGATGGAAGTGTTTGAAAAGGTACACACATTAAACATTTATCCCGAATTCAATTTTCAGATAGTTGGCCGCTTTACTTATCCCACTAGTCCCACTAATATTATAAATGTGAAAGTTTGTATGGATGGATGGATGGATGTTTGTTACTCTTTTACGCAAAAACTGAACGCACTGAACCGATTGCGATGAAACTTGGTATGTAGATTTCTGGAGACTTGGATTAACGCACAGGCTACTTTTATCCCGATATTCCCACGGGATCGGGACTTACGCGGGTGAAACCACGGGACGCTGCTAGTATTACTTTAAAATGTGAAAGTTTGGGTGGATAGATGGATGTTTGTTACTCTTTTACGCAAAAACCACTGAACCGATTGCGATGAAACTTGGTATGTAGATAACTGGAGACTTGGATTAACGCATAGGCTACTTTTATCCCGATATTCCCACGGGACCGGGACTTACGCGGGTCTTACGCTAGAAACCGCGGGGCGCTGCTAGTAGAGGAATAAAAATATTAATAAAATAGGCATAAAATCACGATACTCACTACGCGCCACATTCCATGGCGTTCAAGAGGAAATCTCATTTACCTATAAATAGATACAAAACATTCCGTCTATGTTATCCAGTTTGGTTTTCCCTATAAGTATAAAGTAAATTGTTTACATGTGCCACTTCTATAAGCTAACGAAGTAACGAAACTATTAGTTAAAAGTAATACATCTTTAATAATAATAGTTTATTGTTTTGCTCTCACATAGCTACAAAATACAAAATTGCACTAAAGAAACTTAATCCAGACATGAATTTGCAACTAATGTGTGAGAGACCGGTATCTGTACTAGATGACCTGTATGACAGATTACCAGCCTCTCCAGGCACCGGACTCGTGCAGTACCAGTATGTCAGGCAACTGTCTCGGTGGGCTACAAAAATATTAATGAGAGTGTGTGTGTGCGCGAGTGCGTGTGCAAGTGGATTGTATCTTTGTAAAGCCTATTCATGTTCATCACTGTCTAAGTCTTAACTAACATTATAAATGCAAATATGAGTTTGGTTGCTTATAATAGCTAATAATAATTTGGCCTGTCGGTCTAATGGTTGATCCTGACTGCTGAGCCAGAGGTCGTGGGTTCGATTCCCACCTAGATCAAATAATTGAGTGATGAACATGATTATTTGTTTTGTGTCTGGGTGTAATTTATCTAAAATATGTATGTATTTAGAAATATATAAGTATGTTTATCAGCAGTCTGGTTACCATAGTACAGGTTCTGCCTAGTTTGGGATCAGACCACCGTGTTTGAGATGTGTGAAGCTTTTATTATATTATTAAATATAATTGTAATTTGTATTTAGTACCTAGTTTTATAACATGACGTTATAATTCCTCTCTAAATGCCTTTTTCTCTTTACTTCTATCTTACACCAAAACTACCCATTATTTTTAGGGTTCCGTACCTCGAAAGGAAAAAACGGAACCCTAATAGGATCACTTTGTTGTCCGTCCGTTCGTGGGTCTGTCTGTCTGTCAAGACCTTTTTTCTCAGGAACGCGTGGAGGTCTCAAGCTGGAATTTATATCAAATACTTAAGTCTACTGTCCCTTGGAGCTGTGAAAAAATCAAACTTCTAAGCCAACGCAATCAAAAGATACAGCCGTATATGCCGCAATTTTCCGCAAATTTTCGACACTCGCAAGGGAATCAAAACCTATAGGGTACTTCCCGTGAACTCAGAATCTTGAAATTTGGTACGAAGCAACGTCTTATAAAGATAAAGGAAAAATTGCGAAAACCGTATATTTTTTGTAACATCATTTAATAAAAATATTTTACGGAACCCGGTACGCGAGTCTGACTCGCACTTGGCCGGTTTTTTTATCTATTATTGATTTTGCCCATCCAAAGTTTGCCTGTAATCGCTCTTATCGGTAAGGCCGCCTATTGGACATATCCAGCGGCGGAATTACACATTTACCGCCAGTAGGCTATTAAAATTTTGCCGCCCCTACCGGTCGGTCTATCTAGCCCCAGAACAAGGCATAAAAAATAATGTAGGCCCCAAATTTGCGTCCCAAAAATCTGCCGCCCTAGGTTTCAGCCTACTCAGCCTACTGGTAAATCCGCCACTGAACATTTCCACTTTGTGTATTTATTTTAAGTAATATATCGTCGGTGTACAATAATGATTTTTCGATTCTATTCTAATATTATGAATGCAAAGGTTTATGTGTGTTTGTTTGTTACGCTTTTTCATTGCCGATCATCTTGATATTTTACATATTAAGGTACATTCCATCAGTAAAAACTGTAAACAAGAGATGGATAACAAAATCTAGAGTACCGCTAGCGAAGTCGCGATTTTCCCCACTAGCTTTTAATAGAAGTGTTGTATAAACTTCATACTAAATACAATTTACATCCTACATCACAATTTTTTTTTTATAATATAGGAGGTAAACGAGCAGACGGGTCACCTGATGGTAAATGACTACCGCCGCCCATGGGCACCTGCAACTCAAGAGTCACAACACTATCTTTCTCTCTGATATGGCGAAGGAGACGATGGCTGGTCCATGCGTCATATTTGTGAACGGGTGCTGCTTGTGGTGACTGGTCGGCCTAGTCAGCGATGCTTTAGCCTATACTATTATTTTGGTTCGTTCAACTGCAACTCACTGCAACTCTAGCCTCATAATCCAGTCACGAATTAGTTTTAACAGTAGACTTTGTAACTGATGTGCACCTTGAATGATTTCTATGTTTAATAGGTTCAAACCTTCATCGGTATCACTGAGTGATATTTTTTGTTTGTACGTTAGCTTTTGGAGCATTTCAATAAAATGAAATTCAGGTGGCAACAGCTTGCATCGTGTTTACCTTTTATGTAACACTAATACCATTGTACCTGAAGATCTGACTTTTGAAAAGAGTGGCCATGAGTTTCTTTGCCAGTATTCTTCTCATAAGGCTCTACGCATTTTGGAAACTGGAAGTTATAGATTGACACAAGCAGGCAGTAGATTTTGGTGTTTTCACCTAATTTACCTCGACAATCCAGTACATGCTGTGGCGTCTGTTTGCGTCGATCTATGATTTTTAACAGTAGCTTCAATTTAACGTTCATAAATGTCACTTAGTGTCTTAATTGAATAAATGATTTTGAATTTGAATTTGCGTTGCCAGCGTTTAAAGTGTGAGTAGGGAAAGGAGGGAATAGGGGGCGAGGAGGAGAGAGGGATGGGTCCGGTAACGTCACTCACTCGGCGAAAAGCAATGCAAACATTGCTTCACTGCCGGTTTTCTGAGAGGCCGTGGTATCACTCCGGTCGAGCCGGCTCATACGTGCTGAAGCGTGGCTTTCCCATGAAAAATATTCTTGAATCACCTTGGATGGGTAATGAGTATGCTTATTACTTTTCAGAAAAATACTCTCTGGTTCACAGTTCAGTGCCCGAGCGACCGAAACACATCCACACTATAGAAGACCAGGGTTTAACAAAGAACTTATGAATACACTAGCAGCGCCCCGCGGTTTCACCCGAGTAAGTCCCGATCCTGTGGGAATATCGGTATAAAAAGTAGCCTATGCGTTAATCCAGGTCTCCAGCTATCTACATACCAAGTTTCATCGCAATCCGTTCTGTGGTTTTTGCGTGAAAGAGTAACAAACATCCATCCATCCATCCATCCAAAGTTTCACATTTATAAAATTAGTGGGATTTCTTTTAGTTGGATAGGGATGCCCAGACAGGATTTGCAATGCGTTACTGACACTACCCTAATATAACAGACGGGACGTGAGCTTGTTTGCAAATTCAGTGGCATTACATATAATAAAGTTATCCCCTTATTCATAGTCTCAGAGAAAATCTGTCTAAATCTTCAGCGAGTTTACATGACGGCGTAAATCCCTGTACTTGAATCGATCATTCCGGTGTCCCCTGTCCGCGTTGGTCGTGGACATCGCAACGATTAAAATAATTACTTTTGTCCACCACTGGGGAACAAATACACAACCTCTTATATTGTTCCTCTTAGGCACCACTGGCGGACATTGACACGACCTTTTTAAAACACTCCCCTGGGGAACAGCTCTTTATCCACCAGTGGCGGACAGTGCCACAACTTTTAACATTATTCCTAAAACCCTCCTATTATTTTTTACTGTTATATGAAGAATGTTTAATAACAGATTTTTACGTGGGAGAGCCATGTTTCGGCACGTATGGGCCGGCTCGACTCCGCTCGATACCACGGCCTCACAAAAAACCGGCCGTGAAACAATGATTGAATTGCTTTTCGCCGCGTGAGTGAGGTTACCGGAGGCCCTAACCCTGCCCTCTCCCCTATTCCTGTCCTTCCCCTCTCCCCCCTCTCCCGTCTTCCCACTCTACCTCTATTCACACCTTAAAGGGCGGCAACGCACTCGTGACTCTTGTAGTCATTCAGCATCAGGTGACCCGTCTGCTCGTTTGCCCCCTATACCATAAAAAAAAAAAAAAACATGCTTATCATGTGTGATTTTACTGATTAACAATATTTTATGTTATGGATAAATAGCTAGATAACACTTTATTTGTACACTTTTGTTCGAATGGAAGTGTCATACATTTCATTTAGGTCTTTATTGCTAGATGCAATGTCTTCAAGGCATCTTCAGGATGGATCAAAATGATTCAGAGAGACAGGAATAGTTGGTGGTGTATTTAATTTTTTTAAATAAAACTTGTAAATTATAATAAATATAGAACTATACAGATATACTGTATAGTTTTGCCCTACTTTACGTTCTAACCTACGGTTTCGCTCACGTGTAGGTACTACATGTTCAAATACTTCATATCTTTATCTTTTCATAAAATAAAAGTAGCCTAAGTTACTCCTTAAAACACCAGCTATCTGCCAGTAAAAGTCCCGTGAAAATCTGTACACCCGTTCCGGGGATTAGCCGGAACAAACAGTCAGACAGAAAGACAAAAATTAATAAATTATATTTTTTGATATATGTACCGTGTAAACATTCGGATGCATGTAGTAAAATGCTGTTATAATGACATTACAGACACACGCACTATTTATTTGTTTAAATAAATACCAATACTTATTTATATATACATATACACATAAATGTGTATACAGTAATCCTGAAATAGTGTATTCAGACCATCATTCTGAGTCGAAAATCATTGGAATTTATTGCCGGAAAATTGCGCCGCAAAATTAAACGTGTAAAATGATGACCATAAATCGTTAATCTCGCATTTTTATGAGGAACTGACTTTTGTATTGTGTTAAGTATAAACAGAAATGTTCCTCATATAATATGTAATTTCAATAAAGTAGGTACCTTTATTTGATTAATTGTAAAAAAATATTTTAGGCATTACCTACTACTACTAGGATAAAATACATTTTTCACCGACGAAAAAATGGAGGAGGTTCTCAAATCGACCCGTAACTTTTTACAGGGTAGTCCGATTTCGATAATTCTTTTACTATATAGGGGGCATACTTCGAAGTTTGTCCTATTTAAATTTCAAATAAATATTTCAACCCTAAGAGTTGAAAAATACGGGACGAATGATTGTTCACCCATTGACTTTTCACCTGTGAACCGATTTTGTTGAAACTTAACTTAATTAAATGTAGTGATATGATACTACAATATGACGGAGACTAAGAAATAAAAAGTTTTTAACAAAAAAATTAACCGACGACAGAAGAAAGATACTGAAAAGTGAGAAATAAACTTTTTAGCCTAACCACAGATGAGATAATAGTTAGTTCGTAACTAACTAAACTCCTACACTAATGTAAATAGGTAGTTACCTTAATAATTTTTTAGTCGCCGCCAAACATACAAACAAAAAAATGAAATTCGAAAACACTTCGGTGAATAGACGCGTCGCCGTAGCGTATTTTAGGTACTTATGAATTTGCTTGTTTGTATGTTTTGCGCCGACTCAAAATTGTTTAGGTATTTATTTTATTTTATTATTTACACTATTTACATTAGTGTAGGAGTTTAGTTAGGCTAACGAGTTTATTGTTCACTTTCAGTTTCCTTCTTCTTTCGTCGGTTTAATTTTTTGTTAAAAAGTTTTATTTGTCATTATGACGGCGTAAAGAATGCTTCTCGTATTTGCCTACCTAATATTTTAATTTATTTCCGAGATCCGCAGATAGGATCAGAATTGTGTGGTCCAAAAATCAGATTAATAAAGCGATAGATACTCACTCTCGAAGCATCTTCTATCGGCAATGCCGTACCGTTGTAAGAGCAGTATGTAAATTTTACACTGGTCTGGTTACATACTCCATACCATATGCAGTGACCTTCCGAAGAAGCAGGTGGTATCTGCAACAAGAAAATAAATGACTGTTTAATTATGGTTAATTAGTCGCAAGAAACGCTAATGAGATTGGACGAGAACAGCCGCCATTTTCCTAAAAACACCATCATTATTATCTTTGTTATCTGAGGGAAACAAATACAATAAAACAAAAAGCCTGCTCTCATAAAGTGCACAAACGGTCGTTAAACGTATATTATGCTCTTTTGCTCTATATTAAATTGAATTACGAATTCATCATGGTGTTTAGAACTTTCGACTTTGGGGGATACTTTGAAGTTAAATAAGTAGTTTGTGTCAAAATTTATTTATTTATTTATTCTGTAGGGAAACAAACAGGTTTACAATAGATATAGCTAAATCAATCTTTACTAGGAGTTTCAATTAATTGTACACCCAACCCAATTTCTTAATACGAAAAAAAAAATTGACAACAATTGACAGTTTCTAAGTTATTAATTAAAAAAAGCTTTTCTGTGCTGTTAAATAGTACTTGAATTCAACTAAGTAATATAATATATATCGTGTTAAAATATAGTATTTTTGATCAGTAATTGCGACATATTATTGTTATTCCAAGAACAATGTTACAAGTGACCGAAGGCCTTTAATTAAATTGGTAACTTAATAGAAGAGTACTTACTATAGTACGTCATCACATCGTTAGAGTGAGAAATACTATATAATGTCCTTGTGTAGTTTTACAATTTCTTACAATTTTGCCGACAAAAAGAGATAAACATTCTAACAACCGATAAGATAAAGATAAAGAAATACGGGGAAACATCGGTTTGGTGAAGAGGGGGAGGTTCACTGACGATACAGAAATAGTACTGGGAACTGGGATCACAGATTTATTCATTTTTGTCACGCCATCGAATCGAAAACAAATATATATGTAACACATGAATTTATGTTACAAGGCTCAACTCTATGAAAACGAGCGTTTATATGTAGATCGACACTGGCAGATAGCAATCTTAACAATTTGCTAAACGGCAATTTGTCATTTATTCTTATAACTAGCAACCTGACCCGGTTTCGCACGGGCAGTAGAGACATCTTTAACAATCATCATCATATTTCAACCAATTTACACAAAACGTCAACAAATTGTACACCTAAACCTTCCTCATGAATCACTCTGTCTATTGGTCCGTCAGTCAAATCCGTTCAGTAATTTTTCAGTTTATCGCGAACAGACAGACGCGGCGGGGGAGTATGTTTATAATATGTAATGTTGTAGTGATAATGTCACTTTTGATAAAGCATTATGTGTTGATGTCATTTCCGTTTGTATAAAAAAAAAACGATTTCTTCTCTTACAGTTCTTACACTGATTTCTTCAATTGGCAATACTGCGAGACAACGAAAAGGTTAACACGGAACGCAACATTTATAAAAAATCAGGCACTGTGTATGTATTAGTAACAAATTAAGTCACATACGATCATTATAAGGTAGCGTTTCGTTCACTATTTGCCGGTACGGTAATAGAGAGCTGACGCGTGTGCAATGTGTGCATCTTAACATTTACCAAATATTTTCGTGCAAAATGTATAAAAATGTTCTTGTAAGAAATGTAGTTCATTGCGTGCTTTCGTAGTTACAATATAGTTAGTATTCAAATGTGATACGCAATGTATAACCTGTTAGTAGATTAGACAATAACCGTTTTCTCCGTCCACATCGCACTTCTTACTTATTCTCAGTTCTGTGCACTGATAGTGATTTTTTTTGCTTTTACTTCACATTTATAGGCATAGCATAGCATTATATATCTTCTTTATTCAGCATATACTGCACTTTTATCGCACGTAAGCCTGAAGAATTTGTGCCCTTCTCGCGTTGAGTTAACATTCATAGAACTCTTACTCGAGTATTAGGTACCTATTAGCACTGTAATAGCAATAATTAGCAAAGTATGAAACGTGCTCTCAACGTTTATAGCACGTAGTTTGTTTTGTGGTGTTTATTGTTTAATTAATGATATTAACAGTATTTATCGTAGATGTGGCCTTAAAAATACAAGCAGATATTAGTAGGTATGATGTAACAACATAACCCTGACCCGAAAATTGGGTTTACCCATATTGCTGAACTTAATATAGGTAAATCCAAATCTAGTCTATAGATTGCTGAATTCTATTTAAATTACATATTTATCTCGAAAAACGCCTGAATATTATTAAAAAACTGTCAGTCGTAGCTCGTAGGGCTGTACGTCAGAATTGAAAACATAACTAGCATAATATATATTTATGTACACACTAACACATCTGTATATATCTCTATCTGTATATCTGAGCGTGACGGTCACACGAGTTCAATGCTTTTCCCCATACCAAAAGTGCCCAATAACGCGCCCAGAGAAGTTTTCACTTTAAAAAAAAAACAGTTCCTGGGTACTCATACAAAACAAATAGGGGCATTTAAATTTCAAGATTAGAGATAATCTCTCTCGATAGAATACACTAGGTATTAGGTTAGTAACTCAGCGAGTTACTAACCTAACCTATTTAAAGTATTGTGCTGTGTGTGTGTGTGTGTGTGTGTGTGTGTGTGTGTGTGTGTAGTGTATTGTAATATTACTGGAATTATGAGTCACATTTAAAAACTTTTGCGTTTCCAATCAAAATGGTTGAACCAGTTTTAGATATATTTGAATTGTCAGCAGTAGGTAGTAAGTAGTCAGTCGGACTAAGTCAGTTGTGAAGTTAGTTGCCTATTCCAAAACGTAGATCCTTTGGAAAAGAACAGGCAAGAAAGGACCAAGGACACTCTTTTTAACATGTTTTTATCAAGTGAGGAGAAACCTTCCTTAATAATTGGGTTATCAAACTCTGGTGGACATCACCATCTCCTATGACGAGATCCTCGATCGCGCTGAAGCAGATAAGAAAATCAAGTATCTGGACGTGGTGCACGAGGTTACCGACATGCGGAGGGTGGTGTCCACAGAAATAGTCCCAGTTGTTATATCAGTCAATGGCTTGATCCCGAGGAGCCTTTCAGTCCAGCTTGAGAGGCTCGGGATTAGTGGGCAATCGATGGTGGCCAAGATGCAGAGAGCAGTCTTGCTCGACAATGCCCGAATAGTCCGCCGATTCCTCTCCCAATCGCCCTGACGCTCCGGCCGAATGTTGCCCACCTCGCCGTGGATTTTCCTGCCGCTTCTTCGAAAGCGAGGTAGTGTTTGATGCATATAACAATACTTAATAACTTTTTTTTACAGGTCTTGGTAAAACATAATATACTGGGGTGTTACAGAAAGGTGTGGTCAAGTTTTAAGAGCGGTATGTGTAGCCGACATAACATCTATATAGTTGAATTAGATTAAAAAATGAAAAATGTTTTTATTTTTCAAATATTTTCTTTTCGGGTTCTGCTTTTCCTGGTAGGTGCACGTTTCTAAACAACATGTTATGACTTTTCATGTCAATTTCAATGTTTTTGTTTTTTAATTTTTTTTTATGCAGACATTTTCAGAAAAATCTGCACATTCCATTAACATTTCCATCCTTGGTATTAAATACCCATAGTTTTATTCATGTCGGCCCACTCTCTTACAATATATTAGCTTTATCGTTCAATTTTAAAGTTTAATTTGTCAGTTTTAAAATAGATCTCTGTATTAAAAATCACGAATTTTCTTAAAATTGTTAGCGCAGTAGTTACTCACGGGGTCTACTATACGACCTTAAACTATGATTACACCTTTCTATAACACCCTGTAATATTAATTTAATTAAAAAAATATGTATGTATGTTTGTCAGTGTTCTAGAGCCCACAGTATAAGGTATGCTTAGTTTTTGTCCAGACAGCGTGGCTATGTACCTACTATATCCATCAATATTATTATAGTGCTATTGTAAAACAATGTCATCCCGTTAGACCTTGACTTCGTGCGAACAGTATTTAAATCATATTTTCCTTGACTACCGACAGGATATCCTCCTATTTGTTATCGATCGCAGTTCAACAGACTTCAATGCAAATAAATAATTCTTAATACAAACTTTTATCAGCTTTTTTCTATTCTTTTGTTATTTTTTATAAATTCATATTAGAAAACTGGATTTATTTACGAAAAAAACGGTCCTTAAGCCGAATTGATAACTTCCTAAAATAAAACGTTATACGTATAAATAAATATTATGGGCGGTTTTTATCTAATAAACCAAATTCATGACAGTTGAACAGGTTAATTTTATTCCTAATGGGGAAAAACTACACCAAAACTACAAAACTACACTTCGCGTAGGTTGAAATTCAGACGACGAGCGAAGTAACTACAGCGACTACACTTTGCACTCGCAAGAAAAGGATGTCTTCTCTTTTCTTCCTGAGATGATGTTGCTGCGTCCGGATAATGTTCTGTTGAAGCGGGATTAACCCACATTTGGAAACATTTTTTTTTCCAAATGTGGGTTAATCCAGACCACAGTATATATATACATTATACTGTGTATAAGGTATAGAACCTTACGCACAATCAGTGGCGTAATTACACCATCTGATACCCGTGGCTAATTCATTGGATATGTGTGAGTCTGACTCGCACTTGGCCGTTTTTGAGGTGAAAACTTATTTAGCGGCGTTGTGCACTTTTTGGGATGGGTAAAAAATGTTAAACTCGCGTCAGGACACGTGACCCTGATCGAAAAATCGTAAGACGGAGCCGAGTTTCTTATATTTAAAAAAATATAACATTCGAAATTCAAACATTTTTGAGCGGCCAGGACCGCAGAACTTCCAGTGTACCCTATGTGTACATTATGTTATTACATACTTTTTATTTTTAACCTAATTATATATATATATATATAGATGTGTGTGTGTGTGTGTATGTATATGCAAATACATTATGAAGTTATGTTTTCACTTCTGACGTGCAGTCCTACGACTGACTGTTTTTTTTACTCATGTAGTTTATTAAACTAGATAACTTATATTGATTAAATACAAAAGTAATATTTTTAATACATTTTGTAATTAGTGCCTCCTGTGTTCAGGGCCTTTGGTGCCCGGGGGCCCCCTCGAGCCGGGGACCCGTGGCATTTTGTCCGCTCTGCCACCCTATTGTTACGCCACTGCGCACAATGTAGGGCCAGCTTCTACGGTACTCTACAAAACCACAGGTACAAAAACGCTAAGAAATTTTCAAGCACCAATTAATGGCTGAAACACAAAATGTGTTTCCACTGGTAAGCAGAGCCACGTAAAAGGAGTTAAGGTTAAATAATTCTCTTTATGCCATGTTTCCTCAGTACGACCATGTTTGTTGGCAGACTTTTCTTGGAACATTTTTCATTACTATGCCATATGTATAATTTATAAAGATAGAGCAGTGTAATCCTAAAATACTCCTGACTCAAAAAGCAAAACTGCAAACTCAGATTAAAAAAGAGATAATGGTCTTCGAACGGTTAAACAGATTTGGCCTTGAATTATATGGTCTAGCTTAGGACCTATGAAGTCACAGACAGACACACAGACTCTTCCTTTTGTGTCAGGAGTTAAAAACTGTTAACAGACAAGTTAAAAGCAGCAGAAGTGGAGATAAAGAAAAATATTTTTGAACAGTGTATTATTATGGTTTAGTTACAATTTGTTAATGCCGCGTTCCATCCTATAATTAAGAAACGATTCGTGTTGCTTACGGACGGTAAAACTTCGTTGAATTTTCAACGAAAATTTTACCGTCCGTAAGTAAAACGAATCGTTTCTTGATTATTGGAACGCGGCATAAAAGGTTAGTTACATTGGGTTGGTTAAGAGCTAATTATAAAATAAAAATTAAGAGTTAATGTAAATCCTCACGTCCCGATGTTAGATAAAGGGTCACGATGAAATTGGTAACCACCGATTAGGAATTCCAGTTTTGTGTTTCCGCTGGTAACAGCCGTTAAAAGTGTTTGAGAGGTCAAAAATATTTAGGTACCTATTTATTTATTTTATAACTTTTGAACAGTGTATTATTATTATTTATTATCAGCATTTTTATTTATTATTATTATTTTTAAAAGTGTATTATAACTTTTTTTATTTCATTTATTGGTATCAAAGACTTACGTTTTCCATTAAATGTAGAAACAGTAAAAGTTCCAAGAAGATAGGTAGTAAACGTTTGAAAAATACTCCATAGTTAAACATAATATTTTATTCACTACTCGATTTTGCACAATTACCACATTTACACATCCAATTAATCTGAATAAACTTGTAAACTTATAGCTTGTCCGAAATGTTTACCTATCTTTCAACAAAAAACTGTACTGCTTCACGCTGTTGTTTGCAGTCGAATGTCTGTTAACTGTATATTCTGAAACTAATATTTAAGTATACCGATAACGAACGGACGACTAGATGCGAGACATATTCAAGGAACAGGTATGTGGATTAGGTATTTCTCACGAACTTTTCAATTAAACCAAGTATTAGGTTAAGAAGAGGATTTTCTCACTCACTTGGAATGATTTTCAAAGTTCCATGCCTAGTAACGTGGCTTAAACTTTCAGCTTTTAGCGTTTTTGCAACCGTGTCCTTTTTTCAAAGGTTTCACTCACCTATTGTTAGAGCCTAAAAGTAGTAAAATTAAACATTGCGGTGCTAAATATAAAAGTAATTTGTGACTTCCATATATATATATATATATATGAGTATAAATGAGTAGACCATCATTGTTGTAATATGTCGTCAAAGGCCTGAGATAGTGGCGCGAAGTGTTCCGCGCGCCTCTCTAAATTGACGTTGTGCTGTGAGTATGGCCGCCTGCTGATCCACAGGCGGCCAAAGCTGCAGGGAATCCCGGGGGCTTCTTTCTTAGGACTTCGGTCCCTTGCAATAGACCCACATATAGTGGAATACCGTTGTGGTGAGATTCCGACATACTGAGCAAGCTTCAAAAAGTATTAAATTAAAATTTTTTACAAAATAAATAAATATCTAATTCTGATTTAAAATAATACTGGCACAGATAACATAATACTATACTAGTAATACTGGTTATGCTGTTTTTCTTAAAGGTTTTAAATCCTTATTTTTATGGATAGAGTGACCCGATTGCGATGAAATAAAGACTAAATGTTACACCAACATTTGTGCATAAAAGGTTTTGTGCACAACCAAACAAACAGGCACAAATTCTTAAAATGGTAAATCTGTTGGTTATCGCCTAATGCCTCCAGGCCTCCACTATTTTTCGCTAGATACCAGTAGTTCCATTCTCTAGTTTAGTACTGCTGGGATTTTTTTCTCCCAGTAGTTCCATTTTAATGTACAGTAACGTCAAGTCCGTAGATTTATTGTATGTATAGTTGTATAGATAGTTTATGCAACGCTAATTGGCAGTGCATACGCGGGTCACACTTAGTTTTTAGAATAGGCCATTAAGAAAAGCAGCCGTTGAAAAATTTATTTAAATTCGAATTAAGAACTCTTTGGGAATCTGCAGATATTAAAGATTTTATGTTATTTGTTTTTACAAATTGGCGGCAATTTAAAGTGTTTGTCGTCCACCGAAATGGATTTGACTAAAATTTTCGCTCAATGATTTATTACGACTTTCGTTGCGGTCTTACTAGATCTTGACTAATCATTCTAGAAGGTGTAAAAGGACAGTTACTGCATATTGGTATGTCAGTCATTGTCTACCAGTTGTCTTCAAAAATGTTAGACGGGCAGCGCCCAAGAGGTAGGATCCTCCTCCACCACAACTCTCCAGCTTACTCCGCCAGACGGACTATCGAATATTTGTCTATTGAAGGTGTGGAGCTAGTGAGTCATCCTCCTCACAGACCCGACCTGGTACCTTGTGACTTTTATTTATTTTCAAAACCAAGATAAACTTAGAGGAATCCGTTTTATAACCCTGAAGATGCCGTGGTTACGTTTGAAAAAGGTGTAGAAGAAATTCCTAAAGAAGAGTGGGCTCACTACTTTAGTCAATGGTTCCATCGCATGCGACGGTGCTTAGAAAGGGACGGAGACTACTTCGAAAAACAATAAAAAATATTAACAGGCTTCTATATCATTCCGTTTTTTATTTTCTAAAAACTTTCAGTGGGATCCTAAACTAAAAAAAAGTATATCTATTATGACGAGTTTTTAACAATAAAATCACAGCTAATAGTAGCTATCAGTATATTATTTAGTACTCATTTATTTGGATTAGATACAAATTTATACTTAATCCAACATATCTACCCATACCTGTTACCTATTCTGATCGAAAGGACGAAGGACGATCGTTAGATTCTAGACGCAGACTAGATACTTTAAAATAAAACAAAGGAGTATGTATGACAATGTCTTTATTCACAACAATAAATAACATCTTAGTTTCTACAAATTCAGGTGGACCAGCAATTAATAACTAATTACAATAACAAGTAAATTCTTATCCCTGACCAAAAAGAAATAAATTGGCATACACAGACCGAACCAATTTTTAATATTTATAGACAAGTTTGATAAAGTTAGTTATTTGATATACAAGCTGTATTTGAAGAATGCATACTTACTTAAATCACTGAAAAGGCATCTCTAGCATGCAGTTACAATAAGAATTTTTAAAGAAAAACTATCCGTTTATAAGTTATAACCGTTTGAATTTTTAGGTATTTTTACCTACTGCATGCTGGATTCATGCCCTTTTTGCATGCATTGTAAAGTCTCGCTGGTTTGCCAGAATAACGACGTAATTCAAAATTCAGTCTAATTGAACTAAGTATGCCAAATGATCATAAATCTTTGATATTTTATGGTGAACAGAGATGCAACGCCGATTTCGTACTAACGTTCGTTAGAAAACGACAAGTTTATTATATATTTACAACAAAATACTCTAGCGGAAATCACAAAACTTTGCCATTCTCTAAAATCAATAATTTATAGTTCCGTCGCTATTCTCGCAAACCAGTGAAGTGTTCCTTTTTCAAATACACCCTATATATAGTTTTGTTCACGTGCATTTCGGATCAGGTGACAGGTGTTGCGACACGTCGTTTCGCTCCTTAAATGTATATGATCTAAGCGGTCGTTTCATTTATAAATAATGGGATCAGAAACAATAATTTAAAAAATTACATACTTAATATTTCTTTAAAAAATTAAAATATTAATTTATAATAATAAATAGTAATGATGGAAACGCAATATTAAGTGTGATCGAACGCAAGAAGCTCAATTAAAAGTACATGTAGGGTTTAATATAGGAGATAAATGAAACCAATCACATACTAACATTAAAATTTTTCAAAAAATTCACTAAAATATAAATGATCAATCGAAGCGCTCACCACATCTTTATTATTTCCTGATCAAGGGTATGAACTATTAAAGTTATCAATATCACAATTTATTTCACTCACCTAGAGCCAAGTGACACAGGTTTGGTCAGACAACCACAAGAAGTAATTACCCATCGTCCTCTAGCTTTCACTTATCTATTATAACTTATTTTTTAACTTAAGCGACTAATATGCTTACTAAATGTGTAAATTGGAATCAGTCCACCCATGACCACGATTGGTGTAATTCGGTCGAAGCGTTGGGTAACCAAGACCACATGTGACCATGATTGGTGTAATTCGGTCGAAACGTTGGGTAACCAAGACCACATGTAACCATGATTGGTGTAATTCGGTCGAAACGTTGGGTAACCAAGACCACATGTGACCATGATTGGTGTAATTCGGTCGAAACGTTGAGTAACCAAGACCACATGTGACCATGATTGGTGTAATTCGGTCGAAACGTTGGGTAACCAAGACCACCTGTGACCTTGATCGGTGTAATTCAGTCGAAACGTTAGGTAACCAAGATCATATGTGACCATGATTGACGTAATTCAGTCGAAACGTTGGGTAACCAAGACCACCTGTGACCATGATTGGTGTAATTCGGTCGAAACGTTGGGTAACCAAGAGTACATATGACCATGATCGGTGCAATTCGGTCGAAAAGTTGGGCACCCAAGACCACATGTGATTAGTGTTATTCGGTCGAAACGTCGGGTGACCAAAAACGTATCGTACCTTATAAATATTTACACATTTAATATAGTAGAGGCCTCGAAGTTCCCGGCAATAACCAGTTCGAGTTTACAGGTATGGACCCTGACCTTCTCCAGCTATTATACACTCCTCAATCCATCCATATAAGCAATAGCCTTTTTCGTCCATGACCTTCCCTTCTTGCCTAGCTTTCCCTTTCAATATACTCCCAACTTTCCCATCATTCCCAAAGTGCCCAGTTGGTAGCAATAGGCTTGCCCCCTAACGTGAGTGGGACCAAACTATAGTTAGCAAAATGTGTGTTAAATACGCCTCTGTCTACCCCTTGGGGGGTACAGGCGTGAATGTATGTGTGTTAATTACTAGCCGTTTCTGCGATCTGCCAATGAAGTTCTCGTGGAAATCGGTCCACTCGTTCAGGAGGTTAACCAAAACAAACAGACAGATACACAGACAAAAATTTGAAAAACTGAGTTTTAGGCATAGGTATCGTGCCAATAACTGTATGAGCTTAAAAAAACTATTATTTTGACATTACAAATAGACACTTCCATTTTATTTGTATTGATGAATAGTGATAGGCGAAGTAGATAGTGAAGCACAGAATAGAGATACAAGGGGGCTTTGAATAGGCGTGCTTCGAAAACACATGACATACTGCTGACATGGAAGGTGTGGCCCTTCCATGTCTGACACGTTTTGTCAGATTTGATTTTATTTAAATAAACATCATGTACTTTTATATGATGTACTAGCTGTTGCCTGCGACTTCGTTCGCGTGGAAATTCAAATATAAATTTAGTACTAGCAGAAAATTTTCAGCGCAATTTTCTTAATGTTTCGTTCCGTAAGAACCATCTACAAGTATAAGAAAACATTAAAAATAATTATGGCGTGACCAAGGGAAATAGGGATTCATTTTTATTTATATAGAAGATTTGTATGTATTCTTTAGCCACTCAATTCATTTACACAAAATAAAATAAATTAATATCGGCAGTCGCAGTCGGCAGTAACAGGCTGAAAAAACAACGGCAGGTTTTGATATCCGTAGTAAATCATGTGCTTTAAAGGAATTACATTCATTCTAAGTCACCCTAAATGGTCCTTGCGTACAGAAGGATCATAAATATATTTGAATGAATAGTGATTCTCATCACTACGGAATAAAGCGCAAAATAGCTTACACGACAATCCATAAAAATCGAATATAAAATATTGAAAAAAATCTGGATGCGTCATTCTATTCGATGATTTTAATAATCAATTAAAAAAAGCAAGTTCGTTTTAAATTTCACTATAGCGAGGTTCTGAAAACGAATCTATGGCGCGGATCTGAATTCTTATTTTTTTATTTTGGGCAAACATTGCTGTACGAGCTAACTTGCACTATATTGTATAGGCGCGAGGGTCGCTATTTGTATTAATACCTTAAAATTTCTCGATGATAACTACTTCTTGTGGTAAACTATTGTTATTCCTCATAATTCAAGATTGGCCATCAACTCATCATCTTCATCATCATCCAAGAATGATTGATCGCCGGCATCACAGTCGTTACTCTTGCTTGTTGACTGTTTATCTTCTATACTAGTTGCATTGACAGTCTTGACCGAATCCTTCCGGATGTTGGTTCCTGGTATATAGTCGTTTTTATTCTTAGGCATGGATGTTAAATATTGGGATATGTTGTTTTTACTCTCCTGCAATAAAATATTAAAGTACATTATGTGATATCTTCGCCAATTTTGAATCAATTTTAGTTATTTTTTTTAGTAGATCATATTTGAGGGTTAGTTACATATTCAATTGAAACGTACAATTTTAAACTTTCGTGTTCCATGACATAATTATGTATATGGGAATTAACGCGATTCATGATTCATTAAAGGAAACAAACAGTAAGTAAATCAATATTATACAATATCTCAACTCTATTCACTCTAAGATAAGGTTCATATTTCAAAAGGCGGATAGGTGGTTGGCTTTTTCAGATTTTAAAGTAACCGTGCACACTGTGCGTAACGCAAGCCTATTCATACGGATACGTATCTTCACGCCATGTCGTCATCGACTTTACTTAAGAACAGAGCATACGTTCTGTGTGACCCTGAACATTTAGAGGGAGAGCTGAATTATGTTCAGGAGGTACTCAAAATTAACGGATATCAGGTGAATCTAAGGCGGACGTAAGTATCTAGAGGTGAACAGACAACCAGCCTACATGCCCTATGCCAAAGGAGTAATGGATAATCTGTCATAATCTGACAATATACACACCAGGCATAAAGGTTCAAAACATCGTGGGTACAACCGAGGGATGTCTTGCTGTTACAAACTCCAGGTGTCTATAAAATAAACTGCAGCTGCGGTAGTTTCTACATAGACCAAACGAACATGACGTGACGTACATGGCAAAACGAAAATATCTTAAATGTGGGAGGGTGGGGGTGAAGAACCTTCTGCCTCACGGACTCGACGACGAAGGACGACCACTGAGCCAGGCCTGTGACTACACCGTCAGACATTTATTTGTGAATCTACTTAATTACAAATGTATGTACATAATATATTACGTTTTTTGTTGTTAAGTGCACAATTTGAGAACAGCTGGACAGATTTGGTAAACTTTTTTTTTAACTGTTTGTAATAGGGGGCCATCCATAAATTACGTCACACGGCGCCCCTTCCTTGTCACAGGTAGTCACATTTGTAGAACCCCTAGTCCCCCCCACTTCCCTGGTTTGACGTCACATTTTTTACAATTTTACACGTAGAACTGAAAAGAGCAGTTCTAAACTGTTTAAAACAGTTTTGTGGACCTTTGTACTAGCCTAAGGCTTAAAAAAAAAATGTCACAATAAATAAATAAAAAATAAAATTATTACTTTTTTGTAAAAGTGTAGTAGTGTATGTGATGTCACGAAGCTTATGGCCCCTCACCCCTTGTCACACAATGCAACACTTCATTGACCTCTTCCCCCCTCCCCCCCCCCCCCTAACCGTGTGACCTAGTTTATGGATGGCACCTAGTACAGAATACATAATAGTACAGATACAGAAGTCGTACTCCGCAAAATCCTTTAAACAAATACTTTTGTTCCGACACTATAAAGTCGTAATTTCGGTTATACAATGCTAATTACCTCAGGCTATTTTCACCTAGAAGTTGCCTCTCTATTCTGTAACTCTTATCTGTCTGACGACGCCGCGATGTTAGGGGTCTTTTTTTTAAATAATCAATTAATTTGAATATTTAATTAGTAGTAAGTTATGTGCCTATAATTTTATTTTTGTGATTAAATAAACTAACTAATAACTTGATAGTCTGATACGAATGGATGACGCGGTGCCACTGAATTTTGGCACGATTAGTCGATCCCGCCTTGTACTTGAAGCTTTATACCTTCACTGCGGAGTGGACCTGGCCTCGTAATAGTCTAAATGCGGTTGTAGGAGGAACAATGGCAAAGTTACTGGAAAATATTTGACAAACACTGAAGGTGATGATGAAAGGTCAAAGATGTTAGTTACTCAATCAGGCCTTTACCGCTGATCGAATGTGGGATCTAAGGTATGTGGACACTCGGATGAAGCGTCTAATAATTTAATTTTTTTTTTTACTTTTATTTTTTATTTTTTCTAATTTAATACATCTCATCCGCGTCCTCAACGGGGGTGAACATCAGAGACGTTATTTTATAAAATTAGATCTGTGATATACCTGGTGTTTCATTGTCGTATCTTCAAACGTATCTCTACTTAGTCCTACGTCGTTCAGCACCTGTAAAAGTGTTGTTATTATTATATTATTTAAGTTCGGCAGTGGAAGGTGTCGTGCGGCGAGTAGAGCAGAGAGTTACGTGAAGTTTATTGGTGAGCAGGGGCCACATGAGGTCGTCGGCGGTGCGCGGCGCGAGCAGGTAGCGCGCGCACACGGCGCCGCGCTGGCCCAGGCGGTGCGCGCGGGACTCCGCCTGCGTCAGGATCTGGAACGATACCACGCATTCATCCTCTCCCGTCCTTGTCACAGGTGTATAATTCCATACTTTACAGTTAATGTGCTGTGTTTTAATACTTTATATTTCAAAATGTGACGTCACGATATAACATGTTATCATACTTCATTGACCTCCCCCCTTGCGTGTGACGTAATATATGGATGGCCCCTAATGATAAGTAGTTACGGGTAGCTACAAATGCTCACAACCAATCGCTAGGAAAATTTAGAGTTGATAAGGCTATTTATTACCAATCCTCCTACCAATTTTAAGTGGTCGTCATACACTCATAACCGATAGCTTTAAGTATTTTACCACGAACGACCCAAATCGCGAAGGCACGCTTTTCAACACCTCATGTCACCTTAAGTATTTTCACAGGTAGACGTGTCCCGTCCACCTTCCCCCCCCCCCAGTTTCCCCCTCCACCTGCCATGGTGGCCAGCCGCGAAAAAAACGATCTCCATGTGTGTCTGAACGTCACCTAGGTAGGAGGTCTCGAATTAAGTGACTGCGCTATTATGAACTGGTGCTAGAAAACTAGTAATGTCTTAACAACAGTCATTTCCAGACCTCTATTTTAGGCGCAATATAGCACACCGTGTAGTTTTAGTAGGTTCAATTCCGACACACCAGAACGACCCACTCATACTTCATTAGGCACTGTTCCACGTACTGCTCGGTGTTAAAGACACTTGCAGGTATTGTTTAAGTGTTAGAGTCGACACTTACTCCAGGATTCCAGTGTAACTCGGCGAATAGCACAAGGTTGGCGGCCGTGAGCGTGAGGCCGGAGTTGGCCGCAGTTATCGACAGCACGGCGCAGCGACACGACTCCGTGTGTTGGAATTTGTCCACTAAATCCTGGCACCGTAAAACAAGTTCTATTAATAGATGCATAATTATTAAATTGTTTTATTGTTAAAGGCTTTTACCAAAATACTAGTTCATTCATGTTTATTAGACATTTTTCAAAGTTAATCGCCTCACAAATCTCAAAAAAAATATATTTATCTATACATCTATATCTATACAAATAAATAAAATTGAACTGTCTGTTTATAATGTCAAAATATCAGGTTTTTTTTTTTAATAAATGTACAAGTATGTGGTAGTCGAAATAGTTCTTCTACCAAAACTTCTATTTTTTAATTTTTGTCTGTCTTGCTGTTTATTCGGCTAAACTCCAACACAGTTGAACCGATTTTCACGTAAATTTCGCTGGCAGGTAACTGATGCTCTGATATGTGTGTAGGAGTGGGCGGGGTTGGGTTTGTTCCAAAAGGCCTCGATCGCCTGGAACAGATCCAGCCCTGGCATGCTCTCCTGTCCGGAGGACGTGCACGGCGAATGGCCATGGGAGCGAGCGCAGGTCGTGTAGATCCCCATGTCAAGTCTGGGGAGTTTTCCTTCACGTGGTTGCCGCCTGTTTTTGATCTGGTTCCCTATGAAACAGAAGTAACTGAAACACCCAGTCGAAATTCCACCCTCCTACCTTATCCCATCCTATTGCTCCTTCCGCAAAACCTTCTGCGAGTAGTATGTGGTTGATACTTGCGGGCTCACCATCAACTAAGACTGACGGTGGGTGGGGGGAGGGGCAACCACCCGCATGTTTGTGCCGTATGCGGGGACCCGTATGGGGGGAAGAAGGTGTCCTGGTAGTTGAGCTGAAAGGCAACACACTGCTTTGGCCCGGATTTCTCCTGACACGGGAGGCTGGAGGCTAGCCACCTTCGGTCAACCGGCTGCGACGACCCGTCAGAGGGCCGTCAGGCGAGAACTCTTTCCTAGTGGGGGCAGACGACGGGCGGGACGACTACGTCTTCCTGCCTAGCTCGGCCCGTTCTCTACTAGGGTAGGGGTTCTATATCTCTCTGTTACTTCTGGCGTCTGTGTGCCTTTTGCCGCGACGTCCCCACTTGAGGGCTCCAAGGAGGGTGGAAGGACAGAGGGACGAATTTTTAAAAATCTAACTAATGGATAATTCAATTAAAAAAACCCCTACAACACCAACGCAGGCTGCACCCCGGGTGAATAACCCAGGTGATGCACCATGCAAACCACCAAAAGCTACTCGGGTGAACAACCCGAGTGCAGCGACACCCCTCAAACCGACAGCTCCTCGGGTGAACAACCCGAGTGCAGCGTCATCCCCCAAACCGGCAGCTCCTCAGGTGCACAACCAGGGTGATGCGCCACAGACGAGCATCGACCTCTCCTCCCTAAAGGCAGCAATGCCTGTGCCCGCGGGTCCCAGCCAGGATGAACCCTGTTGGAACCTGGTAGGCATAAAGAAGAAGAGGCCACAAAACCCCAAACCAAAGCCGTCTAGGGTGAACCGCAGGGCCAAAAGAGCGAAAGCTCGGGCGGAAGCAGAATTAGCGGGGCCTCCGGTGCCAGGTGGTAGTAAGCAGCTTGAAGCTGCTGAAGAGTCTGCAAAGACTCACGTTGTCCCCAGTAAGGATGCGCCAACCCTCGGCAAAGACAATAGTCTAGCTAAGGGTACAGCTGCTCCTACGGGGACGCCACTAGGCGCCAAGAGGCCTGCTGCTGTCAATGCGACCCCACGGCAGGGTCACACTAGACGGGGCAACAAAGGTGGGGCTGCAAAGCAAACGGGCAGGCCCTCGGGCCCGCCCAAACCCGCCAAAAGAAGCCGGCCGGACGAGTCTTTGACTCCACAGGGCGGAGGTAAACGCCCAAAACCCCAGCCCACCAACACAGGCTCCACGAGCTACTCCGACGCTTTAAAGTCGAATGACTACTGCGTCGCTGTAATGCAGGAGCCTTACCATGATCTCACCAAGGAGCAGGCGGAGGCCATTGAGGGCCGGCTGCAGGACGTGCTGAAAGCTGAAATGTTCGCACCCAGCGCGTCCTGTGTCCCCTTCGTTGCGCCACAGTTTAGGGGAAAGCCCTTCCACAGCGAAGGGGTCCTTAAGATGTGGTGCAATGACGACTTCGCCCTTCAATGGCTACGCCAGGCCGCTAGCAAGATCGAAGCACCACGTTCGGGAACCAGACTGGTAGTCAAACGCCAGTCTGAGATTCCCAAACGAATCAAGGCGGGACTCCTGGTACCGCAGGTAGGTCCCAAGGACACGTTGGACCACATTCGCACGTGGCTGACGTGTCAAAACCCAGACTACAAGGTGTCCAATTGGGCACTCTACCATGCCGAGCCCCAGGAGGAGAAGAAATCTCTATTCCTGGTGCTCGGCATCCCAGAAGAGGACGTGTCCAGGCTCAGGGAAAGCGGACGTAGGGTACACTACCTACTAGGTAACCTCTACGTTCGTTTCCTAGACGACCGTCCTCAAACGCTGCCGAACCTGGAAGCTGTGTCCCAGGGGGTCTCCGGAGACCTAGGCAGCGGGAGACAAGGGGAAGCCCATCCTGGCCCCAGCAAGGGGCCAAGCATCCAGACCAGTCCGTCGAAACCGGACTCGCCGAAGAGGGGACTCTCCGGAGAGACGGACAGCGATCTGGATGAGACGCTAATGGATAGCGATGATGGCGCTATCAGCCCCCCTCAACCTTAACGCACTACAAACCAATCTCCAGCACAGTCAAACTGCAACGGCTAGCCTACGCAGAATGCTGGAGGTCAACACCATGACCGTAGCCCTAATCCAGGAGCCGTGGATTAGGAAGGGCAGGATCTGCGGTCTAAACAACATTGGAGGTAAACTGCTTCTTAATACTACCATTGATAACCCGCGTACATGTATTTTTACACCGAAACACGCCAATACAACCTTAATGACCGAGTTCTGTTCTAGAGACCTGACTACCATCAGACTCAAGGAACCCTCCTCAGGCCTCCCAGAAGTGGTGATGGCGTCCGCATACCTGCCGGGCGACGCAGACATTCCCACTCCGGAACTGGCTGCACTTGCAAGTTACTGCGAGCGAGAGGGACTGGAGCTGATCGTTGCTGCGGATACCAACGCACACCATGTGCTTTGGGGCAGTAAGACTGACAACCAACGAGGTAAGGATTTTGTTTCTTTTCTACTCACAACTAAACTAAATGTAATCAACATTGGCTCAGAACCGACATTTGTCACATCGAGAGCCCAAACAATTATAGATCTAACACTAGCTAGTGAGCACGCGTCATCACATATTTCGAATTGGCATGTTTCGGATGAGGCGTCGTGCTCGGATCATCGTTGGATCAAATTTGAACTGAAGATGACTCTCACACCGCCAGAACCTCGGCGAAATCCTCGCAAAATGGACGTCCGTAAGTATGGAGTAATCACCGCGGAAAGGTTGAAAGATACCCATCTGCCGAATGCCCATGGGACCAAAGCGGATATTGATAACCACGCGAATAACCTTACCACCACCTTAATTACATGCTTTGAACAAACATGCCCACTTTCATTACCCAGAACGGGACCATGCAGTAAACAACACTGGTGGGGACCGGAACTGGAGAAACAACGGCGTAAGCTTAGAAAGTTGTTCAATAAAGCCAAAAATTCACGAATAGATCAACACTGGGACGCATACAAACAAACCCTACAAAACTACAAGAAGCGGATCAGAATCAGTAAAACTGAATGCTGGAGAAGCTTCTGCACTAACATAGAGAACAACGATCAGGCAAATAGAGTCAAAAACATCATGTGCTGTGAACGGATGCACAGTCTTGGCTTCTTGAAAAAACCTGATGGGACCTATACCAAAACAGATTCGGAGACATCAGAACTGTTGATGACAACCCACTTCCCAGGTTGTCGCATATCAAACGAGGAGAACACATGGGAAGACAGTGAGGAAGATACACTGGGTGAGCCTGACTGGACCACTGCCCGCACAATCATTAATCACGATAAAGTGCAATGGGCGATCAACAGCTTTCTTCCATATAAAGCGGCAGGATTAGATGGTATTTTCCCAGGCCTGCTAAAATGGTGCGATAGGGCACTGATAGATCATCTTCGGATTATCTACGGAAGCTGCTTGGCACACCGCTACGTCCCCCTGAAATGGAGAGAGGTCAAAGTAGTCTTCATCCCCAAACCCGGCAAAGGAGATTACACACAACCGAAATCATTTAGACCCATCAGTCTCACATCATTCCTACTTAAAGTACTGGAGAGACTAATAGACAGGGAAATCAGAAGCACTGCACTAGTCAACTACCCTCTGAACCCCAACCAACATGCTTACTCAATGGGCAAATCAACAGAATCTGCCCTCCATCAAGTTGTCTCATACATAGAGGGCAACCTAAAATACAAGATGTCAACTCTAGGAACCTTCATCGATATTGAGGGTGCCTTCGACAAAACTAACTTCACCAGCATCAGCCAAGCTCTGGCAAGGCATGGGGTCAACTCCACAATTGCAGGATGGATCGACAACATGCTCAGACACAGAGCCATACAATTCACTGTGAATAACACAACAAGAGGGGTGGTGGCCAGAGGCTGTCCGCAAGGCGGAGTTCTCTCACCTCTCTTGTGGAACATTGTGGTCAATGAGCTTATTACTCGGCTCAATGATCGCAAGTTCCTCACAGTGGGCTATGCAGACGACCTGACCATCCTCATCAGTGGGCCCTTTGAGAGTGTGGTATGCGACCGAATGAGGTCTGCTTTGAAGGTCGTGGAACAATGGTGTGAGGAACACGACTTAACAGTGAACCCGACGAAGACAGAGTTGATCATGTTCACAAATAAACGCAGTTTAGGAGAATTAAGACTACCCAAACTATTCAACACCCGTCTAGCCCTTACCAAGGAAGTCAAGTATCTAGGAGTGATACTAGACAGTAAACTCCTATGGAACAGGCACCTGGACACAAAATTGAACAAAGCCAGCATTATTTTCTGCCAATGCAAGCGACTCCTCGGCAAAAGCTGGGGTTTATCACCAAAAATCACACTATGGCTGTACAAAACGGTCATACGGCCAATCGTCACATACGGTGCCATTACCTGGTGGCAGAGAACAGAGCTAAGCACCGTCAGAAACAAACTACAACAATTCCAGAGACTCGCATGTGCTGCCGTCACTGGTTGCATGCGCACAGCACCCACAGCTGCCCTTGAAGTAGCTTTAGATCTGGCGCCACTAGACCTATACATACAACAAGAAGCAGCAATGGCAGCCATCAGACTCAAACACCTAGGTCTATGGTACAACCAAGAAGGTCCTCATTCCAAATTATGGAACCAATTAGTGGAATACCAACCACTAATAGCTGCCCCATGCGATAGGATCCCTAAACAACATATCTTCGGTAGAAGGTACCGAATACAACTACATGAGAGCGACCGAGATCAATCTGGCATAAACGAAGTCCGGATATACACGGACGGTTCTAAGATGGGGACAGGGACTGGAGCCGGAGTTTTCTCACAAGACTTGAATATAACAATATCACTGGCGCTAGGCCGACACAGCTCCATATTCCAATGTGAGTGCGTTGCAATAACCTACGCCGCTACCGCGGTCATGTCAAGGGGTATAAAGGAGTACAACATCCGCATACTCTCGGACAGTATGGCCGTCCTGAAAGCCCTGGAGGGCAACACCATGAACTCCGGCCTTATATACGAATGCCACCAGACACTCGAACGTTTAGCTTCTGGCAATGGGCTAACCCTTCAATGGATCAGGGGGCATAGTAATTCACTCGGCAACGATGCCGCAGATGAGCTGGCAAGAAATGGATCTGCAACGACAGTGGCAGGGCCAACTATATTGCTGCCACTTCCCTTCAATCAACTTCGCTCATGGGTAAGGCAACGAACCCGTGAAGCGCACAACGGTCGCTGGGCTGATACGCCCGGCTGTAGGCAATCTAGACTGGTGCTGACGGAGGTCTCACCACGTTTAACCTGCAGACTGCTCAGTCTTAACCGACTTGAGATCAGAATAGTTGTAGGTACCATTACGGGCCACTTGGCCCTAAACCGGCACCTATTCACCATCAATGCGACAAACAGTCCTCTATGTAGAGGCTGTCTTAATGCGGAGGAAACGGTCGCCCACGTCGTCCTGGAGTGCGAGGGAGTGGCCACACAACGGGCAAATATCCTCGCAGGAGCGAGGTCGCTCCTAGAAGCCTGTGAACGCCCCAGGAGGCTTCTGTGCTTCTGGAAGGAGCTAGGCTGGCTCAACTAGCCAGCCTATCTGAACGCATAATGGACCGCCTATGAGTCTAAATGCGGAAACAGAGCCCTTTACCAATACCAATACCAATATGTGTGTAGGAGTAAATTAGGCCACTATTATTTTTGGAAAACAATTAGGGATCCACGCAAAAATATTGTTACGGCAGCCTAAATTGATCTGCGGGCGCCATCTATTGACGAGTAGAGGAAGTCATAGATTACCGAAATTGAATGTTCTACTCAGTTCTAGAAATTGGAAAGCAAGGTTTCAAGAAAACTCACGAACTTTCTATGAAATGTTTACATGATCTTTTTTGTTAAAAGTGTTATTACTGAACATTTAGAATAATGCATTATTAAGTTTTATATACTCACAGCTCTTGTATTAGCGGGCGTGGATCCAACAATACATATGTAGTGTACCCCGGCCTCGTCCAAGGTCAGACAGATCGCCTCTATCACAGGCTTGTGGTGCGCGAATATTAAAAACTTGCCCGTTTCACCGTCTGCCAGCAAGTGTCTGATGTATTTACTGAAAGAAGTGTAGAGTATCAATTTTTTAAACATTTCGGTGAAATTAAAAACATATAGGGTGAATTTGCCTTCACCTTCCAAATTGCAAAAAATTAAAATTACCCCAATTTTTTTTTTACAACAGAAATTCCAGCTGCGTGGTCACTTAGTCAAACGTAAAAAAAGGTTGTTCAAATTTAAAAAAAAAGTATCCCTAAAAATTGTCCAGCTGCGTGGTCATCAACTCAAACGTAAAAAATATTAATGCGGAGAAGTAGGAGCGTGGTTGATAGAGAGCGGTTATGGACACTTAGCACCCACGGAGTGTATTGTGTCTACAAACTGAGTTGTTGAGATAACTTTGTGATGCAAATTACTCAATATTTTTGTACAAGTGATATCAAAACAAAAAACAGGTTTCTCATAATTTTCATCAAAAATTGTATTGTGTAAATTTAGACGGTTATGACAAAAGCACCCTATATACAACGTACATATGACACTAGAAACGCGGTGCATGGGTCGCGTGTTGAAGTCGCCTCGCCACTATGCCGCGCCGAGTATTTTGGTTTCGATTTCCAGACCGGACAAAAATTTATGTGATCCACAAGTAGTAGTCAGTCAGAGGAAGTCAGTCGTAAAGCTAGTTGCCTGTTCCAATACGTAGATCCTTTAGAGAAGAACAGGCAAGAAACTTTAAGGCCACTTTTTCAACATGTTTTTTACTAGTTTCTGGTTACTTTGCAATAGTACAAATATTCTATTGAGATAAACAAGACAAAACATTTTCTCCTGTGTTGGGTACCTATTTTTTCTTTTTTTTTTTAACCGAGTTCAAAAAAATTAGGCGGTTCTCAATTCGTCGGAATCTATTTATAATGTTTGTTCCCCGATTAGTCAAAGACGCCTGGACCGATTTGGAAAAATCTTTTGTTTGAATGGGTTTACTTTCCCAGGTGGTCTCATAGTCATCATGTCAGGATCTGATGATCGGTTTCCGGAGAAATCGAGGGAACTCTTCAAATTTTATAGGCACACTTGAAGCGACTTGGGTATTTTTATAGTGACTCGTGCATTTGTTAATTACATAAGTTTTACTCAAGGTTGGTTTATATTACACTTCTAAGCATAGAATTTATGGAATATATATTTTGGAATAATTTGGAATTTATCATACTTTTTTATTTGCGAGAATGGGTAGGTACAATGGGTGTTATAATTATACAAAGTACAATCCTTACTAATATTATAAATGCGAAAGTAAGTCTGTCTGTCTGTCTGTCTGTCACCTGTCACCCCAAAACTACTGAACCGATTTAAATTAAATTTGGTACACAGATAGTCTAGAGCCTGAAAAAGCACATAGGCTACATTTTAATGCGAAAAAAGGGGTGTAAGGGGTTGAAAGGTGGGGATGAAAAGTTGTATGGAAGTATATTTAGAGCTAGAAGCTTGAAACCTATTTTTTCGGCTGTTGATTCGATATAAATACACTATTCCTCGCAGACGAAGTCGCGGGCACAGCTAGTATACAATACTTTTTTAAACGATAATTATGTAATATCAATAAAAAAAATGGATCAGATATTGTTTTCTATATATATTATGTGAAAGCTATTACAAACAGTTAAAACGTCCAGTATATATTACCTTGTACGGAAAATCATACTGGTCAATGAATTATGGTCCGTTATCGACCAACAGGCAATCTCTAGTGCATTAAATATATTAGTACACTTACCAGATGGCTGGTATCTTGACTCTAGCACTCTCGCTGAAGAATGTGATGAGTGCGGAATGCTTATCAGACGACTTGCTCGACTTGTACATTTCGGCCATCTGCGATAAACCTTTTTGCTCCTCTTTGCCAAACTGAAGCATTGTTTCATCTAATATCACTGTTTCCCTGATAATAATATAACACAGTACAAATCTATACTAATATTATAAAGCTGAATAGTTTGTTTGGTTGGTTGAACGCGCTAATCTCAGGAACTACTTGTTCGAATTGAAAAATTATTTTAGTGTTGGATAGCCCATTTATCGAGGAAGGCTATAGGCTATATAATATCACGCTACGACCAATAGGAGTGGAGCAATGACCGTAAACGCAAGTGAAACTGTGGGGACGGCTAATAATAACATAGTATAAAAACGCGTCGAATTTTTTTTAATTGATAAGCACTGATACCTTCACCCTCACATACACATATTACACCTTTAATAAAGTAAGGGCAGATCTCTCAAAGCTCTACAACTTTTCGATTCCCGTACGGGACTCTTCAGAGGGAAGATGCGAGTGCGACGGAGGGTTGTGTGAAAGATACATCCTACTAATATTATAAACGTGAAAGTTTGTGAGGATGTATGGATGTTTGTTACTCTTTCACGCCGAGTACGAGACGCTAGTCGAACCACCGCGTACTTGTAACTTTATACCTACACTGCGGAGTGGACCTGGCCTGCCACGGGGCGAACACTAGTATTATTCAAGCTGTCATATGTATGTGTCTCCGTTTATGAGTGTAAAAAACATTCTCACAACCACTGATATCAAATATGAAAATCATTAACTAACAGTAACTGCCAAGTTGTTCATACCACTATTCGCACTCAAGACAATGTTCTGAACTTATTCCTACCCTTTTTATAACCCCACTATTCATTAATATTTATCAATCGACCAATACCATTGCGTTACTGATATAACCAGTCAAAATAATGTCTATTAACTTATTCTTATTAAATAGTGAACTGTGTTATCATCTATTATAGTTTGTAGTGGCGACGACATGAGGTATCTGTTAAGTAACATCGCAGTTATATCAGCTCTGTCATACACCTCAAACCCCATCTCTATTCTATTGACTAAACACAGCAGCTATTCTCACCTAGTCTTTTCTTCCAACTTGGTGAGCACCTGTTCTTTAGTTCTTCTGATGAGAAACCTCTTTTGAAGTATAATCTGCAGCTCGGCGAGGTTCGACTGGCCCGTCATGTCCCAACCGAAGTTTGTCTGCTTACCGTCGCAGTATCTTTTACCTGAAACAGTAGATGAAATAATATTTACGTTAGAGGGCTCCGAATTTCCGGATATGGAGGGTAGATTTAAGTACCACCATCTTGTATGGGGACCACACCGAAAGTGTTTACATTAAACCAGTAAATAATAGCTCAAGGACCGACCAGAGTGGCGCTAGTGTAGACAAAGGGTATGATATGAACAAAACTGTTTTAGACTTAGTGAAGTGCGTTGAGTTAAAAAAAAATTTTTTGGTGACTAGTGTAATTGATAATGACAAAAACTTATAAATTTAGGCAGATGTCTTTTAATTCATTTATGTTACCGTCATTGTCCCATTGAGAGTTTATTTTGTTAAGTGCCTTGTTACAAAGTAAAAGACACTATAACTTCTTGGCTCCGCATGTGTATAACAAATATGATAAAATTTATAAAGTACGTAAGTTCAATAATAATAAATTTAAAGTAGTTTTATTTGCCTGGTTAAATCCGTAGAATATGAGATTGTCGAAAGCCTTTCAAAAGTGTAATGTATCCTGCAGATCACAAACACACATACACACACACTACACGCACACGCACACGCACACGCACACGCACACGCACACGCACACGCACACGCACACGCACACGCACACACACACACACACACACACACACACACACACACACACACAAACTCAAACACACTTATACGCATGCAAGCATACTATGTTATTTAAAGTTTAAACTGTAACTTTTAGGTACTTTTAAATTTATATTCTTTCATTTGTCGTCTTTGATATAAAATTTATTTGTCAATACATTGGGGGGAAGACACTGCCATCTGCAACACAGTCTTTACTAGCGCAGGTGTCAGAGAATCCTACTATAAGTTGTACCACATTATGCCTCCTTGTTTCTACACCCTCTAGCTACGGTGGTGTAACAAAATACATAATTTTGACGTACACTTTTTCGTATAGGTACAGTGATGGTACTACTCACCTGTACCAGGCCTATGTCACACGATATACTTGCACGCGCTAAATACCTACCGGCCGCTGGATCGCCGGCGGATCTTATACGCAGTGATAAGCGAATCACAATCATATTTCTTAACATCTAAGGTTCAAATCGTCGACAGTCTTCGATTAGACATACCAAACTCTGTGTAAGAAGGGAACAAGCCGGGCTCGATGAGCGTGAGCTGCGTGAACAGCTCGGCGGGGCGGCTGAGCGCGGGCGTGCCGCTCAGCAGCACGGCGCGCCGGCACTTGCGCGTGATGCCGCCCAGCGCGAGCGTGCACTGGGCCTTGTGCGATTTTAAATAATGGGATTCATCCTGGATGAGGGAAATTTTAGGAGCGTTTTATATTTAGGCAACAAATAGTTGATTTAGCTTAAAAAAGATGGATTTAAAAAAGACTTTTTTTTAATGCTTTTCCTGGAGTGGATGCACATTTCTTAGCATGATATTATAAATGTTCATGTCAATTTCAATGATTTTGTTTTTTTTTGTAAACATTTTCAAAAAAATCTAGACGTTCTTCTCTCTTCTTCTAGACATGAATATTCTTGGTATTAAATACCCATAGTTTCAATAATGTCTATCTGTCTTACATTAAATTTTGAAGTTCAATTTGTCAGTTTCAAAATGACATATCCGTAACTATTAAAAATCAAGGATTTTCATAAAATAGTTAGAGCTTATTTACAGGGTCTACTATAGGACCTATGATCTTAAAATATGACAACACCTTTCTGTAAAACCCTGTATAGGAAAGTACAATGAGGAGACCCCTGGAGATATTCGTTATATGCCTTTTTCTCTTCTGTAGATTAAATTAAACTAACAAGTACCTAGACATAGAGGCTACCTCCTGATGGAAGGAGGCGGTATACGTTTTTCAACTAGAATTACAAGAAAAAATAAACCTGGTACAATATGCGCACTCTAAGTCTCCCGGGAAACCCAACTTTAATCCGGTCAAATGCGTAAATACTTGTATTTTTTATACGAGTATTACTCATTTCATTATTTTCTAATTGCCGTAACGAGAGAACGGGTCTCGTATCACTCCGGTCGAGCCAGCCCATGCGTGCCGATACATGGCTCTCCCATGAAGTTATAATGACCCTATTACAAAAAAAAAACTGCAACCGCTATCTTCTCTACGGTTGCGATGCTGTAGGTTGGACTCCTTCATTCAAGCATATTTGCGCTGCGAACCTACCTTCTTTAGTTGGGATGACAGTCTTATAACTAACTGTAGTAGAATACTCACTATTATGACAAATCCAAAGTTCTTGCTCTTCAATAAGTCTGTATGCATGCTTGTTATTTTATAACTGACAATCACGACTTCCGTCTAGAAACAAACATGTATTATAACACATAATTATAGTTAAGTAAAACTAAAAAACTTGTTTTAAAAGAAAGAGTAAAAAATGAGGTGTGGATGTCATGGTATCGCAACGCACTTGTCACTCTTAAGTTGCAGGTGTCCATGGGCGGCGGTAGCCACTTACCATCGGGTAACCCGTCTGCTATTTTGCTATCTTTGCCTTGGTCGATTTTGCGATAAAACTTTGCCTCTATGGTGGGTACCATTAGAATTTAGCCCTCAATCACTTTGCGAGTATAAAGCGTCTAATAATCAACTAAATCGGCAATGGCTAATATGAAAAGTATCGTGTGTACGCCTTTAGATATAAAACATCATACCTGCTTATCAGCAACTAGCTGCGAGTCTTTGCCACTTGTTAATGTTACAATGTTCATCAGTGGAACTGAAGGTAACAATTCCTCAATTTTATTCTGCCACGTTTCTCTGGAAGATATTGTAATTAACAGCTGTATATAATTGTCTCTAAATTAGAATTGGATGAAATTTTGTAATACAGAGAGATTGTCCTTGATTCAAAAATTGGTTGTCTGTAAAGTCGGTTTACGGACGATAATTTTACGTGATAATGTCACCGATCGTGCCTCTCTATCGCTTGTTCCGCGCTCTCGCTTGCACACTCGGCTCAGGCGGAACGTGACAATGAGTCATGCTTTTTCGTGCGTGCAGCCGGTGTTCATTACTACATATTATGAAACAAAGTTGCCCGCCACGTCTGTCTGTCTGTCTGTTCGCGATAAACTGAAAAACTACCGAACGGATTTTCATGCGGTTTTCACTAATAGACAGAGTGATTTATGAGGAAGGTTTGGTGTATAATTTGTACCCGTGCGAAGCCGGGGCGGGTTGCTAGTCAATTTATAAGACGATATTAAAATTGGCACACGAGCTGAAGGCGAAGCTGTACTAAAGCAATGTAGTCGGCAATATCATGCTGCGATCAATTAATGTATCAGTTCCGGCGTGAAAATCGTGTTTCGTTTCGCTAGTAATAATTTAAATCTGTCAGAATTTACATATAATTTTAATGCGAATATTTAAATTACAGAACAGAACAACGGGTCTTCCATCTCGTAGACCCGTTGTTCAGTTCTCACGCTACCCAAAAACGACGGGTCCCCAGCCACCGGAAATGATGTCACATCTACACTACTTGTTTCTGTTGACTATCGTGGAATTTAAAATCAATTCAAAATGTATGAAGAACAAACAAACACGAAAACTTTAAAAAACATGTATAAACAATATTTTTCAGGGTGAAAATGTCCATAAACCGCTCTCAACTAAATTAAGTTGTTGATACCTCATAGAAGATGTGGTGACAATAAGCAACGGCCAGTTGTGTCTGTAGTAGCTGGCTATGGCAAGCGCCTGAAACGTCTTGCCCAGCCCCATATCATCAGCTATCATGCATCGACCACGCCGAGAGATACCGAACCTGCTGACCAATACCAAATATAGCATCACACACATAGCATCCAAAGAGAGAGGAAAACACAAAAATATGTATTTAATTTGGTTAGAGAACTCGAACTTTCCGGCAACAGCCAGTTCGATTTACATGTATGCGATCCTGACCTACATACCTACCTTTCCCTTTCAATATACTCCCAATTTTCCCAATTAATTCCCAAACTGCAATAGGCTTGCCCTCTATTACGTAAATGGGACTCAATTATAATCGGCAAAATGTGAACCCTACCTACCTTACCCTTTCAATATATGTACTCTCAATTTTCCCATTTAATTCCCAAAGTGCAAAAGGCTTGCTCCCTGTTACGTAAATGGGACTCAATTATAATCGGTAAAATGTGAACCCTACCTACCCTTTCAATATATGTACTCCCAATTTTCCCATTTAATTCCCAAAGTGCAATAAGCTTGCTCCCTATTACGTAAATGGGACTCAATTATAATCGGTAAAATGTGAACCCTACCTACACTTTCAATATATGTACTCCCAATTTTCCCATTTAATTCCCAAAGTGCAAAAGGCTTGCTCCCTATTACGTAAATGGGACTCAATTATAATCGGTAAAATGTGAACCCTACCTACCCTTTCAATATATGTACTCCCAATTTTCCCATTTAATTCCCAAAGTGCAATAGGCTTGCCCTCTGACTCAATTATAATCGGCAAAATGTGAACGTTTTATACGCCTCTGCCTACCCCTTCGGGGATATATATTATGTGTGAGTGTATATTTGTAATGTGTGTATGTATTAAATACATGCTAGTGAACTAAAACAAATTACAAATCCCGCTGCCCTCCAGCTGAGAGCCTTTAACAGATCAAGCTGCTCGCTGAGAAAGGAGAAAGGAAAAGCATACTAGCTGGCTGACATCAGCTCAAACGTCCATTTGGCTACTGACTTTCATATCAAATCACTTAATCATGTGGGTCCCTTGAGATATTATGTACTAGAGAAGCCATTCAGAACAAAATACATGTTCCGTTTTTATTTGAATTAAAACTAATAAGCGCTGCAGCGCTAAAACAATAATTTGTAGTCAAATCCTACAGTATTAACAAGCAGCGCTTACAACTTTTTCTTCGAGGTGTCTACTCTATACGCTAGTAATAATAACTCAGTGTGTGGTTCACAATTGTGTCGCGTAACTTCAAACGTAGGTAAATCCATTTTATGTCATTGCGAGATATAGGTAAAAAATCAATTCTTATCAAGATTTAGACTTTTATGGGAAAAATTAAATTATATTTGAGGAAATAGATAGTAAATAATTGAATTCTGTAATCAAAATATAAAATACACATCCCAGAAAAAAGTGCGTATTTACTTTGGATTTACTATTGTTCGTTAGAACAGGGTGAGATTTAGCCGTTATTGAAAAACCAAGGCGAGGATTTAACTATGTACCTTAGTTGGGGATACAATTTTTATAAAGATCCACCATTTAAGTACCATTAAATTTACTGTAAATTTAATTAAACACGTGAAATTCGGGAGATGCGATGAGAAACTTTTGAAGTGTCTAACTCAACTGACGGCCATGTTGCATAAATGGTTCATATCATAATCATTGGTTCAAATGGATTTGCCTTCATTAGGTAAAAAGGTCCTAATGGATTTGACTTTGTTTGATATAATTTGTAGATTTTATTTGCATTTTTCTTCAAATTTAAAGGGTAAACGCTTTATTTGGTAAGATAGGTAAAAAGAAAAATTTTTCAGCAATCTCGGCGCACCAAAAAGTCAAATATTTTATTTTATGGATTTACCCACATTTGATGTTACGCGACACAATTTGATTGTTTAGAATATTGGAATTAACATGTAACATCTGGTTTGGAAAGCAATATTAAGAGACCCTGTAAGAAATACAGCAAAATGAATATAACAAAACAATGAATTCCTTATTTAGAGTGGGCCACTAATTTATTTCTTTGATTTGATCATTTTATTTGCATAAATACGTTTATCGATCTAATCTAACCTCAGCAGCAGGAGAAGCAGTACTAGTGAAAAAGATTATAAACAGGTGCCTAAGTTTGCAACTCTCCCAGAAAAACTAGTCGAAAAATTAAATAAAATGTAATTATATAAAGATCTTTAATTTTTAAAGAGTGCTGCAAAAGAGTTGTTACTTGTGACATCTTGTCGACGCGGCGGCCTTCAAGCGCGGGCAATATAATATATTATGGTATGTTACGGCGCAACATTATGCCGAAGCGGTTGTGAGCGACATTATACCGTTCGGCGAAAAATTCGTAATGCGAGCCTAGCTTATGAGGGGGATCAATGGCTCAAAACAAAAGAACTTCTCGTGGATTCTGACATACACATAATAGAATTTGCCGAGTCTTGCAACCTAGATTGCACTCTATGGCGTAGTAGTGAAAGTAGCTATTTCATTAATTCTAATTTACTTCAGCGTAAAATATAAAAATAAAAATCAATTTACCTAACTCCATCCTCCTGAAAAGGCATTAGCTTATGTCTCAATGTGGCCTCTATTGGTGACAGGTCAATGCTGTTAGGGTCTACAGTATTCTCTCTCAGAACCTATTAAAGGACAAAATACATTTTTCTGGAGCTATATCTCTACTTTAACACCATCTTCCCTTGACATTCAGCAGGTATAGTTCAATCAGCCGTAAAATAATTTAATTGCATCAACTTTTAAGACATAAAGGACTATTCATTGGACTTTACAGACATACAAGGAGAATAATTAGAGACATACCGAGAGAATAATTAGCCAGCCGCTGCTGTATGCAGTCAAGATTTTAATTAACTTTTTTTTTGTGCATGTGTATACCCCCTCAGGCCGTCACCTCACTGGGGTTTTCGGTGGGATGTGTGTCGGAATCGAACCGACTAAAACCAGACGGTGTATCAAACCATTATCAAAAACACAGTCATAATTCAAAACTACAACAGTTACCTTCAGAACATAAGGTGGTAAAGGACCCAATACAACATGTGGTGATAAGGGCGCAACTTTCGACACCAGCTCTTGATAATCATGGATTGAAAAATTCCATAGCCTTGATTTCATATCTGAAAATAAACAGTGCAAAATTACAACAATAGTTCTAAAAACGGATGTAGCTTAAAAGGCTTAGTGACACAAAATATTGTAATTGCTAATCCTAACTAATCACTACATATTATAAAACAAAGTCGCTTGTTCGCAATAAACTGAAAAACTACTCAATGGATTTTCATGCGGCATTCACTAATAGACAGAGTGATTCATGAGGAAAGTTTAAATGTATAATTTGTTAAGATTTTGTGTACATTGATTGAAATATGTTGATGATTATTGAAGATGTCAATGCTACCCGTGCGAAGCCGGGCGGGTAGCTAATTATATTATAAATGCAAATTTGAGTTTGTTACACTGTTACTCCTTAACTAGTGGGTTTAATCTTAACATTGTAAGGAGTAAAGAAAATGACATAGGGTACCCGTCATCCAGAAAAAAGCGACTGTACCCAAGGGACATAAAATAACTTTTACGTGAGCTACTATAAATGTGAAAGTGAGTCCGAACCAATGCATGAACCGATCAGCATGAAATTTTGCTTGCACATACCAGGGGTACAAAAAAGGACATACTTTTAATATACTTATTTATATTTTTACATCTTTTATTGTGACTTGCCTTCTATTATGTAAGTGATTTAATATGAGTGAGTTTAATACACCTCTGCCTACCCCTTTGGGGATACACAAGTGTGTGTATGTATGTAAACTATATATTGTACTAGCTGACCAGCACAATATTGTCTGCCTTTGTAAATTTTCTCCTATTAGTCATAGTGTGATGTTATATGGCCTATAGCCTTCCTCGATAAGTGGGCTATCCAATTTCACATTTCAAAATCAGATCAGTAGTCCCGGAGATTACCCCGAACATCCAAACTCACCTCTTTATAATATTAGTATAGATTAAATACAGTTCAGTATACATTTTACAATTTTTATCCTAAGATGGTAAACCCAAACCCATTGAAAGAAACAAATCACTGTCAAATTATTACAGAAGTAATTGATAAACAAATGAAATTAATGAAAATAAATAACAATAACATTACTAACCAAAACTTTTAGATGGCAAACTCTTGAATATATTAATGAGAGGAGTACAAAATTCAGATGGATTTACTTCAAACCTATCTTCAGAAATTAGATACACCGTGCCGCTAACCACTTTACCAATGGGAATATTTTTTTCATTTCCACTTGCATTTGATTTGGCATACGGGTGACTTCTATTAGAATTCAATTGAAAAGTTTTTGGAGATTCAAATCTTGAAAGCTCATAGTTTCTCGGGGAACCAGGGCTGTACTTTACAGGAGAATGTTTACTCGTTTCATTGTTACCCAACAGCTTATTTTGTCTTTTTTGTAATGCAGCTAAACGTTTTCTCTCAATTTCTTCTTTGGTACACGCCATCAGAAAGCCGTGTTGATGATTCTTATAGACATATGAAAATCCAAAGATAGAATGAAAATTTACACTACATTCTCAATCTATCTATAATCTCATGTTCTTGTTATTTAGTGAACACAAAAACTGACAAAAAGTTCATAGCAAGTAATCCAAGTATCAAACAAAGAGTATACAAAACAAACTATAAATCGATATATCGAAGTTTTTCGATGTTTGCTATACGATATATCGGATGGAATCGATGTTTTGACAAATATTTATTCTATTGAATATATTAGTGGATTGATACGTACAATGAGGATCGGATCGAAAAATTGGATCAATTTGTATTAAATTCTAAAAAAGATAAACAAACTTTAACCATAATATTTATTCTTAAATTAATACCTACCGCGTTCCTTAACTACAAATCATGGTCTACTACAAAGAACAAAATTCATATTACACTAATATAAATATTTCTCTGGCGGTAGATTTTGTTAAATCAGTTGTTATTGCATCTTATATTTCAATATACCTTCAATTTCAGCATGATTACTTGTGATGTTAAATCATTTAATTTTTTGTGTATTACGTTTTGCTCTCTTGAACCACTAACAACATAATAATATACTAATTGTGATATCTAGGACTCCACCAAAAAAATCAACTGTTTGGTCGTTTTTCACAAAAAACCATGAGTGGAGTGGTGCGAGCAGACCACAGGAAGGCCTTCATACATATTTCATACAGTATATATATGTATCAGAAGAATCCTTTGTTGGACAGAATAAAGTCTGATCCAATTAAGTACTGGTCAGCGAGAAAAGTCGTTTGGGGAACACTGAGCGATATAGCCCTACGTTATTTGTCAGTGGTAGGAACGTCTGTGCCCTCCGAACGTCTTTTCTCGTTGGCCAACCACACTTTAAATGAAAGCTGCAATCACTTAATCCAGAGCGGCTTTCAAAATTAGTAGTTTCACGTATCCTACCATTCAAAGATTGGCTAAGTTAAAAAAAAGTCAGTCATGGGACTGCCGGCAGAAGTGAAAACTTAATTAAACGAAACGACGAACTTAATCCGTCACATTAGCAGGTTGGTGACATTCATTAATAAGGAGCTGACAGAACTCAATGTTTAGATTAGCGCGCTCTAGTGGATCTATATATGTATTATTAGCGTGACGGTCACGAGTTCAGTGCTTTTCCCCCATAGCAAAAGTGCACAACAGCCTCAAGAAGTTTTCACTTCAAAAATTTTCATAGAACTATGAAGAACAGATAACGAACAATTGAAATAGGAAAAAAAATTGTAAAAAATGACTTTCCTCGCCAACTTAAAGAGAGCTATAAAAATTTTAGTTTTTGTGTTGGTAAATTAAAGCCGAACCCGTTTCATTTATAGTTTTGGAGTATCAGAGTCCCGACCGACTCTTCTAAAGTTCTAACACATAATACAAATAACAAACACTAGTAGCACTAGTAGCCAGTAGGTACCTAGTGTTTGTTATTTGTATCCTCTTTGGTTCACGCGCGAAATCTTGAAAGCGGTTGACGTACCAGCATGACAGCATTTGTCATGCTGGTACGTCAACCGCTAAAAACAGCTGTAAGCAATCCTATCCGCCTGCAAATTTAAAGTATCATATTATGAAGTGATTTTGGGAGCTTACTGGTCCTTTCTCTGAACTCATATGAATTCCAGTATGAAAATCTCATGTTGTACAATCACATTTTATAACTTATTCTATGAATATGTTAATACAGTCTATAATTAATTTAACTGGCGATCATTTCGATCACATTGTTCGACCTTAAAAACACTTTATCTATGAGCAATTTTAATTTATACTTATGAATATATTAATCTTGGAGGAAAAAGGCTTTTATTTTAATTCCAGAACATAAATTATATATTAAAATAATGATGAGAAATAGATCAGAGAAATGGAACGCACTTGGACTTTGACATATTAGACGAGACAGCTGGAACTGTTGAATGTGAAATTTTAAATTGAACCATTGAATCAATTTAATAGAACTAGTTTAACGAGGTCATCTGTTTTTTCCTCTTAAGAATAAACGAAACGAACATGTCGGAAAATCCATTTAAATACTTCTTATGTGGTGGTTTTGGTGGTGTATGTACTGTTTTAGTTGGCCATCCTATGGACACTGTAAAAGTGAGGCTGCAAACTATGCCCTTGCCTAAACCGGGCGAACAGCCTTTATATGCTGGGACTTTTGACTGCATCAAGAAGACCGTTCAAAAGGAAGGATTTAAGGGTCTGTACAAGGGAATGTCGGCGCCACTTACTGGCGTAGCCCCAATCTTCGCAATTAGTTTTTTCGGTTTTGGACTTGGTAAGAAATTAATTAAAACTGACGTTGACACACCTCTTACAAAACCGGAGTTGTTTGCTGCAGGTTCGTTTTCTGGTATTTTCACTACATCCATCATGGCACCTGGAGAACGCATCAAATGTCTGTTACAGATCCAACAAGGTGGTACTGCACCACCTAAGTATAAGGGCATGTTGGACTGCGCCAGGCAACTGTATGCCGAAGGAGGCATCAGGAGCATATACAAGGGCACAGCGCTTACTCTATTTAGAGACGTGCCTGCTTCTGGCATGTACTTCTTTACATATGAGTTGCTTAAAGATGTATTAATACCAAAGGATGCTGATAACAAAATGAAACTTCTTGCAACTATGCTGGCTGGCGGTTGTGCTGGAATAGCTAACTGGGTAGTAGGTATGCCAGCTGATGTATTGAAAAGTAGACTTCAAACAGCTCCAGAAGGAACATACCCAAATGGTATGAGAGATGTTTTTCGTCAGTTAATGGCAAAGGAAGGTCCAACTGCTTTATACAAAGGCGTTACACCAGTAATGCTTAGGGCTTTTCCAGCAAATGCAGCCTGTTTTGTAGGCTTTGAATTTGCTGCAACAGTTCTTAACTGGATCGCTCCTAATCTTTGATAGTAAACATTGATGTGAAACAGTAGTTAGATATAAGTGTAAAAGTATTTAGCTAGTTTGAATTTTATCAAAAAAAATACAATTGATTTCAAAGAATAATTTACTTCACTTTCAGGCTTAGGAAGTCATGTTTTAAACACCTTTTAAACCCTTTTTGGGAGACTGTATTATTTAGTTTAATAAGGGAACATACCCATACTACGTGACCCATTCTGAGGGCGAGGGGGGTCTACAAAATACCACGCTTGGTCACAGGGGCGGGGCAGGGGCTTAGGCTTTCGTCACATAGTCCATATCCCTTAAGGAAATCTCGTGCTTTTTCGAGTTATATTCAAATATGGTGTGCAGTGTTTAGCGCTATTTAAATTCAGGTGGCAACAACCAAGCGTTTAGCGCTTTTAACTTTCTGTCGGCAAAGAAATATTTAAAACCATATTTATAAATTACTATGTGAAAACTAGAGGGGGAGGGGGGTCTCGGCATATACTATGGGTGGTCACAAGAGGGGGAGGGGTATAAAAAATTGTAAAAAGTGGGTCATGTAGTATGGGTATGTTCCCTAATATTGTTCTAAGAAGAGTGAACTTGCCATCAATGAATTGCTATTATTTCAGTGACCGAGTGGTATTACCGTCTTGTGGTGTCACTTCATTAAGATGTTACATAAATATATCTTTGTTATTTTTTTATATTGTACATATTACAAATGTATTAAAGTTTTAGCAGCAATTCATTGTTAAAATAAAACTGTTACAATTAAATGCTGAAATGTTGAATAATGGTGTTGGTAATTTCTTGTGTAAGAAGGCAGCAGGCACATTGCTTGGCTATCCTTTTGTGACGCACATTTTTGTTATTACTATTTATTTATGTATATTACTAATTATTTATGTATATTACTATTTATTTATGTATATTATTTGCTTCACTTGTAACTAACTACAAAAACAAATCTAGAAGTCAATGTTAACCTACTCCTTTGTCGTATTAAATTCATACTTTGTATGTAAACGTAGTTTGGATGACAAAACTATAATTTGGCATCTTGGACCTAATCTGATGATGGAGCCAGGAGGTGGATAGTGGAACTCTCATTTTATTTTTAATTGCGTTCCCTATTAAAGTGTGTATTTTTAGTTTTTCTAAACTAAGTATAATTTTTAAATTGTTAAATCACAATTTTTTTTATTGTACATACATAAAGACAAATAAGGTATGAGTACTACAAAACTGAAATAAAAATTGTAAAATATGTCACAAATGTTTTATTTTTATAATTTTTTTTTTATTTGTTATCTTGTCACAAATTAAATACAGTACATATTTTTTTGCTATCTACATATATGTATTTCTACTGTTAATATGTATGAAAAATAGATTTATTAGCATGTAAAAAAACTAAGCACAATATAACAGGGTATTTCAATCTCAAAAATGTATCAATCTGAAACAGTTTAAATATTTTTTACTTGGTGTTTGTGTATTTACTGAAAGCAATTTATTTTTCATACTACTTATATGGCAACACAAGCATATCCACCTAATGTAAAGCCATCACTTACCCCATGATGAGACAGTATGGTTATCACATGGCTGACCATGTTCTAATTTATATTAATAAATTATATTTAAAATCATTTACACAATTTCAAAACTCCTCAGAAAGAAAAACAAGGTCTCAAAGTCTTTATTAGAAATATAATTGTTTAAAATCAAAACTAAAACCAGTGACTGATACCATCAAGTAAGCCATGCCATCACCATTGTCATTTCTAGATTTAACAATGTTTTATTTTCAATGCGATGATTTGTGTAGTCAGACCCTTTGACCCTACAACATTGTAAGTTTATATTAATTAATGTGACTGTTTTTATATATATGTTACGGGCTAAAAGCCGAAGTACAGTTAGTTCTAGCAAGTGCGATTGATAGCAGTTGTTTAAATCTAGTGTATCCTCTTTATTCACGGCTTCTTCAGAGACATAAACTTAAATATATTATTATCTACTATTTCAGAAATAATTTTGTTATTTAAAGAACAAGATAAACTTAAATCACATGTAGTTTAACAGTTGCGTCTTTTGTAATATTGTCCTCCTGATGCAGATTAGCCCTTAGTTATTTGGCGTAATGATTTTATTTCGGAAAAAAACAATATTCACATCTAAAAATTTTGACTCATATACAGTAAATTAATTTCTAGAAAACAATTAAGGAAGAGTGCCAAACTGATTACCCCAGGCTGAAGTAAGCATCAGTCAGCTACCTGCCCTCGACTTGTTATTATATATCTCGTTTTAACCACAAGGCATTGGCTATAGCTAATTGTAGCCAGTAGAAAGAGGGTTAGACTTAGTTTTAGCCGAATGCAACTTGCTACACCCGGTATATATATGAATAAAAAGGATACACCTAGGCTTAACCAACTGCTACTGACCACGATTTAATCAGCTAGAACTTCAGCTTTTAGCTGTAACATATGTCTATGCAATTGAATGTACATATTTATGACATACAGTGCCTTTAAAGATAATAAATGAATTTAATTTGAATTTTACTTTAGATATTATATAGATTTGAGTTTTGCAGCTATGTATGAAATATTTAAAGATTAGTTTTTATTCTGTACTATTATCAAAGTCTTGTCCTTGTGATTATTACTTATCCGTTACTGATATGTATTCTGTTTTAGAGGTAAAAATTCAGGACTTAGTGTTGTGACAATAAACGAGTATATAAACACACTGAACCAATTGTTTATTTCTATAGTGATGAATATAGTAACAGTGCAGTTGGTAAAAAGTTGTCAAAGGTCGGCAACGCACTTGTGACTCTTGAGTTGCAGATGTCCATGGGCAGCGGTAGTCAGTTACCATGAAGTGACCCGTCTGCTCGTTTGCCCCATATAATAAAAAAAGAAAATGGTGGCTTGACTTTCTATTCTATTGTTAATAGATCTACAGTAATATTTGACTCGTATTATATCAATGAGATAACAATATATCATTCACCTCTATCAAAATTTTAGTTTTATTTCTTACATTTTACCTGTTTTTTGTAGAAATAGAATCACAATGTGTTATTTGTAAGAGCCTGACAAATATTGATGTAAATTATCTTACATATTTTATTCATTATATTTTGCTTTGTTATAAAATATTTTTTAATAAAATTCTCGCCTAAAGTTTATTTCAAGTGTCCTATTCTTTTTAAGGTTGTCTGCAAAAACCTTTTTGCTCTTGACTTTTATACTACTTTCTGTTGATTTCACATCATGTTCCATCTTCTTATGTCCAAGACCTTTCCTGTCTTTTTTCTGCACAGTTTTAATTGGATACTTTTTCCCTGTCCCATCTCTTCCTAAGCCAGAGTCTCTGTTCCAGCCTCCTTTTAACAGTAACTGATAACCCCTATTAGATGCTGGTATTACATATTGCGGTGGTATTTTTTTACCTTTACTTGCACATATGTTGTGTAATGTTGATGACAAATGTTCTTCTCTCTCAGGGCATGTTTTATTACAAATGTCACATGTGTAATTTTCCCTTGACTTAGGTTCACTTCTGTCTTGGTTTCCACATAGCTTGCTTTCAGTCTCTTTATAATTTAGCAATATATCAGCTAATACATAATTTTTGTTCTTTATCACTAAGCTGCGAGCAGAATTACCAGCCTTATCTCTGACAGATATATCTATCCCTCTCTTGAGCAACTCTTGAGTAGTTTCAATAGAATTAGCCTGACAAGCTATCATGAGCAAACTCCATCCGTAATCATCAACTATGTTTATCTTATCAGGGTACTTATCTAAAATATACCTAATTTTGTCAACTTCATTGTTCTGTATTGTTAAATATAAATCCTTGTTTGTCAATTGTATATCTTCCTCTTTATGGACTTTTTTATGTTTTTTTGTAAAACTTTTACTAGTTAGAGCAGTTTTTTCATTTTTAATTTCTTCCAAGTATATTCTACGAGCTTCATCTCCACTTAAAACTGGCTTTTTGTGCTTTGTAACTGTGGAACATTGTCCCTCTTCGTGACCACTAGCTCTCACAAAATTACTGTAACTTTTATTAAACATTATCTTGCTTTTAAGTTAAATATTTACTAAACTACATATGTTGTTATCACTAGTCACATAGCAACCTGTTTTTACAATTATCATAGGAACTAAAAACTTCTAAATATTTAACTTCAACTTCAACTTTTGGTTTGTGGCTTTGTGGAGTTACCACAATTTTGCCAATTTCTCAATATTATTATTTGTCTTCCCGTCATTATAAGACATGATTAGACGTCACAGCAGTGACAGAACTAGTGGTGGAACGACTCGACTTTTCTAACCGATTTAAACCGGTTTGAGCATGAACCGAGTTGCATCGGTTTGCCCGTGGTTTAAACCGGTTGAGCCGTGTCATAGAAGATAAGATCTCGCTGTGTTTCACGTCGTACTGTCGCCCTCGCGGCTCCTGCTTTATCGACCCAACAGAACTGATTTATTTACAAACTGATTCTGAACCGAGTCGACGCAACACGATGACACGACAGCAGTGGCGTAGCTAGGTAACCAAAAGCCCTGGGGCAAAAAATAAACTAGGGCCCCTACTAAACTATTTAAAATCGTTTATTCCGTATTAGTGTTCCGTTTTAATCTAATTAAATTTTAATTTAAATAGTGGTTTAGTTACAACTCTAGTACAAACCTGATAACTTCTGGTTCTAAAAAATTTGGTTTATTTATATTCCGAATGTGCGTGAAATTTTCACTAGTTCAATTTATAGTTTGTAAGTCAGAGTCTGAGGGCCCCCTGAGCTTGGGGGCCCCGAGGCACTGCCCCGTCTAGCCCTCCGGTAGCTACGCCACTGCTCGACAGTGAATATTTATCAATTTTCCTACAAGCACAGACTATATCTTATGTTCCTACAAAATCGGCTACAAGTTTATTGTTGAAATACAAAAGTAAAACAAGAGTGTGAGATTTGATTACAGAAAAGATTAATAGTGTACGCACAAGTACATAATGTATAACAAGGCTATTATCATTAAGTTATTGTAAATTGAAATATAAATCTTTGTTGATCTTAAAGGTATTTTTCTTCGGTTTAAAGATCTTTATTTCTCAATAAGACAAAACGTCAGTTACATGAAAACAATAAATATTGTTTTAAAACACATTAACCCGATATAGGTCCCACCTATATCGGGTTTACGGCTTTACTTAAAATTAAAAGATAAATGACGCACTGTGAGATGAGAGTTCGCTGCGTTCAAAGTCGTGTGGCCTAAGTTATGGATTACAAGCGATTTATATTTTTTAATTTTACTTTATTTAAAACATGATTATAAGGCTTTTTCTTAATATATTCAGCGAGGTCGAGGTCGCGTCTTTTATGTCTGCTGGAACTACATTGTATAGCTGTGCTCCCACAAATGTCAAAGAGTTTTTACCGTAGTTAGTTCTTATTGATGTTAATACTAGGTGATTTGCGCGAAGATATGAATATTTTTGTGTTTTTTCTTTTGATTTTTGATGTGTGAATGTATGTGTTTCTGAATAATTTTGTATAAAAGTGATTATATATTTTTCTTACATCCACCAAATGAAAAAAAGAAGGCATGGTAATTGTGTTACTTGGCTGTGTAGATGTAGATAGAGCTCTCAACAAACTACCAATCAATTCATACCGTCGCGGCGCGGTGTCGTCGTTCAGTATAGGTAATGTCAAATTTTACGGTTGTTTGTAAACTCGGGTCGAATCGTTGACAAACCGTAAAACGATGGTTTAATCGATCCCGTCGAATCATGTTGCACATCGCTTTCGTATGTTACATTCGCTCGTCAACTCGTCATACGGTTCAAACTGCGGTTTACTTACTGCAATTTCAACGGTTCGGTTGCAAAACCGATTCGCACTAATTGTCTAACCGATTCAACTCGGTTTAGTATATTATTAACCAATAACGATAAACAACAATTTTTTTTTGTTGTTTTCTTCCTAGTTTTTTTATAATAAAATATCTCTTAGAGCACGAAGTTACTATCATTATCTTCCCACAAAGTAATGACGATTACACAGTAGTTCAGGTCGTCTTAGCTAGATGACGTTAAAGTATGTTTTTGCTGTATGTGAAAGTCGCCACATCACTTCCCTCTACGACCGGAAGTCGATATCTTGATGATTCAGCTGCACATTCAGCTGTCTCTGCTCTCTTGTGGAACTTCCCAGTAGTTAGTAGTAGTTCCAGAAAGTCAGAACTGACTGCCGCTAGATCCAGTGGGTCGGAACTGTATTCTACTAGGTTTTTTTTTTCTTTTATGATATAGGGGGCAAACGAGCAGACGGGTCACCTGATGGTAAATGATTACCGCCGCCCATGGGCACCTCAAGAGTCACAAGTGCACCATAGCCTTTACGGTGGGAGTAGGGGAAAGGTAGGAAGAGGGGGAGAGCGGGGGGGGGGGGAGTTAAGGGTTAGGGCCTCCGGTAACCTCACTCACTCGGCGAAAAGCAATGCTCCAGTGAGTCAGAACTGAATGCCGCTAGTTCCGGTGAGTCGGAACTATATTCCGCTGGTCCCAGTAGCCTGGGCTGCGTGCGGTGCTGCGTTGAAGTCTCCAGTGAATCGGGGCGGTTGCTGCGTAGTGGTTCACTGCTGCGTAGACGGGAGAGAAATGCTCTTCTTACAAGGAAGGCGTAGTGTACTGTGCCTAGACGCTGATAAGGCCCGAGGAGTATAGTGTTAACATGCAAGGCAATATGTGTGTTTACATATTATTGCTTTGCATGTTACGGTAGGCGTTATCTGCTAATGTAAGCTAAAGTTTAAATACCTTAACAAAAGTAAATAAGGATGACGGATACTACATTGGTAACCAGGCTGGAGCGTGCAGACGTGTGGTATCCCTGTTGAGGCCGAGGATGCTGGCTGGCTGAGACTTGACTCCTGCTCATTGCTGTAGGAATATATACGAGCGTGGCGATGGTGACCATGATCTGCTTCTTGAAGGCTGCTTTCAATCACGTCGGGGTCACCACTGTGAAGGAATGGTTGTCATGTCCTCCTAACATAAAGGAAGCATCCTTCAACCAGGCGAGATGAACTCATTCAAAGCACTAGTCACGTTCGTGACGTCATTCGCTGCGGCAGACGCGAACGAGAACACCACGCAATCTCTAGTATTATTTAATTGCTTGATAACATAAAAATTAAAAATATATTTTATCCTTTATATATAAATTCTTCTGTACGTGTCACTAAACTCCTCTTAAATCGTTGGAAAGTCAAAGTCTGTCGGGGCCACTACTACCCCAGTAATATACTAAGTAGATATCATAATAATGTGATTTGAAGTCATATGGATAACCTCTATTCGATCGATTTTTAAATTCGTTTTCTAAATAAAAATGGCGTATGAAGACCTGTAGGTACGTAGCACGGTTCCTACTAATTTAGGAACCGTGGGTATGTAGTGCCAGCAGAGACATCTTCGAAAAAAAAAAGAACGACAAAAAAAAGACAAATTTGCGCCCTAGCATTATGGAGAACACTTTTTAACTTTTTGAATTGCTAAATCACAGATATAGTATAGTCGTAGTAGATATAGTAATTCTTAAGAAAAACGTATGGAGACAATTTTTTAAAATGCATAATCTACAATTTTTGTCTAACCTATTTTAAGATAAACCTTACCTACTATCAGGCAAAAAAAATGCAAAACTCCATTTGCGAATTTGCGAATATTGACCTTAAAAAACTATTTAGCAGAAATGGCATCAATGGAGCCTTTCAATTTCATTTATAATGGTGTGCCAAACATTCGTAACAATTTTCAGCTCAATGCAAATTATTCTAACCTTATTACTATTTTTTGAGATAACTTCCCCGGGCTAAAATCGTTAATAGACCAGAGGGGCATGACATAGGCAACCTTTTATCCTGTACAAAGACAACACCTGCCGAGTAGCTTTTATTAGAATGATAAATCTCATGAGTGATAGGTATTTATAATTATTAAAGATATACGGTTTTACTCACGTGTGTGGCACCTGACACCGTCACAGCAGGAAGGACACCTCACCTTTAGATATAGGGCCCCTGTCGGTTCCAACACTAGTTGGTCATCCCGAAATGCACATGTGAGTAAAGCCACATAGCTTTTTAATTTTACTTAATACTATGAGAGAAATGGTGATCAAGTTTGTATGTAATAAATGAATCAGTGTGACTACAATCACATTTATTTAAATATGGAGCATTTAAGTTAGCATGATATATTAGATTTGTATGTCCAAAAAATTCCATATGGGTATGTACAAACATGATTTCCTAGAGATCACAAATTTTCAATGAAAATAAAATTATTTATACGTTCTAATGACCTTAATTTCATGTCCTAAGCGAAACAAACTTAGCAGTACAACAATTGTTTGAATTTGGTGTAGTTTCGTGATATACTACAAAGTTATTATACACCACCCTACAATGTATATATTAATAGTCCTCCCCCTTATGAGCCTCATGTGATTATTGGACAATCCCATACATAAATAAACAGTTAAAACTTATACTACCCTTAGTATAGTTTTTTCTACTTATATCATAACTATAACTTATTTAGTGTCAACCTTGAAAATTGCAATTATAACTCCAAAGCACTGCACTATTTGTTACTTAATTCTTTAGCAATGACTTTTAAAGCATCAGTCTGTTCCTTCATCAATTTTAGCTTTTGTTTTAAATAATCTTTCCTAAAATTTATATAGTCCTCTTTTATTTCTAGTTTTCTTTTCTCATGTTTAGCCAGCAAATTACAATTGAAAACACAGCTGTTAGAATGTTTAATACCATCACTATTGTTTTTATAATTTGAACCCTTTTTGATATTGTTCTCTGTATTTGAGTAATTTTTTTCTTCTTCCTCTTCTTCAGTTGGAGACTCCAGTACTTCATAGTAAGACACATTAGACTCATCTTCAATAATAAAACTCCCTTGAGTACTATCTAATTCCAAAGCTTCTGAGTTAACAAATTCAGTGCTCTCTTGGTCTCGTGATGTTGAGGTCTCAAGTTTTATTCCTATTGCTTGTTGTTCAGCCTCTGTGAGATTAAATAATGATTTTGAAAGCCCATTTTCATGTCGCTTCTTCGTCTTAGACTTTATATCTTGCCATGTCTGTAATGTAAAGCAACAATGTTACAAGAAACAATTATTCAAACTTGTAATTATAAACTTTGAGCATTTTTTAAGAGATCAGACGCTTAACAATTAAAGCAATGTACTTTTCTCCATTGTCTCCAGGTTTTCTTTGAGCCGGGAATAGCATTACACTCATTAGCAATAGTTATCCATAACTTCTGAGCGTCATTATATCTAAAATTTTGTGTTACTTTGCCTAATGCCAACTCGGGATACTTCGTCATGAATTCCAGAAGCTTCTTTTTCTGTTTAGCGGTGGGATAAACACATCTTTTCCTATTATTTCTATTCATAGTTCACTAATATTAATACAAAACATTTCATCGATCTACTGTGAGGTTATTTGTTTGTGTTCATAACAAGTAATGACATGACAGGATTGACAGGTCAGATCAGTAATGCGTAATGCTATAAAGTTGCTGTAACTACTGCTAGTTAGTGATAAAATGTACTAAATTGCTCTAATATAATGTAATAATTTGTTTAAATTGTTTTTTTTTATATTGTAAAGCCATAATAAATAAATTGAGGTTAACGACAGTTAAGTGAAAGTCTTTTGTCGACTTTCACTTGCAACTTGCAAGTGTACCTATATTTCATTCAAACATCAAAAAGCATGTTGATTTTACTAATTTCAACCAAAAAATAAAACCAGGGCTAGGTAGTATTTCAATTAGTTGGAATTCAAATTGGGTTTTTTTATTTCAATTACTTCTTAAAAATGTAATTTGTAATTATTATTTCTGTGAGGAAGATGTTTACGGTAGCCCTTAGGTTTTAGATAAAAAAACGTTTTAAGAAATTTTTTTTTTGTGCGTGTAGAAACCCCCTCGGGCCGTCATCCCACCGGGGTTTGCGGTTAGGCGGTGTGTCGGAATCGAACCGACTAAAACCATACGGTGTGCCGTACTGCGCCTTAAATAGGAGGGATCCGGGAACAGCTTTTATTAAGACATCCGGAGTTATAAGGAACCCTTTTTTTTTTCGCGTGTGGAAACCCCCTCGGGCCGTCACCCCACCGGGACTTCGGTGGGGCGGTGTGTCGGAATCGAACCGACTAAAACCACATGGTGTGCCATACTGCGCCTAAAATAGGAGAGATCCGGGAACAGCTTTTATTAAGACATCCGGACCCCTCCGAGGATTGCCCGCAAAAGCGTGGGCACCATTTTCGGGTAAAAACCTCTCAATTAGGTGACGTCCAGCCACACACGGACGTCACCTCCTCGCCGCTGGCCACGATAGCAGGTGAAAAGGAAAAACCCATTCCGTCCACCTGCGGCCACACTCAGGGCAGCATGAGGTGCTGGAAAGCACGCCTCCGCCACCCGGTTCGCCGGTGGTGAATTAGGTCCGAGTGGAGATCTTCCTCCCGGGCCCTCTCCACCGCCTCCTTCTGCGAAATAAGTTATAAGGAACCCTTCCTCAACCTTGCACAAATACGAACAATTTCAAATACCCATCACAGAGGTATTTTGTAATTAGTTTTTCAAATACTTATGGCTTTAAAATACATTTTTAAATACCTAAATTATTTAATTTTTGATTTAATTTAATTTTTAATTTAATGATTGAATCTAACTTTGGCAGCAGTAGCAGCAGTAAAAAAAAAGAAAAAATTAAAAGGCCCAGTTCAAAACCAGCGTCAAGCACCCACCAGTGCCCGGCACAAAGCTGAACTGGGCTCCCATTTTGGCGCGACCGCGAGATGCCTACTTCTCGTCTTGTAAACTTAAGTTAGGTACATCTCCTAAAACTCAGCTATATGTTTAGAACTTGATACTTAAGTGTTTCACTCTGTTAACGTCTCGTCTAGTTGTACCAGAATAATTGTATTTTCTTCTTTCTTCTTTCTTTCAGGACTAGTACAGAAGGTGAGGACGTTATTGTTTTTGTGAACATGACTGTTCTGTTATCAACCCAAGACATCAAAATTGGCTTTAGTTAGTCAGCGTCCTAAATGAGAACACTTTTAACAAAAAGTTAAACCGACTTCAAAAAGCACTAAAAGAAGGCACTGAAAATAATGCATTGATGTAATAAAGCATTCTAAATTCAATATCATTTGAAACGTGCATGAACAGCGTCTGCCCGTTCGGAGCCCCTCGCAGCCACCGCGGTAGACCTAGCTCATCTATCAAGTACCAATTTGGCACCGACTTCAAACAGACCAATTACTACAATTACCACTACATATGCCCATTATTTCTGAGGGATTCCCTTATTTTCCCTCAGATACCGTCAATAATTTTTGAAATCGGTAAATAGATTATGGAAATATTGGTGAACATATATAAAAAACAAATATGTATAGCCGAACATAGAACCTCCTCCTTTTTTTGAAGTCGGTTAAAAAGCAAAAAGCTTACAATTGTTGAAAGTTATTCAAATATAAAACGTGTATAAACGTACGTATTGATTTATAAAAACCAATGGTTTATACAAATTAACACACGTTGTGTTATTACTCGTCATTGTATTTTTGCAGGTGTTATTCATTCAGCTACATTTTATCTATTCCCCAACAAGAGGTTTTATGTCTGGTGCTACATTTCCAGCAACGTCCAGTTTCAAAGTCACTTAAAAGGCAAACACAAGCTGGCGTCCAAAAAACTGATTCTTCCCGCGAACGCTCCGCCTGTGGAATGAGTCAAGGTTCACCCGAAGTACGGTATGGGGTTTTTCACAAAAGGAGTCCACCATATTTTTAAAGGGTCGTCAAAGCGCATTCCCCTGGTGTTGCAAGCGTCCTTAGGGTACGGTAGCTGTTTACCATAAGGCAGGCCGTACGCTTGTTTGGTATTAAAAACACTTTAAAATCTAGTGTTCATGAAAGTGGATTCTTCTTTTAATGGTTAATTAATGTTATCATGTATTTTCTAATTTGTATTTGTTAAAATACTGTACCTATATGGTTTTTTTTCTTTATGGTATAGGGGGCAAACGAGTAGACGGGTCACCAATAACTACCGCCACCCATGGGCACCTGCAACTCAAGAGTCACTAAGCGTTGCCGGCCTTTAAGATTGGAGTAGAGGAAAGGGGGAAGAGGGGGAGAAAAGGGGAGAGGGAAGGGTTAGGGCCTCTGGGAACCTCACTTACTCGGTGGAAAGCAATGCAAGCATTAGTTTACTGCCGGTTTTCTGTGAGGCCGTGGTATCACTCAAGCATGGCTCTCCCGCGAGTAAGTAGTTAAGTGTATTTTATGTTTTAAATACACGGGAAAAGTATTATGTAATTTGTATTTTAATTAAAGGAAAGCATATATTTTGCCCAGTAGTCCAGTCGACAAGTTGAAAATGGTCCAAAATAGAGATACTGCTCTTAAAATTATGTGCGATAGCTCATTGGATCCGGAATGATGCCTAGAAAAATGTGCCAAAAGCGTGTATTAGCTCATAAAAAATTGCAAAAGTTATAAACGATTAAAGATGAAAAAAAAATGGCATTTCGTTTTTTGCCAATATTTCATAAACTATTATTTATTTATTTAAAACTTTATGCACATTGGTACAAAGGCGGACTTAATGCCTAAGGCATTCTCTACCAGTCAACCTTGGGGTGATATAGAACTGCTATAAGGTAGGTGCAAAGATACATTTGAATTTTTTATAATACAAACTAATATTTACATTACTTACATTACTTACATGTACAAATTTCTAAATATCATTACGACATAATATACACAGTTTCATATAATTATACACAAACATACATAAGTACTTTTATTATATATAGATTACATATATATATTCATACATATCATATATATAAGTAAATACACTACAAATACCACTATAAAGTCGTGTACTAGCGTTGTGGCTATTCCGCTAATCCGTTGTGGAGGAGTTCTCGTACTTTCTTTTTAAACGTGGAACGGTTTGTGGACATCCTGACCTCGAGAGGGAGCGCATTCCAGAGGAGGTCTGATTGTACATAGAAAGAAGAGTTGATGAAGTCGGAGCTGTGAGAGGGACATAAGAGAAGTAAATTATTGGTGGAACGAAGATTCCTGTCATGTGTAGAGCACAAGTATTGGAAGTGTGGAACTAAGTAAGAAGGTGGCGATGGGGAGTTTAAAAAGGAGAACAGAGAACTTAGAGCCCGCAAATTGCGACGTTGGCGAATAGGAAGCCATTTTAATTGGGAACGTAAAGTAGACACATGTATTATTATTTAAGAAGTTTCAAAAAAAGATTCTGAAAGAGGAGGAAATTTCCAATAAAAAAACTCCTAGCTTTCGGAACTCTATCTCCATAATTAAAATTTTAATTTAACGCTGAAAATGGGTCTTCGCGCGGTATTTTTAGGTTGCACGCGCGGCGTCAAAAGCAAGTACGACACATTAATTAATTTATTTAAGGTTTTGGATATTTTTTTTTAATTTTGAATAAATTATGGTGCATTTTGAACACTATAAATAATTTTTTCTCGTTGGAAATTTTACTTAAAGTTCATTTTTCAACAAGTTGAACGATTGCTAACTCACAAAATTTTCTGGAACTTCAGTCTTCATTGTAAATGAAAAAAAGTTTAAATAATTGTAGTAAAAATTTTTCATTTCGTAGAGCCTTTCTTAAATACATACTACTCTATTTTGGAACATTTTCAACTTGTCGGCTAGACTACAGCTCTGCATAGCATACGTGCTGTTGTGAGCACATCCCCCCAAAAATCCGAATATTGAAAATATGATTTTAAAATAAAATAAAAAATTTCAAAAAATTCGGTGTTGATTTTGTTAAAGTTGTGGCGTACGCATATCGCGTACTTCGAACTTGTCTTAAAAATACATCAAAGCGTTATACGTCCGCTCTCAACGGCTGTCTCTCTCAGCACTGTCAACATGGGAATGTGCCAGTTGCTACGATTCGCGGCGAACTTTCGTTCGTGGTGATCTTCTCACCCCTGTAGATGGGAGGTGGGGAAACTATTTGGAGCGCCGGGCTCCTTATAGTGGACGTCTTCGCGGCTCACAACAGTGAGCCGGTCACTGGGGTTGGGTCGCCGGCCTCGAGGCTAGTCCGCCGGACGCCCCTCTGACGAGGGGTCCGGCGAGCCGCCTACGAGAGAGCCGGCGGTTCGTAATCCGTGTCCGGTGGGAGAGCCCCGCTCGAGGAAGCTGACATGAGCTCCCGAGCGGGGCGTTTCAACCACCTCCGGATGTTTGTGGTTGTGTCTGGATGGGGGAGGGGAGTAATACCCGCCAAGTGGGGAAATTTCGAGCGATCAGCCCGCTCGAACATCCCGGTGGCGAGTCTGCTCACGAACTCCTTGATTGGTTCCCACTTAAGGTCTCGGTGGATAGTGGTGTTTCTTAGATACCTGGGTGCGTCGACCACCAAGCGAAAGCAGCTGTTCTCCACAGCTTGGAGACGCTGGCGTGTTGACCCCGCTGTCAGATTGTGCCAGGCCAGCCCCGAAAACGTAAGGCGCGACCTGATATATGTTTTGTAGAGCCCTAATTTGGCTCGAGTAGGTAGTCTGGAGGTCAGCAGGGTACGCAGCTTCGTCCTCGCACACTGGGCCTTCGCAATGATGGTGTCGACGTGGGGTGTCATAGTGAGATTCCTGTGATTGATGATTACACCTAGGTACTTGACCCTAGGGGACCATGGGATGTCCTCCCCCATCAGCCGTAGATTAGGCGGAAGATGCGCCCTGCCAGGTACCAACGCCTGGGTCTTCGTCACGTTGCACTTGAGCCTCCACTTCTTCAGCCAGCCCGGGAGCGCTTCAAGTGTCGGGCTCAGCTTCCGTGCAGCGTGGTTGGCGTTTCGGGAACTGGACAGGTACGCGGCATCGTCGGCGAATAGTGCCAGCCTGACGTCACCGACCACCGGAATATCGTCTGGGCTGGCGACAGGCAGCTCCCTTGCGGTACACCGGCCCGGATGGTCTTCTCCTCTGACGTGGCGTCGCGGCTAACTTTATTTTATACTGTACTTAATATATTATAGTTACGCACACAACCATGCAGCGATAACTCTCATAAGCAGCCACGCAATCTGATTGGTTGTCTACTAGAGGAGATTGTAAATTTAGTTTAAGTTGTCTTATTGGTTAATCCGCGTATTATACAGAATATAATGTTCACAACTTGTATGACCAAAATTGTAAATATAACTAGCGTAGATGGCAAGTAGTAGCCATACACAAAGTCACAGTCACAGTCAGTCAGCTATCCCTAACTGCTGACTGACTGTGACTGTGACAACTGACTAATGATATGGTGATAATCAATAAAAATATGCCATTTTACGGAGTTTATGAAAATTTTACTTTACATTTATTTTACATTAATTAGATTATAAAATTTTAAATACATAAAAAATAAACTCCTGATTCCGAAAATCAAATAGCGAAGTGGCAACACTGCTACGTCAGTCGTCCATTTTGTTTTGACTTTTTATCGTTTGCCAAACCAAATCTGTCATCATTCAATATTTATTCACTGATCGCTGCGGGTTGCGGTCGAAAGTGAAGTACACCTTAAAAGTAACATTTCGTGTAATCATTCCTTATAAAGCGCAGCTTTATTCGTGAAATTATGATATGACAACAATTGTGTTTTGTTAAATTGATTCGTGAAATTAAAGTGAGGAAAATGGCTGGTGATCGCGGGTTATTAAAACGATTTCTACTCGTCTTCTTGGAGTGCCTGTTCACTTTACAACTAGTGGAATACGTAAGTGCTTATTTTTAACGTTTTCTTTGTTCTGCGCTATTACGTTTATACTAGATTTCTCTATATCACGGTGTAAAAACTACGAGGGGAGGGATTTTCCGGTTTTGATCGTCAAAAATTATCGAAAGATCGTGATGAAACCACAAGTTTTTTATTTATTGACGTCGATCAAGGTTTCATCTCCTCCTCTTTAGTATAGCTATAAGTATAGTTAGTTTTGTAAAATTCCGCTTATAATTTCATCTGTACTGTGCTACTTCTAAAATTGTATGTATGTTTAGCTATTGCATGTTTTAATAGTCAAAAAGAAACCTAAAATAGGCACAAATAAGTGTTAGGGGCAAAAATTGAAGCAGGTTTTTTTTTAACATATCATTAATAAAAATTATCAACAATATCATTTAATTACTAATATCTTATTTATTTTCATAATATAAAAAACTGGTTATCTTACTTTTTATGTTTTTCTTATCATGCCATACAAATAAACCTTATGATAAAATTTTGCTACACATACTAAATATTGTTATGGGCCTAATACTGTCTAAATAATTATAAAAAGAAAAATCTTCGATTAAATTGCAGTAGGAATGTGCAGGATTATAAGCTAGTTCAAGATAATTTACACATTGTGATCACACATACATACATCTCCAGCACAAATAATTTCCTTTAAATGTATTGTTCACAATTACAAATTATTTTTAATGAAATCTAATAGTGTTCTTTATAGGCAATTAAGCAGTGCTCACCTCATAAAAATTCAATTATACCACAGTAAATCTATAAGTAGAACATTTCTACACCATATTTTTCATTAATAATGTACATTTGTGCAACCACTTTGTATAAATTTATTTATAAGGCCTATTTGGAAATAAAGAATTTGAATTAATTATTTTATTATAACTATGGATTTATTTTATTAAGGAGAATACATATGCAGGGAATAAAACTTGATAATATTTTGATTAAACAAATCTTACTGTATCACTACTTAATATAATAAAAGTCCCCTGCCCAAAACTACTGAACGGATTTTCATGCGGTTTTCACCAATAGATAGAGCGATTCATGAGGAAGGTTTAAATGAAATTGGTTGAATTATGGTGATGATTGTTGAAGATAAAAAAAAGAAAGAGATGCATCTGCTACCTGCGCGAAGCCGGGGCGGGTTGCTAGTGGTGGCTTGACTGGATGGATGTTTGTTATCAATCATGTCAGAACGGTTGAGCAGATGTGGAAAAATGCATGGTTTGTGTGGGATATATTTTAATTTCCACACGAAAGAAGTCATGTGAGACAGTTAGTAAGTACATCATGAAAATGGCACTCTAATCTTGGCAGTGTTGTACATATTAAATCATATACAGTTGTTCGTGGTAGAGCCATGCTTCGGCACGTACGGGCCGGCTCGACCGGAGTGATACCACGGCCTCACAGAAAACCGGCAGTGAAGCAATGCTTGCATTGCTTTCGCCGCGTAAGTGAGGTTACCGGAGGCCTTAACCCTTCCCTTTCCTCCCACTCCGCTCTTCCCTAACTCCCACTATAAAGGCCGGCAACGCGCTTGTAACTCTTGAGTTGCAGGGGCCTATGGGCGGCGGTAGTCATTTACCATCAGGTGACCTGTCTGCTCGTTTGCCCCCTATACAATAAAAAAAAAGTAAAACCCGCTTATTACGATTTCCCGCATAGGACGCCGGTTTATATCAATCTCTGCAACTTAGGCATGTTTTTTTTAATATTTTGTTCATACATTTAATCAGCTCTATATGTTTCGTCATTCCGTTTAAACGCCATCTGTACACGCCTGTTATCTCAATTCAATCGCAGATGGTATTAACACACACAAAGAAGCCCTAAGTGATGATGACGAAGATCAGGGCCCAGACATAATCAGCAATTAACAAAGCCAAGACAATGCAAAAGTTAATTTGTATTGAAAGCCTTTTAATGGTTAATGCATCAAAACCTCATTGTCAAACCAAATTAACTGAATACTTTAAGTAATGTAATTGTAAATACTATTTATGTACCTAAACGGGAATTAACGCGATCATGAAAAGGACAACCTGGTCGAAACGTCAGGCAATTCCCATTTAGATACATAATTATATCATGGAGCGCGAAAGTTTAAAAGTTTGTAAATACTAATACATTATGATGTAACACAATTTAAAATACATAGGCACATAACATTATTATTACTTTCTAAGAACTTTATAGATTGGTAATTTAATACCAACACAAATTTAGTATGTAATAACTTTTTTTCCCTATCCTGCATAATTTGTTTTCTCGCTAAAGATGCATTTTTCGCTGTCCCTTTGGAATTTTATTGTTTTAAACAAGTTTTACTGCATTTGTTATCAAGCCTTCTATGCTTAGTTATTAGATAAAGAAATCATATAATAAACAGAAAGCTAGATAATTTGTGATAAGTAAACTTAGGTATTGACTGATAAGAAACAAATTTTATTTTTATTGTTTGTTTCAAAGAAAATTACAATGATATCATGTAACATGTCTCATTTGAACAGAACCTTTATCATACAAGGTATTATGCTAATGTCATACCATCAATATGACTGGATACTGTACTCCACAGTCAATTAGATTACTCAGCATGTCCACACTACTAACCTGCTGATCTCATCAGGCCAGAGTTTGGCGACTCACTGATTTCTTTATAAACACTAAAGTGTTGGTACTTGTTATCTATATATTAATATGTGAAGAGAATTCTCTTCTCTTCTTCTAACACAGGAATGTGAATACTTAAAATTTAAATAAAGAAGAAATGTTATTTTCCTTTGTTGAGTGCTGAGAGTTGAAACCTCAAACTATCCAAAACGAGGTTGCTGGCTTGATTCCTGCTCAGTGCATTTGGATGCTTGAATACGTCCATTTGAATTGATTTAGGTATAATAAATTCTCTACATCTTAGCAACGTCTAAGATGGTTAGAGGGTCAGACATATCAGCTATAGCCAGTTTGAGTTACTTTTATGAGACCCTGATCTGCTCTCGCTATTGCTTAAACTCCTATATCCATCTCTATAAGCAATATCCTTTTATTTCCATTACCTTCTATTCTTATGTTGGCCTAGTGGTTAGTGACCCTGACTGCTATGCCACAAGTCGTGGGTTTGATTCTCACTCGAGTCTGGGTTCATTCTGTCCGTTGTTTGTATGTTTGTAAAGTCCCCCGTGACACAGGAGTAATTCCTAAGGCGGGAGTGGTCTTTAAAAAAAAAAAAAGAAAAGAGAGAAAGAAAGATGTACTTATAAAAACTCCCAACTTCCCATCATTAATTTAATTTAAATTGTACTGCTTGGTTCACAGCAATAGGCTTCTTCTTATTACATGTGGAACCAAATTACAGTTGGCATAATGTCGGGTGGCAGGGAAACAGGCGTGGGTGTATGTATGTATCTCAGAACTCGACTACTGACCAACATAAATATTAAACCAGCCTAAATAACTCAAATGCACTTAGTAAAATGTTGTTAATATGTCAATCGAGGGACACAAATGGTACAATTAAGATTAATTTATATCAATAACTGTAGGACACTTCAATTGATTGTGAATAAGGCTTAACTGTTTGGCCAGTGGGGTTCATTTATGGCATAACTAGAGTTATTTATTAATGATTAGATACAACTCTGGGTTTTATTGTTTTAATAGTTGAACCTTGACAGTAATTGTTTCTCTATTCCATGTAACAGCACAGTAGACAAAAAAGCACGTCTTCATGAAATGGTAACTATTGCACAATGACTGTGTGGCTCCACAGCAATGTATTGCATTTGTTACCATCATATAAAGAAAAATTACTGTTTTATGTCATATGTGTTTATTATTATCATGTTGTTTTTACAACATAATTTCAGCCATGAGACATCACTGTTGAACATATGTCTCTCTAAAAGACTGTAATGAGCTGTGCTGATAGACTATTTGATTAGTAGAAATCTTGGTGCACAAATAATTATTTTTTTTTCATTTGAATCAAGAATATTAGTAATATGGATTATAGATTACTAGTATTTTCTTTAATGCTTCCAACTAAAGCAAATGCTTATATGTGTGGATGTGGATTTAGTCTTTCAGTCGTATAGCATTATCATAGTTCCTCATTTATCTATGTATAAATAGCTCTATTATGTATAAAGTCAAACCAGTAATATATAGTTGATTGCACACTATATAGATTAGAGTCATTAGGATTATCTATCATTTGTCCCTCACTACAATGGACATTCGTGGCTGTTACTGGAAATTCATGAAAATAATTTTAAGGTTTTGTTTCAGTATGTGTTCTAACAGCAGAAATCATGCAGAAATCGTGTAAATCGTGTACGTAACACGATTTCTGCACGACTCAGGCTAGCAACGATATTGTAAGACTAGAAATTCACGCAACACTTAGTATCGCGAGTGGGGGAACCTTGTAACCCCATGTAGCTCTGGCGGCTATACCGTAGGAAAGTGATGATTTCCCAGTCGGACGATTCTAATTCAACCAAAATCTACTGTGCGTAGGGCAACATGTTTTTCATTTCTGAAACGTGCGATTTTGAATCTCGAAGTCAAGTTCTTAACTACAAATGAAAACTATTCAATATCTAATGTATATATGTGTAGTACAAGTAAAACTAACAATTGGTATGCGATTCACATAAATATTTGAATACCCCGTTATGTCTCCCTTGCTTTGTGTTTTGCATCTATTTATGTTAATGTTATGTTGACCGAACTAATGATTAACGAGCACAGAAATTTTGCAAATACAAACATACATAACCTTGGCCATGGCTAACTTTATAGAAGGACGTAAGAGCTATTAAATTCTACTAAACTCCAATTTGTGTTCTAAATATTTCGGAACCTTCAAATATGAATGTTAATGAGTGGAAATATGGTAGAAACTTCTAGACTGTAGTAAATTTATTTCCTCATACATAAAATATCCGCTTGTGTGTGCTGAACGGTGTTCGAAATATTCTGAATCCGAGAATATTATTAGGTGAAGCATTTGGTAATAACTTCTAGAGTCTAGTACAATCCATTAATTTTCTCATAGCATAATTTCTTAACTGATATGAACTTTGGATTTGGATAATGATTATACAAAAAAGTAATATTAGTGAAAATAAGTAGTGCGTTTGAACTCACAGGTAAAGGAAGTCGTGAACCCTCTAGAATCAATATCAAACTTATTATTGGAACTTATCATTCTCCATCATGATACTGGTTAGGGTAAACGTTGTAATGGCCATTTTGAATCACTTTGGTCCTCGTGCGGCCTGTCAAATGCCTGTATTATCAAATTTGTTACACTTTTACGCTTTAACCACTCGGTTAATCATCATGAAAGTTTGCATACGATGTCAGGGGTACAGTTCCAGTACTATAATATCACGCAGAATAAGCAAGCCTAAATGGCTAGGCCTGGCGGGGGACCACAGCCTATCAAACTTAACTAGGGTGAAAACCACAAATAGATAAATTTAATTTAGGACGAACTAGGAACTATGGGGTAGACTGGAAGATATTCAACAGTGGTCTGCGGTAGGCACGCTGATGGATTTATCATTTTGCTTCTTAAGTCGGGTGAGTTATATAACATTACAAGTTGATTATTACGCGCGTGATCCTTGCCGTGTGACTTTAGTGGACTTTGAGTTTTATACTACTTAAAAAGTAAATAAATACTAGTAGTATTAAACCGGTATTTTAAAACGTGACAATGTCATCTGAATGAACGGTTTACCTAAAATACCGGTATTCGAAGTCGGGGATGTGATTAACCTTCACATCGAAGCTCAAGGTACTAATAAGTACCGAGTTGGTTTAAATACTATTTACACTGATCAACATTCAGTCAAGTTAGTTACTCAACTTAAAGACATACATTAGTGAATCACACCAATTATTTATATGAATTATTTAATTAAAGTGATAAAGATTAGGTACTAGAAATGGTTTACATAAATTCTAGTAACATGTTATATGTCAAATGAATTAAAACAGGTTTTTAGTATTTTAATTTCGGTAACCTTCACCTAAAGTGATAAATTTCCTTGGAATGGACAGGATCAATATGCTATGACCTGATTTCCTGTTTTTACAGCATCATTGACCTTGTATACCTAATAACAACTTACCTTTTTTGCATACGTCAATAAAATAGAAAGATTAAAAACGGGTTTCCGAGCAATGTTAATGTCTTAGGACTAGCTCGAAAAAACATCGATAATATTAAATTTTCAATATTAAGCGTAGCTAGCAAACATTAAAGGAATTAAATATGTTTATTTTTTTATAACGCTACACATTATACATATAATAATGGAAAGTTCCGTAAATAACATAAATTATTGTCCCAGGTTTGCATGATCAAGGGCCACTGGTCTCCTGAATCTTACTTTCTACTCACAACTTCTAGCGTATGACAGTTGACAACTTGTCACCTGAACAAGTGTTTTTTGTCACATTGTTATAAGTTAACTATGTATTCATTCAGGTACGCAATCTGCGCCAATTTATGCCCATTAGCAAGCGATACTACCCAACAACAATGTTCACCGAGTTTGCACATTTCTTGCAATGATAGTAAAGCGTTTATTTTGCCTCCTACCGAAATAGATAAAATGAGTAATACAATAAATGTATAATATTATGTTATGTTATGTAGCAATGAAATTATGTGAAAGGGAAACTGGTTCGTGTGATCTCCTTGCCAGTGCGCCAAGACAAGTGAATCAAATTGTTTTTTTAATCTCCCTATATTTAATTCTTCAAAGTAATCATTATTTTCTTATTTGTCCACAACATAGAATAAAATAAATAAGTTATAAAAATAAAATACATAAATGTACATAATTTATTTTTGATTCTAGTAGGGCAATTATTATTGAATGCGGTTTTAAGATCGTCTGCATTGATTCAGAAAAAAGTTAGGGCAGTTAAAATTGCACAAATAAATAATAGTAAAAGAACTGGCGGAGCTGGTCCGTATCGCCAGTTAATGATTGTATTACTTATATGATGGTCTGATGTACGAAGCTATTCAAATTCATGACGATCTTTCTCGAAGGTCCGTCTACCCATAACCGCCGGTGTCATTTTCAAACAAGTGTGGTGCATGACGGACGTATTTGCGCTTACGCTCCAAGGTTTGGTGTCATTCGCGTCACGCGAACGTGAGGAACATACTAATTAGCTTTGTTTTCCTTATTACCACCTAGCCAAGGCGAAGCCATGGTTTGCGAGAAATTAATGCTCTTAATTACTGAAACCTTTGAAATAGTATTATAATAGTAAGAAAATATTATAAATAGTATTGAAGGTGGAGTAATGGTTTAATCCTTCCTATGCTGCTTGGATTGAAAAGTCTGCTATCGAAAACCATGCATTAAAAGCCATGAACTGCTAGTCTAGGTTCTATACTACATGCAAGTCAAGGGAGCTTATATTTAATCTTCGGGTATAACACTATTGATTCGGGAGACGAGAAAAGATTAACCAATTATTAGGTACGAATAGTCAAGGCCAGTATTGTGGTATGCTAAAATATTTAAAAACTAGATTTAAAAGATCTAAAAGAATCCAGTTTTGTCATTATGTATGTTAAAAAATGTTTTTTACGGCTATCAAATGTTAGTGCCCCTCACCTCCTCCCCCTACTGGTTTCTACTGGATCTGTAGTAACTATCGACACCATTGTCCCACAAAAACCTTGAATACAAGATGCTCACCATTTTGTATTCAAGGTTTTTGTAGGATTTCCCAGGAGCGTCATTGTTAAAAATAAGTATCTTATCATTTTCGTTATTTCACGAACTAACTAAACACAATTTTAATCCGTTTTTATTTATCAGTTTGTAATCCCTTGAAGCTGTTCGCACACTATGAGCTCATTTTTTTTGCGCAGCGTTGTAATTTTCCACGAGCGGCGAGCGAGAAAATAGAGAAGTCATTATCATACAACTAACTTCCCACTAAATGTATATTAATTCGTCTCATCAAATTTATTTAGAGTCGATGTATTGCTTCTTTAAATAAACATCCTGTTTGTGAGGTCATGGTTATTATGATACTTTTACAGTGCAATGTAAGTAGTTCGCTATAAGCATTTTTTGCGTTGAAAACGGATGCAGGCTTATGTTTAATTCTGCTGGCTTTTCGTCATGCATAATTCGGGATTCAAGAGAACCTTGGTGCGCTTGAGTTTGGAGGCCAAAATCTCAATGACATTTTTCTTATTTGTGACGTAATTCAGTTTTGGGCACATGTCATGATGTAGTGATGATTTATAATTTATTTATTTATATTTTATGATAATTTAGTTTTGTTACAAATTAAACAAGAACGCTCTAAGTCTAGCGGAGGATTATGTTTGACATTGGACTAAGTTACGCGTTGAGGTTCGGGATTAGTAAGGTACACCAATTTATTACCAAAATAGGCACAATTTACTTTAATAATTCGCAAATAACACAATTACAATTAATTCTCACTATTTCCACTTCTCTCTTCACTTGCGCTTATCGCACTTGCTTACTCGCTGATCGCTCAATTAAAACTCAATTAATACCGCAATGCACCGCTTTAAATACTATCAACCTTATTACGTAGACAGATCGTGACATTTCCCGAAAACTCGAAACCTTTTCGGAATGTTCTAACATAATGTGGGCTGTTCTATAAATAGACCATTAGTTCTGTTTATTGTCAAAAGATGGCGTGCATCTCAATTTAGGTAATCGCAACCCTTTATGGCTTCCTTTAATCGTCAATAGATGACGCGGGTCAATTTTGATACAACTAAATGTAATATTTGCAAAATATAGAATGAATATTATATTTGTGTTGAGTTGCAGGTCTCCATGGGCGAAGGTAGTCACTTACCATCAGGTGAACCGTCTGCTTGTTTGCCCCCTATACATAAAAAAAATTGGACAAAAATACGCCACTTTCGTAACAAAACATTCTAGCCAGTTGCACCAAGGCTAGAATGTTTTCGTGTTCTTCCTCAGAGAAGGGAATACATGGTGTCAAATTGAGATCATTGAATGCCACCGAAACGATGATCATCACACCATAGCGCATCCGCAGCGTTCCATTGGCGCGACCGCAGCGTTTTACAAACGTACCCAAAGCGCGCCGCGCCCCTTCTGTCTGGCCTGCGCCTTAGGTTCGCTCGATTGCCATGTCCTGTCATCAGTAGTGCGTAGTAGATAGATCTTGCGAGTGTTTATAGACATCGGTATCTATTAGCCATAACGTTGGCCATATTTAATATCAATCGGCTACCGGAACAAAATTTATAAGTTTATATCGAAATATAGTGAGTACCTAATTGTTTACAACAGTTAATTAGACAGTTTAAAACGGGTCAGGCATCGCGTTCACTTCTGTCCTTTGTAAGTCTGACTATCTCCGACCGAAAAAGACAAATGTTGCACGCTACGTTTGTTTCACCATGGTCGAGGTTGACTTACGAGGGGCCGTTTTTAAGTTCGCGGAATGGAGAACAAGGATAGTAAATAAAAATGAAATTTTCTTTTTCTTTTCCAATATATTCACCTGCAACCCTAATACACTTCTCAGATCTATCAATTAGTTTGTTTATACCTTCATAAAAAAATATTGAATCTTTCTCCGAAAAATACGCTGAAATTGCTTCTTTCACTTCTTCATCGCTTTTAAATTTCTTCCCCCGAAGTTCTTTTTTCATTTTGGGGAACAAGTAATAATCGCTGGGCGCTAGGTCTGGACTATGGGGTGGATGATTTATAATATCGAAACCTACCCTGTGCAGGGCAGCCAACGCAACGCGACTCTTGTGAACCGGCGCATTGTCATGCAGAAGCAAAACACCTTTCGTCAATTTTCCTCTTCTTTTCTCTTTGATTGCTTCTTTGAGCTGTTCTAATATTGAAGCATAATATTCGCCCGTTATAGAGACACCTTTATCTTTGTAATCGATCAATAATATTCCTTCTGAATCCTAAAAGATCGTCGCCATGAGTTTTCCAGCTGATTGTGTCACCTTAAACATCTTGGGCGGTGGTGTTCCTTTTTTATGCCACTGCATGGAGTCTTGCTTAGACTCAGGTTCATAATGGTGAACCCAAGTTTCATCCCCAGTTACAATCCGGGCCAATACACCATCTTTATCCTCACTACAGAGATCCAAAAACGCACGTGAACATTCGACGCGCTGTTGTTTTTGCGGCGGCGTGAGCATTCTTGGCACCCATCTTGCACTGACCTTTGTCATGCAAAGATTATCATGCAGGATTTTAAAAATGGTCGTATCGGATACTCCAGACATTTCTGCGATTAGTTTCTTCTTTAGCCGGGCATCTTCCAGTACAATTTTTTCTACTTTTTCAACAAGTTCCGGAGTAGTCACATCAATAGGCCGACGAAGACGACCCCCGACCAGGTGGTCAGGGGTCGTCTTCAATCGACTCTCTGCCTTGTTTAAAAAGTTCATGCCACTTATAAATCATTGTTTTCCCAGGGCAAGATTCCCCGTAAACCAATGACATCTCTTCCATAATGTTTTGAACAGACTTTCCTTGTTTAGTCAGGAACTTTATAACGGCGCGGTGTTCGATTTTCTCCATGTTTTCAGTTTTCTTCCCGATTGAGTTGCTTGATCAGCGATAGTTCAAAGACTAATGACCCAATTAAGATAAAACTTGGTATTTATACTAATATTGAGTCAGGGAATACGTTACGGCTAAAAATATCCCCACCACTAACTCCCATCCCCTCCATTCCGCGGACTTAAAAACGCACCCTCGTAAAGGCTACTGATGGTCGATAATTTTTATAGGAAAGATTTTTTAACCCTTTATTTCCAAAGAAATATTTCCTAAGCCAATATATTTGGCAGGAAGTTAACAGTAAAATAATGATTCACGTTGTATAACTAAGTCACTTGACCACAATTAAGTCACCGTTTAAAGATAACGATTCTAAAAATTTCCTTAATGACTATACATTCTTTTAATTCTTTGGAAGCTACTATTATAGTATCTGTGCACTTGTCATGCTTGTGCTTCTTTTACTAAAGGTCTGTGACATACTTCTAGCAGGAAAACACTTCCACTGACGTGACACATAGCAAATCAATTACGACAAAATACGTTTGGTTAAAGTATATTGCCTTGTTGGCCATGACTCGCACAATAGGGAAGTCCTGATTCCAGTTTAATGTATACGAGCTTCAATCTCATAATTTGATTTTACAAAGAGAACCATAATAAGTAGTGTTTAGGTTTCATTTAGTTTAGTCGTCACGGTGACAGACTAGGGGTGGCGTTAAATTATTAGGCAGGCTACTTTAATTTCAGCTCTAATGAAAGTAGCTGTGTGTTTATATTTGAATAATTCAAAGGCACTGTTATTAAATATTGATCTACAGCGCAATGGAATACGGAGTGGCACGCAATTGAGACCGAGCCAGACAAATCAAACTTGTTCGAAGTTTTTAAGTTCTGGATTCAATTTATCCTAGACCGATACAGTTTGTAGACCGAGTTATACGCGTTGCGATAAGAAGTAATTGTTTGTCTTCCTACAGTACGATTGACTCATCTTACAGTCCTAAAGTTATCCTTAGGATGAATCATATTACAAACATTTTTTTAATATGCGGTTGCCCGTGCCTTACAGCTTATTCAAAATATTATGACAGTTGATGTATGGAAAGGATCAAATTGATAATGATTTATGGGATTGTAGTAATTAATACGTATGTCTGAGGTGCTCTTAGAAACTACTTGACAAAAGAGTTTAATGAATACCAAGTGTCAGTTGAAATAGATGAACGACGAGAGATGAACTCCTACATTGCAAAGGCTTCACTGACCTTGACAAGTTGGCAGTAAGACTTACGTTTGTAAGTCGTGTATGAGCTGACTAGATTCAAGCCAAACCTAAGACACGACACGAAAGAGAATATTAATAAATATAGATATTACATTGTATAAAGTTTTCAGCCCTTGAATTTAAATAGTAAAGAGACATCGGAAGGAAAAAGATTATACGATATTAGAAGAACTTATGTATGTAGTTATGACAAGGCTTTTGTAAACATAAAACTAAGCATGGTCTTTTAAAAATATTAATGTCGATTATTTATAAAATAATTGCCGTCCCCTTAAGCTAATTTTGCGAGAGTTGAGATGAAAAAAAAAATCACTAAGGCGATATGGCGTTACTTGGATTATGTTAAATGTTACATGCCTTAATTTAAAGTGACGACGAAGTAGTTTATCGGATTAATGAACCGTCTATTAACATAAAAGATGACGTATGTTGCGGAAGCAACGAAGGAATTATCGCAAGCAATCGACAATACCGTCAAACTTTAAAAGAGGCACAATGAACTCTCTTTACGTATTAATATATAAAAGATATTCTAGTCTAAGCCTCCTCGATTTTCGAAGTAAATCTCCATTTTATTCTATCCCGGGGAACTCTAAAAGTGGTACAACAATCAGTATCAAGTAGGGTTAACGTTCGGACGACGGCATTGTTCCCCCCGGCAAATTTGAACATTGAGATCTTTGAACTTTGACAAAAAGCTTAATGTAACGGGCTGAAGCATTCTCTTTGAAAGTTCAAAAGACTGGTTATTTTGACACTGAAATTTGAGGATAATAGGGTCTGGCATAGAAATGAATCAAGACAGAATGGTAACGTGTCCGGGGTGAATGTGCGTACGTTTTGTTTAGATAAAGTAGTGGATTAGGCAATAAAAATGTAGAGGATTATTGTATTTCTAAATCTATAAAATTTGCTTTTCTATACTAATAACATAAAACTGAAGAGTTTTTTGTTTGTTTAATGTATGTGTGGGCAAATCTCTGGATTTACCAGTCGAATTCTAAATATTCTTATTGTGATAGAGTATTCATTGAGGAAAGTTATGTATATTACTAGCTGCGCCCCGCGGCTTCACCCGCGGAAGTCCCAATGCGGTGGAAATATCGGGATAAAAATGCCTATGTGTTAATACAGGTCGCTGGTTTGCTAGAATATCGACATAATTCAAAATTAGTCGAATTGAACTAAGTATGCCAAACGATCATAAATCTCTGATATTTTATGGTGAACAGAGATGCGACGCCGATTTCGTGCTAACGGTCGTTAGAAAGCGACAAGTTCATTACATATTTAGAACAACATACTCTAGCGGAAATCACAATACATTGCCATTCTCTAAAATCAATAATTTTGAGTTGTGTCGCTATTCTCGCAAACCAGCGAGGTGTCCAGGTACGTTTCAGTAGTTTTTGCGTGAAAGAGTAACAAATATCAATTATTTTTCAAAAAGCATTGTATTTCTTAAGCCTATTAAAGACAGTTCAACTTGGCCCAGGACTAGCCGAGTATCACGTTTGGTGTTATTAGCTTATCATGGCTTATAGAAATTAGTCGCTTTAGAAATTTCTTATCTGAAAAACTATCGGAACTGCTACATAATGATTAATGAGACACTATATATTTGTAGTTTAAAGTTAGCGAGTGAGGAAACGATTAATGTGCCTATCTATTGCTTACACTAGTCGTGATATCGCTGTGTAAGTGCTGGTTTTTCCAAAAACCTTTATCGCCAAACGCCTGTGAAACATAACAACCGTTTTATGGAAGTTTATGTCTATAGTATCACGTTATGCCCTAATCTCAATGAATTGCGACTTTATTGTCATTCTGACGTCGGTTACTGTCTTTATTTTCAAAATAATACTCGTGTTTCTTCAGCGGAAAATTGTACCAAGAACATTCTCAACAACACTGAATACTTTGATTGTGTTTCCATTTTGTTTATCGGAGTTTGTATCGCTTTTATAATAATAACTAAATTCTAGAACTATAGGACTGGCTCATTGTCTCAAAATTAAAAGCATATAGTCAGGTAGATCTAGTCGGTAAGGTGTAGGTAATAATCAGATCAAATAAAAAAACAATGTTACAAAAATAAAAATAAAATAGCATGTGACCGTCGGAAAGTAGCGTACTTATGCACGCTTTTATCATCCCTGATTGCCGCCTCTGTAATAAGCTTTATGTTCGTTTTTTGAGGAACCTTACTCTAATATCCTTAGAAAACAAGTAGATCGTAAATGACAATAATTTGGACTGACGACTCCTAGAATGGAGACCCAACACCAAAGCACGATCCCGAGTTAATTCTTGTTTAGTACCTTAGGCTTTGAAACAGGCGTATTACAGAACCACATTTCGTCATTTCTATTTTTTTAAATATTACTCGCTAGAGGACAATAGTCCTCAACCGAGCACGTTGCCACACTTCCAAGACCGGAAGGGATATGACAGCAAGCAATTACGGGGACCAACGAAACATAATGTCTAACATCATCAACATGTATAACATCCTACTAATATTATAAACGTGAAAGTTTGTGAGGATGTGTGGATGTAAGTATGTATGGATGTTTGTTACTCTTTCACGCCAAAACTACTGAACCGATTGCGATGAAACTTGGTATGTAGATAGCTGGAGATCTGGATTAACATATAGGCTACTTTTTATCCCGATATTCCGACGGGATCGGGGCTTAGGCGGGTGAAACCGCGAGGCGCTGCTAGTTAATCATAATATTACGTGATGACAACATTGTTGGTGACGAAATATCTTCTAAGCAGATCTAAGTCAATTTGGAGTTGAATAGACTTCTTTAATATTGAATATATTTTTTGGTTTTTTCGTACCTACTTCATTTGTTTACCGTTGTTTCCGGCAGTCGGAAAAACAATACGTTTTCAGGTCAAAAATTATTCATGACTATTAAAACGGACTATGTCTTTAATATTAATATTGGATTTTGAATTCTAAAGTCAATGTTATGTGCACGGTGGCGACCTGAATCTTAAAGTTGGCTGTTATTTTGATTTTGTATGATTAAGTAATGAAGAACGGTATTTTTTTGTTTATTCGGCTATTATAAAGTATAAGTAAATATTATCTGTCTACACTTTTAGTAGCTATTAAGTATAAAGATTTACGATTGTGAAGGATAAAATATATAATGGAATAATGAGAGTAATGCCTCTTCTCATAATCAATTATGCTGCGTCCTTAATACGTATATTGCCATTTGCCCGAATGTGAAATGGGTACACAAATTAAGTGTTGATGGTATTGGAACTTCTGTTAGGTAACAATATTATATATCGCTTAACACCGATATTAGCTACAAACATACGAAACAAAAAAGGCAGAAATCGAACGTCTTTAAAGCACGTAATAAATTGCGTGACGTTAAGGTAAATGCAGATCTTTTGCCATTAGTCGGAAGTACATAAAGATGGAATTAGATAAATTGACTACTGTACAGACTAGAAATTTAGCGAATGATCTTAGTATCGTCAAAAATAGAAATACATATACGATTGGTCTACATTACATCAGGGAATCAAGACACTAAAAAAAGTCATATTTTATACTCGTATTTGGCGAGTGGCTACTGTATTTCAAGTAATAAAAATATCGTCCAATCATAGCTTACGGCTTTTATTGACGTTTCTCGATCGCCATTTATACGGTCAACATGAGACGTGCTCTTTAAAAGACCATAATAAACGCACGTTGAATATCCCGATCGACTCTGAACACAGTCGATCGGAATATTCAACGTGCGTCATCTGAATGGTCTATTTCTACCCTGCAGGAGATCGTAGTCGAACAGTAGACAGTATTCCTTGTAGTAGTCGGATTGCCAAACAGCTCCTCTGGGGAAGAAATATCTATTGATGCGTTTATATGCAGAAGCTCGCCGCTTACTATCAGACGGCACTTAAAAATTTCTACCTTCCTTGCAGGATCAAAAATAAGCAAATTAGATGCAGATATGCATAAAATTATACACTCCAATGTAATTAATATACGTATCCGAAAATATGGTTTTGGGGGTTTTTAAAGTTCATGTTGGTTGAATGAAATGCGGAGGTCTTGATATAGAATATCTATTTCACATACATACATATTGGGACTTGTTTTCTTACACGACCTAAGTCATAGGCGAGACGACTGCTGTGCCGGGCGAATGCTGAATGCTCTGTATACTTACTGCGTCAGCATGATGTCCATACAGGCATACATCATTCTCACCTTTAAAAAACTTCACGTTTAAACCCTGTTTACACAATGCTTATTTTTTCTTCTTTTAATCATTTAAATGAATAAAGAGCTTTGTTTTATAAATTTGACGTATAGAAAAGAAAATAATAACATTCAGTAGCAGGATTCGATTCACACCCATTGCAGAGAATCCCGACTGAACGGTAAGCAGGCTCTTCAGTCCCTCTTAAATTGTCAGTGTCAAACGATTCTCCCACTCGCCGCCGACCTTGCCGTGTATATTAATGCACAACTAATAAATACCAAATCTTTACATACCTATTATTATTATTAAGGTTGATGCGGCTATATTCAAGTCTAAACACTTACCTCGTATTCAAAATCTGTCTGTGAGCTTTGATATCAGCGGAAGATCACGGTTAGAAATAACATTAATACAAATTCACCCTCCATATGATTTCATAGACTCCTTGGTTGTTTTGGGCATATGGCTACGTCGGCTTTTATTAACCGACTTCAAAAAGGTGGTGGTTTTCAATTCGATTGGTATTTTTTTTTAATGTATGTACACCGATTACGCTGAGATTTATGATCCGATTTACGTGATTCTTCTTTAGTTTGATGCGGAATAGTTGCCTTTTGGTCCCATAAAAATTTGACATAGTAGCCCAGTAGTTTTTTTATTAAGATTTTTTATGAACATTTTTGTTTACGTGGATGATGTAATTTTAGTTTGTGTACGGCTTTTTTAGGAGTTTTCATTGAGGTTGATTATGTATTATTATTAACCCGTGTCCCGATAAGTGGGTCTTAGGCTACCTGTCATTGAAGCGGAGCGAGTGTGCGGAATAGCTACTTAATAAAATTACTATTACTAAACTGGATGAGGAGAGCTGACGATTGAACTCAGTGGCGTTCATTAGGAGAGGCCTATGTTCAGCAGTGGATAATGAGGGGCTGATGATGATGATGATGATGATGATGATGATGATGATGATGATGATGAAAATTACTATTTAATACATGACAACAATCTAAAGCAACGAAATGTTATACTTGATGAAATGCTATATTGTCTACTTGATGTAATCTAGAAAAATCCTATTGTAGTTTACTGAACAACCTATTACAGACACTAAAAAGTAAAAAATATAAAAAAACTACGTTAAAAAAACCGACTTAAAAAACTAAAAAATATAAAAACTTAATAATGATTTAATTTAATACACCTCTTACGCAAACCTAATAATACCTTTAATACCTATAATATCTAATCCAAGGCAGCTTTCTTAGCTTATTATTTCTATACCACAATATGAGACACACGCAGTAGGTTGATGCAACACTAGGGGTGCCGCTCGCAAATAACAATGTTTTAAAAAAAAACCGGCCAAGTGCGAGTCCCGCACCATCGTACAATGTTTAATACTATAAGCCAAAAAAAATACGTTTCTAATAGGGGAGACCCTTTAATTTTTTATTTATTTTTATTATTTGTTGTTATAGCGCCAACAGAAATACATTATCTGTGAAAATTTCAACTGTCTAGCTATCACGGTTCATGAGATACAGCCTGGTGACAGACAGACAGACGGACAGTAGAGTCTTAGTAATAGGGTCCCGTTTTTAACCCCTAAGAACCCTAAAAAAGCGATCTGAACAAATACTTTAGCCTTTCATGTTCTATAATGAAATTATAACCAAGCTGCAAGAAGAAAAATACGAATTCGTTCAATATGCCTTCAGGATATGAGCAAAATATACAAAAGGGCATTAATTAAGCGACATTAGCAAAAAACATATACTTTGTGATATGTTAGGTGCTGGATGACGGAATACCTACAGAGAGATATAAACACAAATACCTACAGTGCAATTCTCTGTCTTTGTTATAGGGTAAACAACAATCACAGCGTTTTTCGGTCACATGTTATTTTAAAACTGTAAATAAAATATTATTTAATACTCGTGCTGTTGCCAATTTTGTGAGCTAGAGGTTTGCCTAAAATTTCTATAAATAAACTCTTACAAATCATGTTAGGGAACTGCGTCATGCATGGTTAACAACATGTTCGTTTATGTTGTGTACCGTTTGTACTTTGTATCAAAGGTATTCTTGTAGTTTGGCTAAAGTAAACCTATATATTAACACCTACATATCCGGATTCTTCACTACAAGTTATAAGAGACGGCAACGCAGACGAACATAAACAAACACCACTCTCTAAATATGTAGATAGGAACCAGAAAAATACAGATGGACTTCTGACCAAGATCGCCCTTATTTGTGTCTATTATTGTATTTTAGTTTAGTCAGTCGTAGGACTGCACGTCAGAAGTAAAAAAAAACATCTGTACAATAATGTATTTGAGCGTGACGGTCACGCGAGTTCAGTGCCTTTTCCCCATACACAAAAGTGCCCAACGTGCCTAAAGAAATGTTCTATTAGCTAAAGCTAAATGTATTTTTAACCCCGACGCAAAAAGAGGGGTGTCGATGTCTGTGTGTGTGTGTCTTGTCTGTGGCATCGTACCTCTCAAACGGAAGGACCGATTTCGATGCGGTTTTTTTCATTTGAAAGCCAGTTTCCTTGCGGTGATTCTTAACTATATTTTGTTAATATCGGTCCAGAAGTGTAAGAGTATCAGCTCTTTTCCAAAATCATGTAAGGCATTTTGTAATCGTTGAAGGGATTTTCGGTGTTTTAAATATTAAATTTATGATTATTGAACTAACTGAGACTAATGGAACGTGCTTCTGATCAAAAGTAAATAGTAATAGATGCAACTAAAACAAAACACATACAAAAATATTCAAACGGCTAACGTCAATGAGAAAAATAGGAGCGAATATAACTTTGTAATTCAATGAAACAAAACGGATGCGGGTGACGTTAGAATACCATTTACATAGAAAAACAAATAGGACAGAGAAACGTGAGAAATGTGGACCCGTCGAATGGCCATGTCATCGTCACTATCTAATGTATATTTGTCACTATTAAACTCTTTTTTATTTTTATTAACAATAGGGGCAAACTATAATAGACGATGAAATATATCAACTATTTAATAAAAAAATGTTAAGACATTATTATGACTACTTGCACCGTTAACGCAAAGCTATTGGTCGGTTGATGAATATTGACGATTAAAGGCTAGTCATGCATTATACGTTGGTAACAATAACTTGAGTACTGTTAGAGGTACGAACAACATAGCAATAGTGGTGATTGTTGTTAACAATTACAATACTATACTACATAATATTACACTCACAATCAAGGAGTCTTATTCCATAATCACCATGCACGTTTTGGATTTCGATTCAAAATACTTTTGCCCTCTCTTTTTTGCTCCCATCCATGTCGTAGGAAAACGATACAAGTTATAGATCGGAAGCAGTATTACCAATTCTTGAATTAATTTTCCCCGGGTTTCTTAAAAAAAGGGCAAAAAAATGTCAGGTAGTCGATATATCCTGTTAATGTTTATTTCATAAATTTTCATATATTTTGTTGCATCATCATATCTATGTTTAATGTAAAACAAATGATTCTGTTGTCTATTTCTAGGTATTTTGTAACCGTAACTATTTCCGCACATTTCTGATGAGCTGTTGTATCAAATTACATTTAAATAAACAATGTTTTTTAACGATTTAGTGGCGGTACAGACACGCATATCTACGAAAATTACCCTTTTTCAGCACAAATCAATTTAAAAATCGCTTAGTTCCCGTAATGTTGCATTGATCGTTTATAGAAAACAAAATAGCATAAAAATCCTAGGAGTAATTTTGTTATAACGTCCACGTCCGTCATATTTAGAATATTCTAGAACAATGTGGTTTCAGGTTTACAAATTAATTGCATTTATGAGGTAAAGTAAGACATATATCGGATTTATTTAAAACTAGCTAGCTGCACCCATTGCAAAGTGCAATGGAAGAGCAATAGGTTATCGTGGTATAGACATGATGTGATGCGGAAGGATGAGCAGAATGTGGTGAAAAGATTTTTATGTATGGAAATTGACTGGTACAAGAGAGAAGACGACCAAAGAAAAAGAGGGATGGACTGTGTGAAAGAAGATATGGGAGTAAGCAGTGAAATGACGAACGACAGAGTAGAATGGAAGAATAATACATATTGCACCGACCCCAAATAAAATTTGGACAAGAGTAGACACATGATAATGTGCCCTGCCTCATCAAAGTATCGCCTCGTCGTAGAATGTACTTTGCCAAAACCTTAATTGCTTAGAAGGTGTAACCTATGCAAAAATTTCATGAAAATGTCCATTTAGAACACATCTGTTATTATCACTAGCGTGCATTACCTATCTCGATAACAATTTATTAATTTCTAAAGGCATCAAAGTACCTCGACCACATTATGAGTGTAGACAATTTTTTGCGACGATTAAGTCAAATCAATTCAACTTCTCGAAAGCAATTTTTTATTGAAGGAACTGGTACTTTTATGGAAGTGAGAATAGAATAATTATTTTCTGGTTAAAAACAAGAAATCTTGCATTAAAATCAAGAGAATCCTGGTAACCTGCCTCTTGTACGTTACTTAGTTCTCTAACTTACTTTTCTCGTTAAAAAAACTTTCACGTGCAATGTTCATTTATCCAAAATTATAATAAAAATCTACTGAGTAAGTATTATTTAAACTGAAAAAAAAACTGTATTTTTGTTGCAGATACCATCAGCTGCCGCGGAAGGTCATTGTGTGTGGTATGGCATGTGTAAAGTAGACAAGATCTATGGTAAAAGCACATACTGCTCATACAATGGAACAGCGTTACCAATAGAAGAATCTGGAAGGGTGAGTACCTAGCTTTATATTTAATATTATGCACGCTGAAGATACTATGGCCAGAAGGTGATAATATACAGTAATATTTATTTATTCCAGACACTTGGAACTTTACAAACATTCGTGTCTGTCTGTTCAGTATTTATGGCTTTATTCTGTACAGTATTTGAATTAATAATGTGATTTCACTTGCCCACTCCATGGTATTTCGAATTAGGTATTATTATAACAACGTGGGTAATTTTCTGAATTTGTAAAAAGAGAGTTAAACAAATCGAACTCGGACGTGTAGAACTCATTTGTTTCAGAAAAAAAAACGAAACAACAAACTCATTAGTTTTATTATATCACTATTGATAACAACTTAAGTGGTTCACTTCTGATCGTCATTTAGTTCTGCATCAATCCTCATTTGTGGAAATCATGCTTGAAATCATCACGTTCTTGTCCGTAATTACGAGATACATTTCCCATTTATTTTCCCAAAAAAGACTGTACAATGCTGCAATTATTTGCCGGCTATCAAGGACTTCAGTTGGCCCTCACAGGGACGTGCAAGCGACTCTTAACTGGGTCACCAGTTCAGAATTCTATATTTAGCAGGCTCGTGCAATGTTGACGTCACAAAAGTTCTAGTTTTCATCCAGAACTTGACCTGCGAGTTCATTAATAGCCTTGTGAGAAATAAAAGCTTTATATGCATTTCTGTTGACGCAAATCTACGTCAGTGCATTATTGTAAGTGTTTGCACAATGCAGAATGACCACAAATTTCCAGGGTAAATGCTAGGAAATCTCAGGCCAATGTTTTGAAAGTTATTTTGATTGGTTTAGGTATTATGGTACCAATAATAATAATAAAACAGTCGCGCATATCGTTGATAAATAATAAGTAAAATAGTGTCATTTGAAAATTGTCCGTTGCTGTGATGAGTTAAGTTTATAAACAATTATTATACTTTCTGACCTTTATTGGATAGCATTAAACAATTACGTTTCTTACATTGTTGCTATCAATTATATAGATACCTAAGAAAATGATGACACGTGGTCTCATTACAGTGTCGATAGTGCGTTTATTGGCTATTGGTTCGATTGTTTGATTCATAGTGGATGGTTATAGTTTAGTTTAACATGATACTAGAACTTCTAGCAATTTCATAACAATGACTGCACGGATGGGATGGGTTGAAATCCCGCACTTGACAGAATTTGTGTGATCCACAAATTATTGTCCCGTCTGTCTGGTCAGTCTGGGTGTTCTTTATGTCCGTTGTTTATATGTTTGTGAAGCCCCCGCGACACAGGAATATCCCTAATGCGGGAGTTGTCTCTCCATTCCTTCCTCGGACGACTAGACGCAGACAGAGGTTCCACCCTTATATTGTCGAAGCACCAAAAAGTCGAACGAAACGAACGATTATAATCTTGGAACGTTCAAGAGTAGAGTGAATAGGTTTCTCTTGGATAGGCGTGTACCATCTTCGTCTTCGTCGTCACTTTCCATTAGGTGAGTTGGAAGACAAACGCCTATTCCATTACACAATAAAAAAAAATTATAACGCTCTATTGTTTTACACCGGTCTTTTGTTTTGAATCATTAATCTGAGAGTGTATCCAATGTCCGAATACATGATTTCAGTAATTGCTAAGGCGAATAAAATATTTTAAAAATTAATTGCCAATACGAAATGTTCACTATAGAATAATTAAATAGTTCTGACACCTGAATTTAATTAAAATATTCGGTGTCATTCGAACAACAATTTAGTAACTTGGAGAGTTCATGATTTTTTAACCAATTTGAGTAGTGCTATTAATGTTACTAGAGCAAGTTCACTTCGTATAAACCGAACATTTTGTTCTCCTCAGATGCAATTACTGAATATTTACCGGAAATGTATACAATGAAGTTAGTCAGAACAATCTTAAAATAAACGACCTCTGCTCTTATACACATATTATTTATTCCTCAGTCACAGACGCCATTGCTGGACGTATATAACTACCTATGCTATACATCAAGGTTTTATATAAAACGTAACGTAGTCTCGTTTGCATTTTAATGCTGTAGGCCCCGACCGCGTATGTGGACCATCATCTGAGTCTAAATTAAAATAAAATCCACACAATACATTGTAAGTTAATTTGCTGACCTAGTGAAAAATTAACCCATACATTCTCCCTGGCCAAAGGGTGCACAAGATTACGGCAGGTCCTTCAGAAAAACACATTTTTTAGGTGTGAGAGATCCTGAACAAATTCATCATGGATTTCAATTTAGCTTCATTTTTAACACTGCAGTAGAAGTGTGATAGGATGTATAATGTGTATGAGAGACTTTTAATTTAAGGAAATCCTTTAAACCATATGATCCGCTAGTGATTTGGCCAGGCCTTAAACAATTTTTTGACGCATTAGTTGCTTTTTCAGAATAGTAATAATTTTAGAAAAAATAAGATTACATAACATGCGTTGTTAGCGAACTGAATTAAAAAGTAAAAGACTTCCACTATACATCTAAACCAAGCCCGTCCCCTAAGCCCAATCTGTTGGACTTGTCAAAACGAATCCTATGAGCCCAAACTCGAGAGGTTAACTAGTAACCACTGAAGAGTTCCACCATCCAACTCCTCGATTCATCATCAGATCAGCTCCATGTCAAATTATAGTATTGTCATCCAAACTACATATACATAATTTTAATTTGATACGATTAGAAGTAGGTTACAATTTATTTCCAATATTTGTTTACATAGTAAGCTAGTTGGTTACATTACAAGCGAAGCTCATAAAAGCTTGTTAATTGGAGGAATTGAAAGGAAGGTATTAGCTACTCGCGTGTTACGACTCGCTATTATTAAAAAAAACTATTAAAAAGACAGTTAAGTCTCTCATATCCACTGCGGATCATAGATTGAAGCGCAATTCAATTCGCACATAAAGTGGGCGCGGGTCAGGACGGGAGTGCGGCGGGTCTAATACCTTGTATTTACATGGAAGATAACACACTGAAAGCGTGCGCGGATCGGGCGCGGGCGGGTAGTGAGCGGGAGCCACCGCATTCCCGTCCTGACCCGCGCCTGCTTTATGTGTGAATTGAGCTTGAAGGAATTACAAGAATTCAAAGAGATTGCGACTAATTGTATTTAGCCTACACACTAACTAGTCTCAATCTCATATAAAATCATGAAATTATAATCCTTTATATTTTTTAACCCCCGACGCGAATAGATGTTATAAGTTTGACGTGTCTGTCTCCACATCACCACATCGGTTCATCCGTTTGGGAGCAATGATGCCACCATCATTGCTCCCAAACGGATGAATCGATTTGAGTGCGGTTTTTTTTTTGTCTGAAAGGTGACTTGATCGAGAGTGTTCTTAGATATCATTCAAGAAAATTGGTTCAGCTGTTCGAAAATCATCAGCTATTTTGTAATCGTTGAAGGGATTTTCGAGTCGGGGGTATTTAAAATTTTTCATTTATGTTATGAATTATGATTATGGATCGTACACTGAAGCAGTCTTTTGAAGTCAAGCTTTTATTTACTGGTCGTTTCGTAGTTATTTTAAATATTAATACATATATGTATTAATATTGCTTTTCAGCCTAACCTTAACATACACGAAGGCTGACGAAAGGCAATGACGTATAAAATTTATTGAAGAATAAATATTTTCTGACGAACGGCCTTCACTAAAAATAGATTTAGGAAACTTTGAAACTCGACTGTTAAATAATACATTAATTATTCGTATAGCATAGGAAATGTACAACAGTTATCAATATTTTGTGCTAACCTTACTTAATAACCCTGCAAATTGGCCAGATTGTTCAAGAACATTAATTTTGATGATAATGAACTTAGGCTATTCGTTATTGAAAATGGCGGTTCATAAAATTAATGCCATGTATTTTCATTTAAAGCCTATTTGTTTTGATAATTAAAGTTTGACACGGTGCGTAACCGTATCAGATACCTGATAACAAACATTTACTATATCATATTCTCTGTATTCAATTTTTTTAATTATTATCATAGGCAGTATCAGCGCACTGCTGGCAGCGAAAGTGGTTACGCCATGTTTCTTTGAGCTCCCCAAGAGCATCACGCTATTTCTAGGCTCTTTAAAAAGCAGGGGTACAGTAGAGAGGGTGCCGGTTGTCATCTCTGTATTTTTTCAGAGGTGAACATGTACGATACAGACCTTCGTTCGGATTAAAACGCAATCCTGACCTTCAAGAAATCGGAGCACTAACTGCTCGCTCTTTGCAAGCAGTGAGTCAGAACCTCTTTAAACACTACCGAGTAGGGGAGGGGGGTTTGCGTTTTCTAGATTCGTTCGTAAACATTGTATATGTCGGCGATAAGCCAGGGTTTCCATGTTCAGGGTCCATCAGAAGGAAAACAAGCACTAAAAATTACTCGGTTTGTTTTTACACAACCGCCAGCACAATACTAATCTCGTCTTTCACAATCGAAACGTTTTTATAAATAACCTTACAATAGATTTTTTAAACGGATAAGCGAGTACAACCTCTTTTATAAACAAATAAATGCAATTACTAAAAATAATTCTTGATAAATGGCTTAATTTCACAATGAATATGTTAATCAATTTTACACAATTTTTAATGATTTGTTTTACACAAATTACATTTATTTAATATAAAATGATAAGATAATTTAAGTGATAAGTAAGTAATAAACAAATATTATTTTTATGAAGATCGTCAGCAGATGGTGCTGCAATCAGGATTCAATACAAATTAAGTTTTATTTAATGCATGAAATAATAAAATTTGATACAGAATAATAATATAAATTCTAATAGACTATATTTTGCACATTTACATAATTATTTGAATATATTATTATTTTGAATGAGTATTTGAATCATAAGTTCGACTTTAAACAGTCAAAACAGTGTCTATTAGAACTAAATATTAGAGCTTGAAAAATAATTGCAATATTTGAAGATTTGCGCCCATTTATGCCTACCGTCTTGCACAGATCTTCATCGGTCCAACCTCTAAAGAATTCAACGGTTTCGTTTATTTATAATGCAGTGCTTCTTGCTATTGTCCTTCACGTTCGACATTCGGAATATAAATGATATCTTACATCTCTAACTAACATGATGTCTTGACGAAATATGTATGAGTTAAAATAGATCGTGTACAAAGTGCTGATCTACAAACATAAAAATTGTAACCTGACAATTGAAAAACAGTCACTGAGATTCCATCCCCTTAAGTATTTCATCACTTAGGATGATAAGTGCTGCTCAAAATTTAATATTGGCTTTCCCCATTCTCTGCATGTTTGAAGACTATCAGCAGTTTTTTTTTTAATTAGTCATGGTTTTCTTCGTATGTTTGCATAGTATTTTCGTAAACGGTACATTATACCTCCAACTTGGTAAATAAATTACTCCACCTCTGTTTACGCAGTAGGTTTAATCAGGGTAGTTAAAAAGAAACATTTTTGAGACATAATAAAGCTAACCTCAGTCACATGTATTAAGATTTGTACCTGTTTCACTTTATGCAATGATTTTTTTGATAAAACCTTTGAAACAAAGAAAGAGAAAGACAGAAAGAAACAAATTTATTTTGACCTCATACACATATATAAGAGATTTACAACAGAGGTATAATAAAAGTAAGATTACAAAGCTACAATAAATTATAAATAATAATTATAGTTTAAAAAACGCTTTTATAGAAAATTGAACTAAAAAATAAAAAAAATTAATCGAATTATTGCATTGTCATCGGTCTTTGACAGGTGTGCAAAATTTGAATGAAATCTGGCCGTTTACAGTGGGTCAAAATCGTGCCCAAAGGAGTCGGTTACAAACAAACAAACAAACATACATGCAAGTGAAGCTAATATAAAGCGTGTAAAAAATACCTCTGCATGACTTTTTTATTTAGAAATTTATATTGTTTTGTGTCTAAGAATTGCTATGTCAGATAAATTAAGTGGGAAAAATCGGAAAAAAATATATACATATACGGGTTGACTTGAGAACCTCCTTCATTTTTTCGTCGGTTAAAAATTAGTCTCAAAACACTTCATCGAGCAGTTATAGTCCGAGAGCTGGTGACAATTTAGGGTAGGTTCTTGAAGCACTATGAAAAATTTTGTAATAGTCCTCGAAAGACTATCCGAAGATATCCTGAATAATAAAGTCGAGATCTGCCTAAAGGGTAGCGGCCCCCAACGAGATCTTGAATTTCTTAAAATTGGTCACCAGCTCTCCTACTATTAAAAGTCAGAGAAGCGTGTTAGTACAAAATGTAGGTTCAAATTAATCGCTTTTGTTTAACCATTGAATGCTGTTTTAGTTTTGTAGTAAACTTGAACGAATGTTTCAATACAATGATTCACACGTTTCATAGATAGTCGATCTGTCTGTTTAAAAATAAAATAAATGACGTGGCGGAGTTCTGAGGAGGGTTAACAACGATAAAAAAGAACACAACCAAATTGAGAATCTCATCTTTTTTAAAGTCTGTTATTGATATCTTTTATCTTAGCTGTTTTTGTAACATCATTGTGTACGTAACTGCTATGTTTGGTTAAGGCGACAAAAAGTACATAGGTCGTTAAATAATAACCGGTTAAAAACATCTTCACGTTTGAAACGAACATGTGTTTTTACGAGAGGTGGCAATTAGGCCACTGACTTGATAAATTCTCCGCGATTGAGCGACTATACTAGTAAATACTTTTTGTCTTTGTCTGTCTTTAATTTTGACAAGACAGACAAAGACAAAAAGACGTCTTATATTTTGCACATTTCCCCGTGCTGTTTAGGAAATGTATAAAATTCCTAGGAATTGTGTATAACAAAATTAATTTCACACATTCTCTGTCGATTTTAGTGTTTTTTTTTTCAATACAAGTAGCACTGGTTTTTTTGTCAGTTTTAGTTCCCGAGGAATATCTCAATCAATTAAAAAAAACTACGTTCACCCGAGCGAAGCCGCGGCCAAAGCGAGTTTTTTTTATATCAATGGTTCGTCAATTTCTCTTTTTCGGGCAGTGAACAGCCACCGTGCGTATTGTTAGTTCGGTCAAGCAAACCACATTTTTTTTATGATATAGGGGCAAACGAGCAGACGGATCACCTGATGATAAGTGACTACCGCCGCCCATGGGCACCTACAACTCGAGAGTCACAAGTGCGTTGCCGGCGTTTAAGGTGGGAGTAGGGGAAGGGAGGAAAGAGGGGAGGGCGGAGAGAAGGGAGGTAGTGGGGGTGAGGGGGGAAATGGGGAGAGGGAGGGGTTAGGGTCGCCGGTAGCCTCACTCGCTCGACGAAATACAACGAAACCATTGCTTTACTGCCGGTTTTCTGTGAGGCCGTGGTATCACTCCGGTCGATCCGGCCTATGCGTGCCGAAGCATGGCTCTCCCACGATAATTACCTATTGTTTGCCATGTCTCTATTGTAAATCAAGTAATGTAAATGTAAAACTCTAAGATTAGATGCGCACCCTTATTTTGAATTTGTCTTAAAATAGACAGTACATTAATTCCAATGGACAATTAATTCTTTGGCCAAGGCCACTAGCAACAACGACGTATTCTAAACGTTATCGACGTTATTGATACCGTTTAGTTACACGTGCAAAGATGTTTCCTTATCGTTAACTTATCGCAAGACTTAAACGAATGTGAACATTAATAATTTTTACTATCCGTTGTAGAATTAATTAGGACTTTGCCAGGTCCAGCTGTGTCTTCTTGCTGATAATTGACTGATTAGGAAGTTCTACTTGCGAACTTTTATTTATTTATGTCTCAGTTTAGAGAGGGGTTGTAAGTTGCAAGTCGACCAGGTTGCACTGGCCGTGGTTACAGGCTGACTGGTTTAGTGGTGTGGTTTAGAAGGTTATTCATCCACCGGTACATTTTTGATATTTTTGTTTCGCCATGTACCTTCACATACTATACTAACAGTGTCCCTATTTTGTAAGCAAACCGATGTGTTCATATTTTGGTGTTTACCCGACTGCGCATAAAAGCGAGTTGGCATGTATAACTTTTTCGAGATCGCGTTAATTCTCGTGTAAATACATAATTGGAATTTTCATTCAATATCTTTAAAATCTTAGAGCAACTTGAGAATTAAGCTCTTCGTTTTATTGCGCGCCCCATTTGTAGCTGGCCATTATCATTGACTTTAATTACAAAACAAGCATCTTATTTCATGTCATGTCATTAATCGTCTGTGTAGTTGTAGTTTCTTCTCCTGTTGAGCGGCACCAGTTAAAGCAGATATCTGTTGTGCACTACCTATTTTAATTAGTCACATTCGAGCTTCAAAACGGAGGAAGCGTGGGGGATAACTTATCCTATTTACTATAAAGACAGCACTTTATGTGACTAGAATTTTATGTGACGTTGAGCAACTATAATTTCTGACAGCTATGTGTGACAGCCTTTTTCTAATTATTGATTTTGTAATCATCGTAAGAGGAGCAAGTCTAACAAGATGACAGTTTATTTTTCAATTTGATCTAATGATCGTTCAAAGGTTACACTAAATAAGTTACTCACAGGGGTCGTACCGGTTAATTCTGTAAAGAAAAATATTCATAAACAACAAACAATATTTTATAACAAATACATGTCCTAATTAATAAATTTTGTCTATAAACTTTTATGTATCAATATCTTCAGAGGATCATAAACTAAACTCACTCTCTCACTCATTACGCCCTCACGCTATTTGGTTTAGAGTAATTCACCTTCTTTTTCTAGGCCGTATTAATTACGTATAATTAATCTGTGAGTAGTGGTGACATATAAATACAAAGAACACGATTCAATAAAGCCATGTTTTCATTGAGAAACAATGTTTCGGATACACAGTTTCTGAAACATCACGTAGATATTTACCAGGACCAATGTTTCGGAAACTGTGCTGTCCACATCATCAGTTGTTTACAATATGTCACCTGAATTTTTTCGTCGTCCCACTAGTGTGGGACGATCTCGACTATCTCCCATGTTTCATAAGCAAGTGAAACGCGTCTACACTGATACGCATCTATTGCGAAACTAAATTTGTTTCTGTGCTCCCCGTGCTCTGTGCGAACGATAAACACGTAATGTTTACCGAAACAAAATGATGTGTCTCTGACACATAATGACTTATTTCAGAAACACTATTTGATTCCGAAACACATAGATTTTGTTTCTGAAACAGTGTTTATAAACAATTGTTTCTCAATGAATACATGGCTTAATCATCGTCGTCCACCGTCGGCATTGAGGGACTTAATAAACAATGTTTATAAATTTTAAAGAATGTAATGAGGAAAAATACCGGAACATTACAATAGAAGAGATAATAGCTTAATTCTGTAGAGATCAAACTGCGTACAATGCTAAAACTAGTTTGTACTTTGTTATGATTGGCTGATTGAATAAGAGATGTATCCAATTTAAACATACAGAGGAAAGCGTCCTCAATGCTATTTAATCTGCTACCGGTGTTTTGAATTATTTGAATAGTTCGTTTACATGCAAAATAATATTAAATATATTTAACATTGTCTGTTTCGTGGCCCAGTTCTGAATATTTAATAAGACTATCTTTAGGTGAGGCAGACGCAGAACCAATTTATTTTTGTCCATGTTTTTTTTTGCAATCTATTTACTTTGTACTGCTTATTTGATGGAACTTTTGAAAGTGAAAGTGTAAAAATATCAGCCATTTTGTAAAATGATTTAATAAGGGAGTTTTGTGCGCTTCTACAAGAGTAGAGGCGCACAAAACTCCCTTATTAAGGTGAGAACCTTAATGAGGAACGAGATTTAATGAGAGGAACAGCAAAGGAAAATAGTAACCAAGAGGTTCAACATTTCTAGAGTGAAGGCAAAAACTGTATTTCAAGATTTTTAAGGTCTCATTTGTTACAGTAAAATATTATAATAACGTCCTTAAAACAGTTACAGCTAATCTCCTTTCTTCGGTTTAAGTTGCTATTAAATTTTTTAAATTTTTAAACAAGAGCTCTCACAATCATGCGTCAGGCATTTATTGCGATAGACCACGAAGGAATTAACATAATTAATATATTTTTGCAGATGTGGCTCTTATTATAATAATAATAATAACTTCACACATCTCACACACGGCCATCTGATCCCAAACTAGGCAGAGCCTGTACTATGGTAACTAGACCGCTGATAAACATACTTATATATTGCTAAATACATACATATTATAGATAAATTACACCCAGGTACAGAACAAAGGATCGTGCTCATCACACAATTATTTGTCCTGGGTGGGAATCGAACCCACGTCCTCTGGCTTAGCAGTCAGGGTCACTAACTAATAGACCAACAGGCCAGTCATTATTATGTGATATATGAACATATAAGGAAGCTGACCTCATCATTAGTTTTCGCTTAGGGCGTCACACTCGTGTGTTAATGCCACACTATAAATAAATAACTCATAGTGCTCAATTAATAAATAATATGAATACTAGCAGCGCCCCACGGTTTCACCCGCATAAGTCCCGATCCCGTGGGTATATCGAGATAAAAAGCCTATATGTTAATCCAGGTTTCCAGCTATCTACATACCAAGTTTCATCGCAATCGGTTCAGTAGTTTTTACGTGAAAGCGTAACAAACATCCATCTATCTATCCATACTTACAAACTGTCACGTTTATAATATTAGTAGGATATGATGGAACCAAAGATGCTAAAGAATTTTACGCAATGGAAATAAACTTGTTGTGTTGATCGATAAAGTTCATTAGGCGATTCTTTCTATTCAACTGTTAGGTATTTGGAAACCAAGGATGAGTTGGGTTTTCTGTGATATATTTTTACTTTTTTTTTTCAACAAGCTTTTTATATGCCATGGCAAACTTTAAACAGACCATCAGAATTTAATGCGTATAAAGTTTCATGTCCGTACTGTTGACGAGTTCCCCCGTCTAAAGTCAATCTTGGGTGCAGAATCATGTTTATGATATCATCCTCAACTGACCCAAAATATAAAATTTAAACTCCGTAGCTTTTTCTACGGAGTTTAAGGTCAGTGGTTTTAATTCAGCTTTCAAGATTGGATCCAAAATAACAAAATAATAAGCATTTGAAATATTCTTTGTTTGGCAGAGGTTTATAAGCGCCACTGAACAACTGTTCACCAGGAACACGGTCTGGTTGTGTCAATAAAAAAATCTGCAATTGTTTTTCTTTACTAGAGCTTTGAAACAAATTAACCTCTTCTGGGTGCATCCATTTTAGATCATTTTGGCAATAAACACTTGATTGACGAGAAAAAAATTACATACAAATAACAAACGCGTAGGATCTTGTCACCGAAATCTTCGCTCCTATTGATTGGGTAATCAGCATGTGTTTACGGCACAAGCCAGTCTCACCCTCTTTCTTGTCGCGACTTGCACTACATCGGCATTAACACCCGCATTGATTATTGCGGATGCAGGTGTCAAAATCCATGCGGAAGCTCCGCAATTGCCGATGCGGATATCCGAAATATCCCTGGTATGTATAATAACGTTCAAAAAATTATACCTAAGTATATACACAAAATTATAAAGTACAAGTTTAATTTTTCCTTAATCATTTTATTTTATATAATAGCTTGCACGAACTAATGAGGGTAACTTAGTATTAGAAAAATAAATGAAATTATATTAATAAATATAATTTGCAAAGAATAACATAAAATATAACAATAGACAATAGATGAAAATAATGCAGATGAAATCATCAGTCTTACTGAAAAGAGAAAAATATATAATAATATAATAACAATAACTTCACAGATCTCACACACGGCCGTCTGATCCCAAACTATACAGAGCCTGTACTATAGTAAAAAGACTGCTGATAAACATACTTATAAATTGCTAAATACATACATGTTATAGATAAATTACACCCAGACATAGAACAAATGATCATGCTCATCACACAATTATTTGTCCTGGGTGGGAATTGAACCCACGACCTCTGGGTCAGCGGTCAGGGTCAACCACTAGACCAACAGGCCAGTCATAAAATAACCTAACTAAACTCCTACACTAAAGTAAATAAGTACCTAAATAATTAGAAGTCTGTGCCAATTATAGAAACAAATTAATTAATTATCACGTAAAATGAAGCGAAGGCAGCGGCGCGCGACGCGGTGACGCGTGAATTTTCCGAAGTGTTTCGAATTTCATATTTGCACGTCTCCGTTTGTTGTTTGGCGTCGACTCAAAATTATTTAGGTATTTTCATTAGTAGTAGTAGGAGTTTATTTAGGCAAACAGGTTTATTCTTCGCTTTTCAGTTCCTTTTGTTCTTTCGTCGGTTTAAGTTTTTGTTAAAAACAAAATATTTTTTAGTTTTTTTGGGGCTAAAATATAATAATGATTAATAGTCACTTATTATTTTTTTTTTGACTTACTTAATTAACTTAAATGTGTAAAATATAATTAACTACTTTAACAATTCATTGTTATTTGGTATAAATATTTAAATAACAGATATTAAAAAATCTTTAATTAGGTTTAAAATTCGCATTAAGATAGAGATAGGAACAACACGCGATAGCTGCTGTAAACCGTTGAGGAGTTCCCTAGACTGGCTTCCGCACCTTCGTCTCCATCCATCTCCGTCATATTGTAGTGTCGTTAGAACTACATACATTATGTGTGCTAAGTTTCAACAAAAGAGATATGAACAACACGCGATAGCTGCTGTAAACCGTTGAGAAGTTCCCTAGACTGGCTTCCGCACCTCCGTCTCCCGTCCATCTCCGTCATATTGTAGTGTCGTTAGAAATACATACATGATGTGTGCTAAGTTTCAACAAAATCGGTTCACAGGTGTAAAGTCAATGGATGAACTTTTTATTTGAAATTTAATTGGGACCAACTTCGAAGTATGTTCTGCCCTATCGAATAAAAAAAGAATTATCGAAATCGGTCTGCTTTGTAAAAAGTTATGCGATGTCTTACATAAAAGAACATAAATAAATATACGGACGGGTTGACTTTAGGCCATCCTTGGTTAAAAATATATACTGGGGTTGACTTGAGAACCTCCTGTTTTTTTCGTTGGTTAAAAATTTAAAGAAAACCCAAGACTTCGTTTACATTATTCTATCTAAGCAAGCTTTAAGCAAGATCAACAAGTAAATACTTACTTGACAAAACTACTTCCTTGTCAAAACTACGTCAAGTGTGGTCATTAATTTGGCACATGAATGATATATATTAATATTCAATTTTGTTTACGCCGTACACTTTTCACGGCAGTGACGACATTTTATTGTGAAACATCTTGTTTTTTTGACCATCGCGACGAAAAATATTACTTATGATATACATAATACATACATAACATGTTACTTTAGCTACTTGATATGTCAAAGTTTTCATTTGGTTTTAATTCGGCTTGCTCTAGTATTAGGAGTTATTTTACTCCAAACACGAGGGGTGTTTGGAGTAACCCAATACCAATGTTAATCGAACCCCCTTTGGTTGCAATCAAATGCTTAACCGCCCATCGCTAAACAGGTGGTCTAATTATGTATAATATGTAACGCGATCACGTAATAGGTAGTAAAACCTTTGAATTGTCTGACGTTTCGATCAGTGTACATGTTATGTATGTATGTCTCATAACTAGTGACCCGCCCCGGCTTTTGCACGAGTGCAATGCAGATATTAATGTGGTGAACTATTAACGTCATAGTTCAACAAATTAACACGAAATAATATTAAACTTTACGTGCCTTCTCTAAACTTTCCTCTGTTGATGAAAATCGCATTAAAATCAGTTGCGTAGTTTAAAAGATCTAAGCGTACAGAGAAATAGACGGCGGGAAGCGACTTTGTTTTTTACTATGATGTAGAGATTATATCATGGAAAGCCATGCTTCGGCACGTATGGACCGTCTCGACCGCAGTGATAACACGGCCTCACAGAAAACCGGTAGTGAAGCAATGCGTAATTGTTATTCGCCGAGTGAGTGAGGCCCTAACCCTTCCCTCCCTTACCCTACTCCTACCTTAAAGGCCAGCAACGCACTTGTGTTTTGAGTTCTCTTGAGTTTCAGGGGCCTTGGGTGGCGGCAGAGACTTACCATCAGGTCAGGTCTGTCTGACCTGTCAGGTCGTTAAATAAAATGTAAATGATTTCGATGATTGCACTTATGGGAATATCTACGCCCTAATATTTCAGAATTTAAATTTCGGTAAGGCCTTGTGTCGCTTGATACCACAAACAGATTTCTAATAGATTGAAGAGAAACCAAATGCGTCATACAAACATCTGGTTGAAACAGATTAAAATTTTTGGACACTCAGTTCTGATTAGAATATTCCAATATCTTTTTTATGTATTGGAATGGTATACTATTATACTTCTATAGTTTTGCCGTAAGCATTTAAAAAGTGGATGTCCCAATAAAAATAATTGAGCCAGAACATAAACCCCTGCTTAAGAAGAAATCTATTCAAAATCTTTGGATTTTTATTTCCGTCTTACAAAGCCCTGTTAAAGTAGCTATCTAATAAAAAAACTTAAAATGGTAGATATCATATGCGTATGTAAATATCAGGTTTCATTAATTTTTTTTTTATTTTCTAAATGTCTTACAGTCGCCTAACAAATATTATTAGCAATAGATTCGAAATGTCATACATAGTAACATCTTTCGATATTAGATAACTGAGTAACATCAGCAATGCATAGTGTGAAATAGTCAACATTGAATATAGTTTTTATTACGTCTATATATAATTAATTAATTACATATGAATAAACTCAGACTAAGTCTCATCTCATTCCATTCCAGCACTGTTCCAAATGCAAAGCTGGCAATGGGTCGTCATTTTAGTCATTTAGTTATGACCATGTGTTATAACATGCATAAATATCTGCAATAGTCGTGTAAAATACAACATATAGATACAGCTTTTCAAATAATCGGACAAATAACCTAAGCACCTCGCCCGTACGTCTGCTTATTAGCCTTCAAAGGGTAAATCGGAAGCATAACCCAATAGCTAATAAAAGTAACCACTGAAAACACCCTTCCTTCTAAATTTTCAATCCATGTAATTCGTTGGATTCTCTGGAAACAGTCGATTCTCTAATCTTTTAAGTGTCGAATTCAAGTCCCTACGTAAAAAATAATGATGATTTGAAAATAATGAGTTCGACCTCAGCCATATTGTTTGTGGTTTGATTATATATTCAGAACAAATATTCGTAAGCATCGGCGATCTTATCTAAGCCAGATATCCGGCGTCGAAATATTATGTTCATAACCATACATAATTGTTAGTTTGTTGGCTATAAACTTCGCATTGCATTGTCAATTTATATGACGCTTCGAAATGTTCACCAATAATACACTTGTGTACTAACAAATTTCTTCGGGTATATTATGTATTTAGGCGTATTACCAAAGCACTGAACAATATTTCAAATCATACAATTGTGCTAAATCAGCTACGCTACCAATGTTAGGGAATATTGAATGTTTTTTTTTGACCTAAATATACAAATACTCTCTTAGATCGTTTGGTGTCGTCTCCAGCAATTTTATTCTGTTCTACGAAGCATTTAGTACATTTTCCCCTCCAAATATTATTTTAGTGAGGCAACAGACTTGAAACTAATTCTTTGAACTGCACTTGCGATTCCTGTTTGTGCATTTATATAACGTCATTAAATTAACTTCAGTAGTTGCGAACATCCGAAAATTTTTGGTATTCACCCAGCCAGAATTTTCATTTATAATTCTGAATTCTATTTTATTCTGTTTGATACTATTTAATAAGAATTTTAAGTTTATGTATTTTCCATAAATATAATCTTAAAAGCCTTTAATATCACAACGGGAAAGATCTACCCACCGATATTAGAAGGTCGTATCGGTAGTATAATGTCTAGTTCTAGTTGAACTTTGCCATTTCAGCTGAAATGCTTTGAATATTTTAGAACATTTTGACTGAAACCTTTTACCACACTCTCTGGTAGCGAATTCTAAAACTGAATATCAACCTTCAGACGACCTTATCTCGTATAGTTGAATCGATCGAACTTCGCAATTTGTATTCTGTACGGTATTTCTTTGTTTTATAAGCCTAATAGTTTTTAAACTTATTGTTGCACAACAACACGGATGTTCCTTCTTGACGACAGCCGAATGCTCAATCGATGTTCAATTGACAGCTTATGATGTCATCAATAATCGTTCTGTCGCTACAATTCACTTTCAAGTACAAGACATTTCGGTATCGTTTGAGTATTTACCCGGTACTGTATTATCCCTTATCGGCATACACAATACCACCATATTCATATTCTCTCCATTGTTGCATATCCCTCTTCTATATAGCATTGATAAATCAGGGTCCTGCCTATGACAGCTGTATCCCGTGCGATCCAGTCAATCTCTCTGCCTCAATCGTCGTAATTGCTTTTTTTGGTCACTTTGTAACTGCATTGTTCCAAGTCTAACCAAATTTCCTCGCTAGTCTTTGAGAAGGTAGATCTAAAGTTAATCCTAATGTACTAAGATAAGGTATTATTATAATGATAAGGCGCTATTCCAACTATCGCAAATCACTTTCCTTCTATATTTCCACTTCACACAATCTGTTGCGATGCGAGGAGATTCTTTAGAAGCAGTTAATTGTTGATCTTTGTATTTTACTTCTTTTTTCCCTTACCATTATATAACTTGTAAATTTTTTAATTTGCGTCAGTAATGGTCTCGATTACCTACTATTTTTTCACTTATTTTAAATTGCCGTGCTAGTTTTTTAGTATCTTTTGTGCTCCTCCGTCTGTCAAGGTTTATATTACTTGCAAAAATTCTCTGTTATTAATTATACGATATTTTAAATAGATGAACAAACATTAGTTATATAAATATGCATACACGTATCTATATTTTGCAATGATTAGCTGATAGGCTTTCAGGAAGTACTTGAATGCCTATACGATTACCTATATTGACAGATAAGTTTAATTTTTGTCTATGTTTTGAACATTAAAACAGGTTATTAAAAAAAATACAGTAGCATATGTAGTATACAAAATTATTCAGTTCCATAATGTTCGGTGTACAATAAATAATTTATGTAGATTGATTGTTTTATAAACGTTCTTTTCCCTTTTCAAAACATATAAATAATGACACTTCCGGAACAACAAAACAATTCACTACTAACTATTATATAACACTAACTTGGCTCACAAGGACACGACCCGATGAAAACGCTCACAGTAGTATTACTAGTACTAGGGACGCGCTTTTCGGGCCCGTCGTGGACTTTCTTCCCTTTCCTTCTTTATTTTATTGTTTTACTACATCATATGAAAAATGAATTGAACCAAGTAAATGTACTCAGTTTAAAAAAAAAGGATAGACCTTCCAAGATGTAAAATATCGATGAACATTGATTAAAAGCAACGCGGACAGTAAATAAGTCGTTATATAAGAGTCGTCGTAAATAAGAGTCGTTGTTAAAGGTCAAGACCACGGATTTGGTCTAAAGTAAGTTAAATTAAGTTTAGTATTTTAAAAATGTTTAAAAAAATCACCTGATATATTTATTTGATGCAGTGGTGATAATGTGACGATAGCGACTATATGCGAACAAAAGTTATTCTTAATTTAAATAGTACCTAAGCTGAAACTCAGAAGCTAGGTTCACAAAACATTTAGCGCAAAACTCAATAGGTAGAGCTTGAGAGTCAATAAAAAATTCTGTTCGGTGACGATTGTTAGAAATACCTTTACTAAATTAAAAATACATACGCCCACATAAAAAGTCTGTTTGCTGTTCTACTGTTAAATGTTGAACTGTTATGCGGGTTGTTAGACTTTAACAGGCAGTTTCACGAACAGTTTTAGAATCTTTGGTACGGTCTCCTGTAAAATTACAATTTTCCACTTGTACCAGTATACGTAGGACCCGTCGGTATGTCGATGGCTGCACTTCATTCCGCTTCTGCATTATTATTACAATATTCTTGTATGTATAAATACAACACAATACATTATACGAATATTTATAAAGGATATAGTTGATACGAAGGAATAAAAAAGGATATATATTGAAAGTAGCCACATTCGGGTGTGGATATCAAAATCGAAACCGATATTTTTCTAATATAACCAGCCCTAGTCTTAGATTCGTTGTGTTTAATACGATGAGGCAACTGCGGTAGGGTGCGGTTTTGAGTAGAGATTCGATTTCTGCTACTATCGATGCTACATGCCGCTCTTTTCTCTGTTTCTTCATGATTGGTTTATCTCGGGGCCCGAGTGTGATCATTGTTAGATATTAATTGTAAATAATTTTACTAATACTGTGTTTCAATTGTAACTCGTGCAGCGAGCAAAACTTTTCATTTTGTTTACGTCTGTATTTTTAGAGTGAATGCCACAAGCTTTCTACTATAGTTCAATCGCGTGATAAGTTTTTTTAATTCCCAAGTCGAAACACTTGGTTAATTTACCCTCTTTTAATCTAAAATAAAACGGTGTTCTTGACATCTATAGATATGAAAATTTAATACCTTTAACGCGTCATTTCTTTTCGTGCCATAAAATTTCATTAAAAACGAACATTTTTAATTATTGTGGCACTTTTTTCATGATGCTTTTGAATCATTTAAGGGTTATTACACTAGGTTTTGATTCACTTCATTAATAGTTATATTATTCTTTTTTTAAATAAAAATAAACAATTTAATTTTAAGGACCAAGTACATCTACATACATTTGATAAAGTTAGAACAATCGTGCAGAAGCGAATCAATCGTATTATTATAATATTGTCGTAATATACATATATGTATGCGCAACTTCTACTTACTTAATAAGAAACTGACGCAGTAATTTTACAGAACTGGGCTATGGATTCCTCAGGGAGAACCCAAACTATCCGCATTAGCCTCTTTACGCAACAAGATGACGTAATGCCTAAAACAAAGGTCTAAATTATATGTCTGTCCTACTTTTGAAACCTTGTATTAGCTGTTTGTCCTTAGGCCTGTAATAATACGTCCTTTATACGCATACTAACATTTGCCTCAGCTCTGCCGGCATTAATGTTGCTAGTTGTTGTATTAAAATAGCTACAAATATTTATTTGTAGGTTGTAGCTATTTCTAGCAGTTCAAAAGTAGTACTAATTTGGCACACTTGCGAGCCTCAAGGCCAATGCTTTGAAGGTCTAGGTTAGCTCATGGACATGGATGGGCCGTGGCCTATATGTACGGTCCTTGAAATTAAAGCACTTGTAGGCAACAAAACAAAAAGTGATGGTTTCTTTTTTTAAACTTTCTTTGTTTAAAAGCAAGATAATTAAAATAAACCCGTCTTTTAATACTTTTATAGCATATTTATAAAACATAGTTGAGTTAACCGCAGTGCGCTGACGTCCATGGACATATGATTCACGTTCTTGTGCATAAGGAATGCAGACCAACATTGAACAGTTATGACGAGGAATTTAAATAAGATAATACGTCAGAGGAATATAAATAAAAAAATACGTCGACGTCATGTATCTTTTTATGTAAGTGTAAATCCAATGAATTTCCCGTTTCCTTTTATTGGTATTTGGTGGTCTTAATTTCAATAAAATATTTGTAATATTTTTACCGTGATGATCTATTTAATACATAGTTCCATGTAAACGTGAATTTGCAGTTACCTTAAAATTAATGTTTATTGTATGTCAATAACATTGCATGCGTAATATTGATAAGATAGGGGCGCAGGTGTATAATGGAATTTATTTGCTATGTGTAAATGATAACTGATAAGTAATTTATAGTTGTGACCATATCATTTGCGAGAATAATGACAACAAATTATCCGTAATTATGAATTACATCACCCGATTACTTTTCCGGTAATTACTCAACTCTGATTTCAATTTTGCCGAAGTTCCCTGGCCAAGGTAACACATTCGCCAAATACATATATACCTTTTAATAACAAATATCACTATTAAAGTATTTTTTAATAATGTTATTGCATCATTATTTTTCATCATCTCAGCCAGACGTCCACGGCTGAACATGAGAAAGGATTTGCTTGTCATAAAGTGCGGGCTTCTTTTGTTTTTGTCTGTAAGAATGCCAATTTTAAAAGACACTTTCAGCTTTCGTTGTGCTCATGACTCCTAGAAAAATGATAGTGAGTATACAATAGACACACATAAAACGTTTTATCGGCGGAATTAGTCACTTTTAAGCCATAGTTTTTCCTTATCAAAAGTGGTAAAAAAAACTATGTACTATGCTTATCATTTAGAAGTTTTGCATATTTGTGGTTTAATATTGCACGAGTCATTTATAATATCCAAAAGAAATAACAAAAACTCTTTAGCAAAGCTAATCAAATTACATTCTGTAATATTACACTAATAAACAGTTAGTGTATCAATTACACCATAAACAATAATATAATAAATAAAAATAATATGTATAATAACTTGTCTTCGCCCTCTCTCCTACGCTGCCGAGCCCAACAGGGTCCATAATAAACTGAAATACCTACTGTAACAACTCTGTAACATTATGGTGTGCAATAAACCTATTGAGTATAATGTAAATAATTAATTTTAAAACTGCATAGCTATCGTAGTAAAACCAGGGCTGCCAGTGACAACTTATTTTATACCGCCGAGTCTCAGAAATTATACAAAATCAGTGTTGTACAACTATAGTACGTCACTCTTTGGGGATTCAATAAAAGGTGTTTTAACTTTAAAACTAAATGATTTAAAAGTTTATCACAGACATGATTTGTTTTAAGTATCTCTTCTCTATGTGTATGTAAGTACTTATTACGCTAGATCATCGGTAATGACATTGTATCCAATTATACAATGTAATCTACTATACAAACAGGATACAAAAGATAACCGAATTATACGAAATTTGTAAAGCCCTGAGTAAAACATCGATGATTTTGTCTCGAGTCATCTTTATAGCGATATACATGTAACAAAACTGCCCAAACATGATCCATTCAGATTGAGTAGCGCAAATACGCACTATATACGAGTCTTATAAAACAAAAAGATACAAGAACACAAAGGTCGTTTCTTTATCTAATGATTCCAATGAGTCATACTCTTTGTATAATAAACAATATTACATCCGTTCCGTCCATAGTCTCGACCTGTGGTACATCTTTTTGACGGAATTTCTTATTAACCACTTCTTTTACTGCTTGAACTTATCCTATATCTACTTCTGGATTAGAACATTTTACAAAAACGACCAGTAAACGGGTCATGACCTTCACAAATGTTCTGCAAGAGGTAGTAAACCTGACAGTGACCGAAAAGTCCTCTAGTTATCGACATACGCTCTGAAGGCGCTTATTCCGTAAAGAAAGGTATTACAAATACTCTGTATAAGACTGTCCTATTCATTAATCTCATAAACATGTCTTTGAGGTAGTGAGAGAATCAGTGAAATTTATATTTTTTTTGTCATTATGACTGGTGAAATTAAAAGACACTATGAGCCTAGTTTGTGATTATAATTCCTAAAAAAAAAAGTGTTTAACAGATATAGATATGGTGTGGTACTAGTCTAATTTTTAGGAAACTCGTTTTGATAAGTAAAACAAGGTTCTGTGTTCATCATGAAAAAGTTTTTCAATAAAAGTGGTTTAAAAAGTAGTTCAGGGGCAAAGATGTAGTTTTTGAATTTATTACTAGTTGGTACATCAAGGTTGTACACTTTATTTTAACTTTGATAACTTTTTTGATATAAAAGATGGTGAAAATGAACCCTTCATTAGGGAATTGGGAAGAATTTGCTAGATTTGCTAGGCATCGAGATATATGCTAGTAATAATAACTCAGTGCTAGAAGGTAACGTTTTAACACATGACACACATCATTCCACCGGCTAGTTATGTTAATTGTGCAATTAAGAGTAGACATATCAAAGGCTGTAATATTATACTTGAGCATGTTTATTATATTAAAATATATTTTAAGTGAGACTAGGAATATTTATTCTGTTAGTATTATTAACATTGTGTTTAGCAAAGAGCTAAACAAACTAAACATGCAAGACAAGCCTCAAAAAACAGCAATCTTTACCAATATAGTTGAAATAATATCAAAGATTTTTATTTAAATTTTGTATAATCAAAAAAAAACTGCACAATGCTTTTTTGTACTAACAGAAAAACGACAACAGGAAATGTTTGTTTTAAATTTGAGTCGACATATTTTTGTAATTCTTTTTCGCAAGCACACAGTTCGGTTTGCAAGCAACTAGCTTTGTGTGTTGTGATGATGAAACTCTTGGTTGTGGTCGAGCGGTAGCTACTTCATTCCACCGTTATGTAACTTCGTAGGTACAAACTGGAGTTGGCGCAACATTAACGCATTATATTAAGATATGTATAGCAAGTATACGTCATAATAATTATGAAGATTGCAGACGCAAATGGTTTTTATTACACCCGAGTGGATTTAGTCGAATGACGTAGTAGGTATGAGCGTATAAAAAGGGAAAAATATATGTTTTAATTAGTCGTGTCGGGACATCGTTAACGAAGGCATAATCTGATTACGTAACTATACAGAATATTCTTATATGACAGGGTTTAAACGATAACCCCTTAGTGCGTTGCCAATTCTATGTTATTCTCATAGAAAGTTGGCGACTCTGTTCACCAGCAAAAAAAAGTGTTACCAGTCTTTTTATTTTTTTTTCTTAAAAATTTGTTAAATACTTACTGCAATATCAAAGCGAAACATTTATAATATTGATTTTACTGCGAACGCACCTGTTACTTACGTGATAGAAAACAAAATTACTTACGTTAATAAATTTTTCATAGGCGTGTTGAAACTTACAGGCACTTAGTACAAATGGTGTTATTGAACCCAATACATACTCTATTCCGTTTATTCATTGGAAAACAAGGTATGGAAGTACTTTGGGTTTTGTTTATGCGGGTATAGATTATGAATGTTACTGAAAACAATATTGACTGACTGTTGGCCTAGTGGTTAGTGACCCTGACTGGTCTGCCATAGGTCGTGGGTTCGATTCCCACCAGAGTCTGGATGTTCTTTGTTCCGTTGTTTGTATGTTTGTAAAGTCCCCCGCGACAGAAGAGTAATTCCTAATGCGGGAGCTGTCTTTCAAAAAAAAAAAATATCCGTCTTTTCTTTCTTACGTCGTTCGTCTATCTCTCGTCGTTCTTTATGTTTTCTATATATAAAATTTCGTGTCACGTTGTTTGTCCCGATGAACTCCTAACCTAATGAACAGATTTTAATGAAATTTTGCACGCTCTGCAGTTTGGTACACCTTGAGACGTATGATGGTGTTATCTCAATTTATAGTCACAATATCTTTATTGTAAATTAGATACTTAGCCGCGTGGCCGGGTAGCTACCAAATTTGCAGCACAGTAATTTACAGCAGTGTAGTTAAAGATCTATTACTTTATTTTAATCATTCTTTTCGCTTGGCGTCTCTCGTTGCTATTAAGATACAATTTTTTAAAAATCATCTAAAAGCAAACGTGCCAAAATTATGTTCTTGTCAGTACAGGTATTCACAAATTAACTTAGTAAATGGGCGTTTCAAGAACTTAATTTTAAAAGTAATTTATGTTATCATTTGACCAATGCCATTGTTATGTATACTTACAGAAATGCGTACTAAATACCATTCTTATCGTCTAAACTACGTTTCGCTTAGATTGGCCTAGATTTACGCCTTTAGTCTCTCAACAAACATATCGCTTTGTATAGAATACGCTTTTTTAGTATTTCTTTTTTATTTAATTTAGAAATTTCATAGGAGTTTGTCTTCTAACTCACCTGATGGAAAGTGACGATGAAGACGAAGATGGTACACGCCTATCCAAGAGTAACCTATTCACTCTACACTTGAACGCTCCAGGATTATAATTGATTGGAAAAATAGACGCAAGCAGTTCATTCCATACCTTGGTGACTCGAACCAAAAAGGAGCTGCCAAAGCGTTTAGTTCGACTTTTACAGTATCTGACAAAAAATGTATTTATCACCATCGAGATATTACGTACTAGAGAAGCCACTCAGAACCAAATACATGTTCCGTTTTCATTTGAATTAAAACTAAAAAGCGCTGCAGCCCTAAAACAATAATTTGTAGTCAAATCCTATGGTAAGCAGCCCTCGATCGTTTTTGAGTTGTAGTTTTGTCGCGAGCGTAAGGTCCTAAGCGCCGTGATTTTCATGGCGTTTAAGCGTGTTGCCCAACGAACTGCTACAAAGATTTGTTTTCACTGCGGTGCAGGGACGGCACTTCGCGTTACAAACTTTTTCTTCGCGGCGTATACTCTATACGCTAGTAATAATAACTAGGTGTTTATCACACAAGACATAGCAAGGGACAGTAATAGTAGCCGGGAATCAATAGAGAAAAGTTCTGTAATTATTTCACTCCTATAACGACGTTCGGGTAACATGTATTTTGACCCAAAAAAAGAAACCAAATTAATTGGTTACTTGATGCTGGGAAGAAATAAAATGATATGTCATACTGTATTCGATTTACAATTATAAGACAATCCTAAACTATGGTCTACTCGACTATAATCTATTGATTTAATTTAATGTGGTCGGTTATCCTCTCTGCTTTAATAGAGAGTTATTATAATAATAATAACTTCACACATCTCACACACGGCCGCCTGATCCCAAACTAGGCAGAGCCTGTACTATGGTAACCAGACTGCTGATAAACATACCTATATGTATATTCACACATATTATAGATAAATTACACCCAGACACAGGACAAATGATCGTGCTCATCACACAATTATTTGTCCTGAGTGGGAATCGAACCCACGACCTCTGGCTTAGCAGTCAGGGTCACTAACCACTAGACCAACAGGCCAATCATGGATTATAAATGTTCTTCCAAATTATTAATTTAGAAGAACATATATGATAGCCATAGGAATTTATGTCACTGCTGTATGCTATCGCGATATCCTTGAAAAGTAGTAGGTGATTCAACTCTTAACTGCCAGAGGTCATACGAAACGAGGAAATATAAAGGATATTTACAATTTTTGTTCCGAACAAACATTGCTGTAATTAATAAACCTGTTCGACAATTTTCTGTTGTTTCTCAGAATTATATATAAACAAATTCACCACTTATGTTATTAATTACTTAGTATATTTTTTGTGAAGTTTCTCCTTATTTCGGAATAATATTGAATAGTGCACGACACTAGCAACGTGGAAAAGAATTAGTATCATACAGAAAATAATTGCGTCTCACTAGCTTACAGTATCTTTGATCTTTTAAATGGAGACATTATCCAATTGTTGGGCCAATTGAGGCTTACCAGTTTTTTTATTGATTGTGCCTTTGGGATTGTCCATTAATCACGTGACGCTCGAAGGAGGGGGGGGGGGGGGCTTCGGAAAAAATCACGAAATATCACAAGCGGGGAGGGGAGGGTGTAGTGAGATACCGTGTTTTTATTTTTTCGTACTGTATTTAAAGATAATATTTTAAATATATTTGGAACTCGAAAAAAAATACACGTGATTATGGCTAGGGGGGTGAAGTTAGTCTAAAACCTCACCATGTATCACCAGGGCGGAGGGGGGTTAAAAGTTGCTAAAAAAAAAACATCACGTGATTAATGGACGACCCCTTTTCAATATTAGTTAATAGGACTACTAGCGGTATTTTCCATGTAAAAACAAGTAATGAACACCATGACGTTTAAATTGATATCGATTATGTGTCTCACGTGTACAAATCATACCTTTCTGATTCAACTGATTTTTTTTAGCTAAACATAAAAACATAATGCATTTTAACTTAGCACGATTCGCTAAGCACTAAAACGCGTATACATACATTGTACATGTAAAAAATGGTATTGCCAAATGTACAAGTTACCGACCGTATATCGAATATTGTCATGCTAAGCGCGTAATATTATTCTACGACACGAAACGATAAGATGTTCTCGGACTTTGTAAGTTATTGACTGCTCCAGTTTTAGCATATTACGGCATATTGTCGTGGAATAGGACCACAGGTGCACAATCACGGCGTTCTATATTATATCTGCCAGGTCATCGACCTTTCACGAGAAATGTCCGCGTATCTTGGCAGCGTACAATGGAAATTCAAGAAATCAAAATAAAAACATGTTGTTTTAATTTGTGTTAAATTAGGGGGTAGGAAAACAGGTGCACAACCTTCAATACTGGTCATCGACCTCACACAAGGAAAATTACACAAGGCGAAAAAGCATCTTGGCATTGGTCATGGGAATTTGAGACGTAAAGTGAAACCATTTAGAAGTTTATTTGTTTGTGCTTTAACAATGTAAGGGGTCTTTCTTTTGTTTATACGTTCAAATTAAAATGATATAGAAAAGTGTCGCGGTTATTCAAATTTAAATTAACTATCTTGGCTAGGTATCATTTTCAGCAGTTTATAACAATAGGTGTGACATCCGAATACTGAGTTTCACCGAATATTTCATTTTGCTTTTAGTTAATGGGTCTGTCATGTACTCATGTGACTTGTTTAGAACAATGAAAACCAAATTTTTTGAGTTGGTTATTTATGGTCCTGTCGGCGCACGAGCACCGGTGGAACGGAACGGAACAGGAATGGGGGAAGGACGACGGCGCGAAGAGGCGTGCGACAGTTACTAATAAGGATTTACGTAACACATCACCATATATTTAATAACAACATTTGAGATCTCTATCAGCCACAGATAAGCCACTGTCAGTCGCCTTTTACCGCAACTTGCAGTTACATTTGCAAGCCTTCTTTTTTTTGAAGTCAGTAAATAAGTGACGAATACCAAGACCTGATTCAAGTGACATCGATCCGGAGCTGTGCCTGGTTGTTCCTAGCCGTGGCCCGATATCGGCCGGCGTAACATGTAGCATTCCCAAATTAGAAATATGGAAATCGGTCTTAAAAGCTCATTTCCTGGTTGATAGTTGTGCCAATAAACTCGGAATTCGATTACATATACTCATTAATTATTTGCTTCGGAATAAAGGGCATTTTACACACATTGTTGCCACATCGCGAACACCGCGGTTGCGACCTACTAGCATGATTATCTTTTAAAAAAGTATCACCGTGTTCAATGCGCTGCAAAATACTTACCTAAATCGCTTTAAGTGTGCTTATAAAATTTTAAGAGTTTCCTCGATTTCTCCAGGATTCCATCATCAGATCCTGATACGATGACCATGGGACCACTTGGGAAGTATAACCCTTTTAAACAAAAGAAGAATTTTCCAAAGCGGTCCAGGCGTCTTTGAGTAATCGGTGAACATAAAAAAAAACAGTCGAATTGAGAACCTCCTCCTTTTTTGAAGTCGGTTAAAAATAACCCATCGATGCGATAGATATTAAGTTTTGGGAACCCTGATTTAATCAATCACGAAATAACCTCGTTATCTAAATGTTTATTACTTTAGCACTGACTGTAGGATGTTATTTTACTACAAAGTGGAATGATTCATCTGAAGTTTAGGAATTGATAACCTCTCGGTTAATTAGTACGCTATGTTTGAGTCACAGATACAAGTTACTAGAAGAGGAAGACAGTGAAAAACTGTACATAGTAAGAGAGAGACGGAGAACCTTAGAGTTTTCTTTCTTTGTATATCGCTCACTGAAAATCTTTGTTTAGCAGCGAACTCTACTGTTAACACAATAGGAAATCTTTTTCCTTTTCGTATGAACCGAAGGTCGGAAGTAGATATGCCGTTCGCCGATAGTAGTTGACTCATCTAGATTTTAATGTTTACTAAAATTAATTTAATTAACTAAGATTAATAATTAATCTGTCTCTATTGTTCTTACGAGCGCTTAATAAGACCAATTTGAATGTGACTTGTATTTAGTGCTTATCTATATATCCGTGGTTCAGATAGTGTATTGGTTTAAGTAATTAATTAAAAGTTTTATAACTTGATATAAGCTGATTCTCATTCAAAAGCAAATTGTTTCCTGTTATTACTGGTTTTTATGGAATCTAAAAAGAATACGAGTGAAACCGAAGTATTCCTGTCTATTTGCGATGAAACCTGTTCGACATTTTATTTATTTATTTATTTATTAATGCTTTATGCACAGATTGTACAAAGGCGGACTTAATGCCTAAGGCATTCTCTGCTAGTCAACCTTGGGGTGATGCAGAAATAAAAGTGGTAGGTGCAAAGATATGTTATAGAGAGAAAACATAGGAAAGAGAGAGAGATAATATTCCAAAGATAAGAATTCAAAAGTCTTATAATAATTTGGATTGATGCATCAAACTATAAACTAAATATACACGTTAAGAACATAAATAAAATACACACTGTTTGATAGATAATATACTACATAATATAAACATACATATACATACATATCAAGTCAGTCATTTTCAATGTGATTAATGCCTTTAGTCTCGCAAATGAGCAATTGTGAATAACTCTGAACTGGCACTTACGGGCTTTTGCAATATAAACCTTTTCACTATGAAATCATCACCTTTAAACACAGGTGTAAGCTGTTGACCCCCACTAGATCTCCGTCAAATCATATTTGTCATCCACTTCTCCCCCGTCTTCAAAAGTTATCTGAAATGATATCCCAACCTTCGTACAAATATTACACCCCTAAAGATCCTCCTAAAATTATCACAAGCTTTAGAAAACTTTCTATCTTGACATACCCAATTTAACAGATTGATATTAACCGTTAGCCATAAATATATTGCCCAGTTTATCTTCATATAAGTAGATCATAATATAAAATTTAAAAAATAATATATGTATATTTATTTATTTATATGTGCACACCTACTCCACATGGTCACCGCTGAAAATCAGCGCTACTTGGCGCACAGCAACTTCCTTGCTGGCGCCATCAGCATCAATGCTGAGCGTTGACTAATTTCAATAAGTGACGTGCAAGTGCGGGCAAGGCAATTGTCACTCTATTTCGTTTTTTTCTTTATTTTTATTTCTTTTTTTTTTTAAGGTTTCATCTCTATAAGTACTGTAAGCACGAACGTCACTTAAGAAATAAATACTTTTTCTTTCTTTCTTTGTTTCATTTCTTTTTTAATTAATTAAGACGTCCTGATATTTGAACCACAAATTTTAATAGAACTTGAAATTCAGAAAAATGAACCCCTAGCCAACTATAAATTTGTACACCATTTAAAGAATGGTTGGCAGACGCCACACAATATACACAGACGCCTCGAATTCGTCTGCTGATGACCCGGTAGGTAACGCAATATGGATTCCAAAATATAAACCCCTGTTAAATTTCAAATCTCCAAAGGAATCCTCTGTATTCACAGGTGAAGCACTAGCGATATTAGAGGCTGTCTCTTATTTGCTCTCCCATAAACTAAAAACATCCTTCATATTTTTGGATTCTAAAAGTTGTCAACTTGAACTTTATAAGCTCTAACTGATAATTTGTTCAAAATTTACCCAGTTTTAGAAATTAAAGAAAAATTATACACAAGCCACTGTCAGGGGATTTATGTAATCCTGATCTTTATCCAGGTCTCAGGGTATTCACGGAATTGAGCAAGAGGACTTGAAAGAAGCTACCGAAGTCGGTGTCACTTCTCCGATACTAAAAGAATTTTTAAATTCGAACCAGTAGTTCCTGAGATTAGCGCGTTCAACCAACCAAACAAACAAACTCTTCAGCTTTATAATATTAGTATAAATTCTTCCCGTTAAAATCCCACGTCCCATTAAATTCCAATATTTATTATCACTCTCCTTTGGTAAATGTATAAATTATTTATGTAAATATACCTATAACATTTTAATTATATTAAATTAAAAATTATATTATTATATAATTGTAAACTAAAATGTGTTTCCTGATATTGTGTCGTGTCCACTTTTGTTTGGTTTATTTTTATTATATTTTATTTATTTAGGTCTACCAACAATTGTTAACATTTAATTTGATGCCAAGTTGCATGCAAAAATACAAAATTTAATGTTACAATTATACTCACACACACACTTACACACCTAATTCAGACTACTATTTATATATATATAACAAAGAAAGTATAGCCAAATCCGTTCATCCGTCTTCAAGTGATGCGCTTGCCAATAAACAGCATATTTTTTTAATTAATATAACATGTTATGTAGGTATAGCTATCGCTATATGCGAAGTGAATCGATGATTGTTTTGTTTTGACGTATTACATAATATTAAGGCGCCTCCCGGCTAAAAAGTGTCATAATACAAAAACAGCTACCTATTTCGAGAAAACACGACTTTTATGCCTGTGAATTGAACAAAACAGCCTCAGTAAAAAAGTGCTATAAAAATGTTAAACGTACCTAAAATGTGACATGACACTTTTTTGTGATATGACACTTTTTTTGCCGAGAGGCGATGTTTTCTTATTCAAATAATAAATGTCCAGTGGCGTCGTAACTTGAGTAATATGACCTTTGAATGAAAACTATAGTGGTGTGTTCGTTGCTTGACAACCATCGACTTGCCTTTGATAAGAATCACGCATGCTTACAGCCGTCATGTGACAATAACATGCGTGTTTGAATTTATGTAACACTTTTGTTTAAATGAACTATGCTTTTATATGTATTCCTGCCAAACTTTACTTTTTTTTTTATCTATGGTATATTTGATCTAAGATTTATACAATTTGTAATTCCTAGAGTTTCAACGTCATGCTACGGTGTGGCCTGTAATCTTTCGCAATATATAGACTAAGATGATGATAGATGATCAAGATAATCTTAAGATGTTTCGTATATTAAGTAAAGTACCTGGGAGACCGAGCTTTGCTCGGTAGTTTTTTGTAAAACCGTATATTTTAACTGTATCTATATACAAAATTTCATCAAAATTGTTGCAGCCTTTTACTAGATTCAGATTATATATATACATAATACAAGAATTGCTCGTTTAAAGGTATTAGATGTAAGCCAGGGATGGACGGATTACTTAAAATATTTCTTTGACGCCTGTTCCTTTAGTTAATATTAAATCAAAAGTCTAGGGTTTGTTTTAATTTGATATGGTCTTTTTAACTGTTTCTACGCTATTAACCAACGTATTTCAACAACATTGATCTTTATAATTATGTATTTCAACGGGAATTAACGCGATCACGAAAAGGTATTACATACATTGATCTTTAGCTCCGTTATTCATTGTATTCATTCCATCTTTGGTGCATTTGTTTCGCCAGCTCGATCCCATATACTACTATGGTATCGTGTCGTGTACTTGTTGTTGTTTACACCAACTTTTATCTTTTTCATAACTATACATTCTCAAATTCAAATTCTGAATAAACTTAACGTCTTCAAGAATTACTTAGATTAAATATACAGTTGTCTACCTCAATGGAGTATTTCTAATTTTAACTCAAATATCTTTTTTAAGTTGTTATTTCTGTCTGGTAGATTGAATTCCTACTCACAATGTCAGACATTACAAATATAGCTTACTGAGAACCAAGAGTTTAGATATTTTATTCTCTTTGAGGATATCTGATCTTTGTGAGGTTATTATGGGTATTTATGAGTTAATTTTTCTACCTACTCGTACGTTTATTTTTTTGTTTGGCCTATTATCTGAAGATATAACTTGGATAAATACTTTTTTCTTTCGTTTATCTTTATGTATTTTATATTAATACACGTGGAGAATTTGTTGTACGCATTTTTTAAGCAAACGCGCATAGACAGTAATGTGAAATTTCGAATAAAATATTTTTTTTAAAGAACATGCTGTAAAGTTAAAAACGATGTAAAATCGGTTACATAAAGCTATAGAGCTCCAATATATATTTTGAACTGTCATGGTCGAAATATATACAACGACAATGTCAGTTCAAATTATACTGGTCAATGAAATGAAACAAGACATTAAAACCGATCGATATTCGACTACCAGGCGATCTCTATACTTAAATTGACGATGAAACATACGGCCCTTCTGTACCTCGAGCACGAAAAAATATCGAATTCGTATCGTAAACGCATCGAGTCCGTTACGAAACGGAGTATTACGATGATGTTATGCGGTTACTGTTGCCTATAAACGCTTGTAACACTTGCTGGTAATTCTATGCCCTTTTGGTGATCTCTTATCACCAATAAACATCCATTGTAAGATGAGCAGTTCTCTTTAACTGTGTTCTTTGTTATGGTTGATAAACTTGAAGTGACTGAGGAGTCAGATTAGACTGCAATACGAGCAGACGTAAAAGCTTACAGTTTAAGACCCTTTACGTACATTCATAGTATCATTCCATAACAGCTTAATAAGTCTTCAATTTCTTTTGTTACAGTCGATCATTGAAAAGTATTGCCCGGCAATAGCGAAGGGTGGTCTATCATGTTGCAACGGAGAGCAACTGAAGAGCATGAGCGACAAGCTAAAGTTCGCCGAAAACATACTTGGACGATGTCCTTCTTGTATGGACAACTTCTTACAACACATCTGCGGCATGACCTGCGGAGTGAACCAGAGCGAGTATATTGATCCAGTAATCGAACCTTTCGATGGTGAGTTATCTCATGTTAAATAACACCAATTGACACCATAGGGAAACGAATTCTTTAAGCCTGGTAGGTGTGTGACATGAAGTTTGAGACAATCTTAACAAATATCAAACTCATGCGAATCGTTGGTAGGGTTGACATCTATTTATATTAAATAATTTGTTTTCGTGGCTGCCTACGTGTATTAATTTAGTACAATATCTTTGTATTTGTACTACAATATGAAGAGATATTGAATGTTTTTTTTTTTAACCATGATTGCACAGTAGTGTCCGGAAATTTTTTTTCTGTTTTTCGTAACGCATAACCTCTCAAAATTAACGTAATTGATCGTAGATTACCAAAATAATTTTAAAAATAAAATAAAACTATATCTTTAGGGCTCTACCGATCTTCAAAGTTTTGAAAAATGTTTATTTTCATTGTGATATCCTTAATTTAGATTCCTGAACAAAATATAAAATATATATACATACTTTTTGTTCTCTTTAGGTGTAATACATACACAAAGCTTCGATTTGCATGCTTCAACACGTTACCGGTGACTTCGAATTTATTAGGTTTCAACCTGCGAATTACCTTAATTTTTAACTTGTTTCGAGGACGTTCTTGACTTGATTCATGAGTGTTTTCTTTGTAACCAAAGTAATTTTAATGCCAAAGAAGTACAGTTGCGATTGTGTTAAAAAGCAGATTTTGTGATTTTTAAATAATAAGTTAGATATTGGGACCATAAAGAGAACTTAACGATCAGCAGATACTAACCATAAGAGACGTCTTTAAATTTATTTAATTTTTTTAAACAACCTGAAATTGAAATATAATTTAAAGGATCTGTCCGATTTAAATATGATATGAGATTGTTTTTGAAGAGATCAACAATATTTCGATTAAAGATTAGATTCCAATCGTAACTAAGGAATGAGTTTCCTATTTCAAAAAGTACCTCATATGAAAAGATACTCCAAAAGCAAACGAAATTATAGTTTTGAAAACAAACGTTTTTAGAGTCATCTGAGAAGCTATTCGACGTTGCTGTTGTTGTTACTTCATCAGAAATTTGCCTAATCAAATAAAAGACTTTTTAAGGCTGGAATCAAACATATTTTGCAACTGATTATGCACTTTCAATTGTTACCTGAAAATATGAGACCTGTTGCAGAATCTGTTTTCGATAAAAATCCTTTTTCTACTCGCCTAGAAAACCTATGTATGTTTGACGATAGGGACCACATTCGAGAGGCATTGTCAAGTACAATAAAAACTAAACAAGCTGAAAGTAGCACTAAACGCAGGATATTTAAACCACCAAAAATTACCTATTTCTGCTATAGATTACACCTAAATTATTACGTGACACGAGTGTCGGGTTACAGCACCGCCGGTTCTTCGACATATTTTTAATGAGCCTTTAAATTATTTCAAAAGATAAGAGCGTTAACATTGGTGACTGTCCTTGATACACACATTATGTTGAAAGATGTGTTAAACTAGTAACAGAGCCTTCACAAAGTGTAACTGACTGACTAAAGAGATGGTTTTATTAGAATCTGGTTGGAATCTCGAGCAGAAATATCAAATTTTGGACACAAAAACAGGTTAACATTTTAAGTTTTTGTCATTTTTATAAACTTTATTATGTTCCCTTTCGTGAGATTTATTTAATTAATTTAAAAAATACATTTTATACTTGTTTATTTGTATTTTTTAGGCACACGGTTTAAGTATGTAAAATTTTAAGACATACAAAACTTCAAAGTGGGGTAGAGCCCTCAAGATTATACGTAATTCTAGTTATTTTACCTTTTTCGTAATCCGTGTAAAACTACGCGAATGTTATTACCTCTTTGTGATAAAGTAGATCAAAAAATATTTTTTAAACATGGACGGAACACCCTATTGCACAGTGCAGAACGATAGTTAGGAATGAACGTTTTAAGGTGTAAATAGTTTAAAAGAAGAAAATCAAGACGGCTATTTTAAACAGATTCAAAAAAAGGAATTGATTGTAATAGTCGTCAGCCTTTATTCACGCCTTTTTAAATTTTCGAATTTGTTGCCGTTTTTGATAAAGTCGTAGCCAAAACTACCTGTTATCAGACTTTTACTTAACTTCAAAACAATATATTTTATTTAAATAATCTTTGGACTAGTAAGAGAAACCTATATGGTAGGCACGCCGTACCAATCATACACTTGTAATAAACAAAAAAAAAAATGGGCAATCATGGGACTGCCGACAAAAATGAAAACTTAAACGAAACGACGAACTTAAAACGTCACATTAGCAGGATGGTGACATTATTTAACAAAGAGCTGACAGAACTATTGAGTTCTGTCAGCTGTCTCAGAGGGCGCTAATCTAAACATTGGTTTAGATTAGCGCCCTCTAGTGGATCTATGTATGTAATATTAGCGTGACGGTCACGAGTTCAGTGCTTTTTCCCCATAGCAAAAATGCACAAACGTGCCTAAAGAAGTTTTCACTTCAAAAAATGGTAAAGTGATATCTAAGCCATCAGCTCAGTTCGAACATTTATTCTTCCATATTTTTTTAATTCCTTTTTTTTCCAGGTACAAAGGAGCAGGTTACTGGCATAACATATTTCCTCAGTGAAGAATACATACAGGCTACCTACGACTCTTGTGCACAGGTTAGATATTTATGTTATTGGAAAGTTTATGTTAAGTGGACGTATAACTAGTACCTGTCAACATAACAGAATATTTCGCCCAAATCCAAGCATGTGAAACATGCAATCTTAGTTGTTGCCTGTCTGCTTACACTAAAACAAATAAATACGCGTGAGGAGTCTTTAGGACACCCGGTTGGAGCGAAGTTCCTTTCGCTATATATAAATATATTTAATGGATTGAATAAATTATAACAAAATATAGAAAATATTGTAAAAACTCGAAATTAAAATTCCGCTATCTGTGAAAGTAGCTCGAATTAATATATGGGTAATTAGTATACAACGTATCGCGCAGAATCCACAGATGGCGTAAATAAAAAAATTAACTCGCGGTCAGGATTTTTCGTTGCGCTAACACTTTTTTCCGCCTAGCCGAGCGCCGAGCGTCTGAAGTGTGACGTGCGAAAGGAATTTCGTTCCAATAACTTTAGGTACGAATATTTATTTATTAGCTATCTTCGACGGCTTGAGACCGACCGTTCTCTTTATACACGACGACGCCCAGTTCTCTACGTTGTATAAAGTATATGTTTTCAAAACATTATTCGTCACAATAAATGATAAAACAAACAAGCAATAAAATGATAATCATGAATCATGTGTTTCGACACGAGAGATTATTTGAATCATACACGTGACTCAGTTTGTTACCATTGTCAAGATAAACTGAAAATCTGCTTACGCTCATGTTAAAAATTGTATTAGTCCGTCTATGTATAAATGGAGTAAGCTTGCCATCACTTTAAATTGCCGACGCTGGACAAAAACTACAAAATCCCCGGACATGGGGGAAATCGAGATTTTTCCCGGACATCCCAAAGAATAATATAAAAATGCCATTCTTATCAATTTAAACAGCGCGTTTACGATTAATATAACAATTATTTACAAAACTTCTCTTTCTGAGGTAATCTGATACTTAACAAATATAATTAGGAGACTTAATAATTAAGAACTCTTTTTTGGCATCTAATATGATGCCAAAAAAGAGTTCTTAATTATTTAGTCTTCTTAATTATTAAAACAAATTAATAAATATAATGGTCCTCTGACACAAAGATTCACCCGGACACTTTTTGAAAACCCCTTCCGGACGTACCCCGGACGCCCTCTAAACTAGAACAAATCCGGATAAACCCGGACGGATGACAGCCCTAAGATGGAGTATCCTTGCATTATCAAGTACATTATGTAGTACTTATTGTGATAGGTTGTACTTTTAGTGATCCACAACATGAAGTTTATTTTTGTAAAACCTTACACAAATGGGCACGAGGCAATGACATACTTAAATTTTAAATATTTATACCTATAATGTTTTTGTATGGCCTTGTTTTTTGAGGAATTCGTTAACAAGAAATATATAAAGGTCTATGGTCTTTTATACATGTAAAAAATCATGTTTTTAAATATGAACATATGCAATAAAAATAATAATAACTTCACACACATCTCACACACTCACAGCCGTTTGATCCCAAACTAGGCAGAGCCTGTACTATGGTAATCAGACTGCTGATACACATACTTATATATTTCTAAATACATACAACAAATGATCATCCTCATCACACAATTATTTGTCCTGCGTGGGAATCGAACCCACGACCTCTGGCTCAGCAGTCAGGGTCACTAACCATTAGACCAAGAGGCCAGTCCAATACGGTCGGTAATATATATTTCTTAGACATTATTTGTACCTCTTTTATATATTTTGTAGTGTATCACCGCTTAATTAGAACATAATGTACATGTTATTGTTGTATATGGACAAGGATTTTTTCATCTTATGATTAACAATTATCAGTTATCCTTTGAGTAGGTACAATTAAAATCGATAACGTTTATCTGAAGTGAGTGAGTTTATGCAGTGCTGATACTTACTTTCTTGCCATGTGATGTAGACATGTGACTTTGTATGCCAACTTTCACATCAGGTTGTTATCAGCGCTGGCAACATAGGACGTACAATCCTAATTATTTAATCACTTGTAACAAAATGTGACAAAATAACACTTCGCAACTTTGTAAATAGTACAGATAATATAAACATATATTATAACCTGTGAGAACATAAAGATAGTGCGTCTGATACCTGCATCCTGCATGAAATTTCTTATAAATTTACTTCCTAACCTTTTTACACATGTGTTAGCACATTACAAAGTTAAGTAATACTAGCCAGTCTAGGATGGGTGACAATTCTTAATACATTGAGACCCTTCCGGGCCTCGGAGAGCACGTTAAACTGTCGGTCCCGGGTGTCATACAAACATTTGTGACATTCGTTATGGACAGTTGGAGCCCTAAAAAGTCCGACAACCTGGTCTAACTACAGAACTTCCACATCGCCTAGTACTTGGGTAGTGGAGGCTGGTCTGATGGCAGTCGCTTCGCGTAAAATATCAAGTTCGAGCGTATCGTAGTTAAACTGAAAGCCGACCCCAACTTAGTTGGGAAAAGGCACGTAGGAAGAGCAGGAGGGAATTCTTTTAAGACTAATTCATTTAAAAAGTCATTAAAAGAACATTTCCTCGATATATCAAACAAGCTCCCAACACTCTTATCCCTCAATACTGCGGGCTGCTTTCTGTTTACGAGCGCCAAGTTCTGCGAGGTTCTCGTGGACTTTTTTCCTAGGGTACATCCGAGTCTGTTACAATAGACTCACTTGTCGGGACACCGAGTGATTTTAGAAGGTTCGATGCCGACAAATATAATACTTCACCAGCTCACCTGCTGGTGAAGTATTGACTCGCGGGGGTTTCAACATGAAAAAATCATTTCTCCGCGCTTAAAGTTCGAAGTGTAACCTGCAATAGCCTATGATCTTCCTTAGGAATTAAGCTTTTAAATCCTACATTTTTTTTTTATTTGACTAGTAATTTTAAAGTTTAGCGCGTTCGACCAAAAAGAAACTCATCTTTATTGTGTTAGTACAGGTCATACAGTTGACCGGTATTGGCGGTGTCTTGTCTATCAGTCAGAGACGGTCCAGTTTACAGGTGTAGATAACAGCAGTGTCAGTAGTGACAGTAAATTGATGTATTAACCTCCAATTAAGTCCGCGATAGCTAGGTGACTTTATAAATACGATAATAATAATAACGGTAAACACTTACGCACTTACACTGCAATTCTTATTTATTCTCAGCGTCTGGTTATCATAGTACAGGTTCTACCTAATGTCTAATGATGAATGAATAATGGGATCAGACGGTCGGGTGTGAGATAACTTGACACACGAGTTATCCTACTAATATTATAAACGTGAAAGTTTGTGAGGATGTATGGATGTATAGATGTTTGTTATTCTTTCACGCAAAAACTACTGAACGGATTACGATGAAACTTGGCATGTGGATAGCTGGAGACCTAGATTAACACATAGGTTAATTTTTATCCCGAAATTCCTACGGCACCGGGACCGGAAACCGCGGGGCGCAGCTATTTATTACGCATGCACAACGCTATCTAGATACAAACTTAGCATAGCTTTTTACTGTGGGTTCTAAAACACTGATAAACATACTTAGGTACATTTTTGTTAACTTAATTACATACATATTGTACACTAGCTGTTGCCCGCGACTTTGTGTGAAAATTTTGGTGAAATTTATCCCACGGGAACAGTACATTTTTCCAGGATAAAAAGTAGCCTATATTTTTTATGGTATAGGGGGCAAACGAGCAGACGAGTCACCTCATGGTAATGGTGGTCCTCCACCTCATGGTGACTACCGCCGCCCATGGACACTGTAACTCAAGATTCACAAGTGCGTTGCCGGCCTTTAAGGTGGGAGTAGGAGAAAAGGGAGAGACGGGGTAAGAGGGGGAGAGGGAAGGGTTAGGGTCTCCGGTAACCTCACTCATTCAGCGAAAAGCAATGCCAGCATTGCTTCACTGCCGGTTTTCTGTGAGGCCGTGGTATCACTCCGGTCGAGCCGGCCCATACCGAAGCCGTTTTTGCATAAAAGAGTAACAAACATCCATACATCCTCACAAACTTTCACCTCTATAATATTAGTAAGATAGAAACACCCATACAGTTAACTTGTAGAATTTAATAAACATATTTTCTTTCTTTCTTTCTTTCTTTAGAAACTTTTCACTTGCACTTGCTAAGCTCACCGTGTTCATACTTTGAAACACTGGGTCAGATTATTGTTATTACCATCTAAAGTTTCAAATTTGTGTTTTCAGGTGCAATTTCCTTCAACCAATCAAGTGGCTATGGATTTGATGTGTGGCAATTATGGCTCAGAATACTGTACTCCAATGCGCTGGTTCGAGTTCATGGGTGACGAGAACGTCCCCCAAGTGCCCTTCCAGGTCAACTACACCACAGAGGCGGACCCCGCTAAGGGTCTGACGCCGTTAAACCCAGTAACAAGGCCTTGCAACATTGGACCTCCGGTTTGTTTTTACATCTGATTATTTTAAGTGTGTAATTTTATTACTTGATTGTCATAAGTCAGTCGTCATTGAGGTCTCAGTGGTTACGTAGTAAGAGCCTTAGTAGTGAAAATTTAAAAATTAAGTCGTCTGGAAAGATTGACTTTAGCCAACTTCAACATCGTTGCTATGGTTAAATGTCCTGTATGGTTTTAGTATCCCAGAATATTGCTTCAAGTATGATAAGTCTCTGAATCATTTTAGTTGGGTTCTATTCTCACATTAACAGTGTCAAACTCGTACTAGCACAAGTCATAAGACTATTGGCTTATCAATTTTTTTTTTCAAAACGATTGAGGATCATTGACCACTGCAATACTGCATTTGCATAGAGATTCTTTCAAGACTCAAGAAACACACAAAAAATGTTATTGCGATCGATTTGCTTACGGATTCAATTATTAGGGCTCCATTAATTCTGTAAGCTTAAAATGGGGTGAAAGACCTAGTAAAACTCACCAAATACCATTAAATTGAGAGCACATTTTTTTAAATTTGAACCTATATTACGTCACTATTGAAAATAGTGGCGTAACAATAGGGTGGCAGAGCGGGCAAAACGTCATGGGCCGATGGCCCTAGGGGGGCCCCGGCCCCGACCCCAGGGCCCTAAGCACACGAGGCACCAAGAGTGAACTTGTGCCCCATCCGATGAATTAGCCAAGGGGCGGAGATGGTATAGTTACGCCACTGATTGAAAATATACAAATGAAAAGCAAGACAGCGATATTAAAGCGATATGCCGATGTTACCCGTTAAACAAATGCACAATCCGTGATAGCTGAACGTGATTTTGCCACATTCCAGTCTAGAGCAGCTAATCCATTATCCTGAATACTCTAAAAACATATTTCTTTTTGTAAGAGTACGTTTGTAAAGCTCAGTGTTGACTGCAGGGCCAACCCGGCTGCTCGTGCCTGGACTGCAGCGCGTCGTGCCCCGTGCCGCCGCCGCGCCCGCCGCCGCCGAAGCCCTTCAGCATCGGCGGCGCGGACGGGTACGCCGTCATCATGGCCATTGTCTTCGTCATTTTCACCACTCTCTTCCTCAGCGGAGTCTTCTGTTGTAACCAGCAAGACAACACTGTCGGTACGTCCCATTTATTCTTTATTCTTCTCTCTGCTCTTCTACTAGGTACATATTTAAGATCTTTTATAAGTTGGGTTTTCATTATAGTTGAGATTATACATAGGCAGAGCTAGTTAAAACCTCTCTTAATTCTAATGTATTATTCATAAAAATCTGTGAAGCTATTGTATATTTAAACAAACATGACAGCGATTGTTGATAAAATAAATAAATTGTCTCTTATAGTGAAAAAAGTAAACAAACATAAGAAGCAGAAAATATTACGGTTTATGCTCAAAATGGTTTCATGACAACTAAGTAAAACAATGAACTATTTAATATAAACATATATATAAATACATATATTTATTGTGAGCTATAAAGAATCGCGGCCCATTCATCAAATACATTACTATTACCCGGCACACAGAAACTCATAGACAATGCTTTATAAATCTCACAACATAAAGTAATTATTATCTATTCAAAATATTATAATATTACGAATATTACCTGCTATTGTTCATTTAATTGGGGAAAATTATTGAACTATATTTTATTTTGTTACTAGCAACCCGCCCCTGCATGAAAATCCGTTCAGTAGTTTTTCAGTGTATCGCGAACAGACAGACAGACAGACGTGGCGGGGGACTTTGTTTTATAATATGTAGTGATTTAAAGGCAGGACTGACTGGAAACCTTTTAAAATTAACCTTTATAAGGCAGGACTGACTGGAAACCTTTTAAAATTAACCTTTATATACAGGGTGTATTTGAAAAAGGAACACTTACTAAAATCACTGAAATAGGATTACTTTACCATGGAGTTACAATAAGAATTTTTGAAACAATACTATCCGCTTTCAAGTTATGACCGTTTGAATTTTCAGGTATTTTTGCCTCCATTTTTAATAAAAGTGGGTGGAATCTGTTAAGTTAAACATTTTAAAGAGTACATCTTTTTTATTTTGGATTTTTTCATTTCGTTACTAAGAAAATCCTTAAAAAACTAACTTCGTAAACTTTTTAAGTTGAACGAATGAGTGAGTGAGTGAATAGTTCATAAATAAAAAAATGCCTACGATTTAAAATATTTAACTTTCCACGTTCCATCTGCTTTTAGAAGAAACGGAGGTAAAAATAGCTGGAAATTCAAACGGTCATAACTTGTAAACGGATAGTTTTTTTCCAAAAAATCTTATTGTATCTGCATGCTAGAGTCATGACCTTTAGTGATTTAAGTAAGTGTTCCTTTTTCAAATACACCCTGTATAAGAGCTGAATTGCATTACTAATCTTCACAATTTTTATTTTTTTTCGGTAGTCGGAATTCTTTTTACAAAATATGAGTTCTAACATCAGATACAAAAAGGGAAAACGTTTTTTATATATAATTACGCTCAGTATTGCCATTTTATAACATGTTATTTAAGTCTTATAACTAGCAGATGTCAAGGTCTCATAGCAGATATTTTTTTAAAAAGATTAGACATAAGATTTTTTTTAAAGTGTAAAAGAACATGTAGCGCCAGCGCCTTCAGTAATGTTCCGGAATTAAATACGTGTTCCCAATCAGTGCCTGCCTAAACATAACATATAAGAATGGTTGATAAACTTAATCTTAGCCAGTTTTTATGTAATTTTTCTATTGAAATCAATAACCGTTCGTAAGTGTTTTTATGATACATATTGCAAGACCTCTGAAAAGTGTTGAACACTGTAAAGGTAGTTTATTTTCTTTATTACAACTTTGCTTTCTCTTTTTGTTACATTTATAAGAACAACGAAAAAGAAGTAAAATTGCAATATTTAATGATTTTGTAAACGTCAGCAAATACAAAAAAAAAAAACTTAAAATGCGTCTGTTGTTTTTTGTCAGTCATTTATGCCGCGTTCCCTATAACCAAGAAACGATTCGTTTTGCTTACAGACGATAAAATTTCGTTGGATTTTCAACGAAAATTCAAAACGAATCGTTTCTTTATTATAAGAACGCGGCATTAGAGGATGTGCGATATGTTAGGTTATTGTTGTGGGATGGTTTAACTAATATATCTAATAACCCTATGACAATTTCGTCTTCTAAGAGTAAGATATGAATTTGAATATAGTACAAAGCATGTTACAGTTCAAAGTGGTGACAGACCAAGACCCACTACTATCACGAGCATTAACATAGGCATTAATAATTCTTTTAAAAAAACCGACTTAAAAAAAAAACTATTCCATAAAAGACTTATATGGTTTTCTCATGGATGCCATTGTCAGAATTGGACCAATTGAAATGGGACCACACGGGAAGCACCAGCTTTCAAATAAAAAAAGTATTATCAAAATCGGTTCAACCAGTCAAAAGTTTTGAGGTAACAAACATAAGAAATAAAAAAAATACAGTCGAATTGAGAACCTCCTCATTTTTTGAAGTCGGTTAAAAAGTTAATTTGTTTTTATTCTTATCGCCATTAAAATACGGAAATCTATCAATCTTAATCTCTAAAACGTGTAGGGGAAAAAGGCCTGTGGCTACAACATCCTTGACCAAAATAATGTCGACCATAAAACGTAGCGATCAATGTCTTTGATAAAAGTTTTTGATTGATGTTATGATTCTACGTGTATACCTGTTAACTAGCAGTTAGCAGGCTTCGCCCGCGTCACATATATATATATATTGCGCGGAACCTTAATTATTTTTCCAAAATAAAAGTAGCCTAAGTTATTCCTTATAACAGCAGCTATGTGGCAGTCAAAGTCCCGTGGAAATCGGTCCACCCGCTCCGAAGATTAGCCGGAACAAACAGACAGACAGACAGACAAAAAAACTGATTTTTAGGCATAGGTGTCGTGCAAATAACTGCATTAGCTTAAAAAGAACCTATTATTTTGACATTACAAACAAACGCTTCAATTTTATTTATTTGTACTAGCAGCGCCCCGCGTTTTTATCCGCGTAAGTCCTGATCCCGTGGGAATATTGGGATAAAAAGTAGCCCATGCGTTAATCCAGGTCGGTATGGTATGGATGGATGGATGCTTGTTACACTTTCACGCAAAAACTACTGAACCGATTGCGATGAAACTTGGTATATAGATAGTTGGAGGCCTGGATTAACATATAGACTACTTTTTATCCCGATATTCCCACGGGATCGGGACTTACGCGGGTGAAACCGCGGGGCGCAGCTAGTTTATAATATTAGTGGGATAGTGGGATTGATGATGTTAATGCAAGTCTCCTTTACAAGGCTGTACCTACTTAAGTGTAAACACGATTACTAATAGACCGGCAGCTAGCGACACAAGTTCAACACCGATTTTCTCACTCATGCCTCTCAGAGTATTGAAAATATTATCAGAGATAAGTAGAATCATTGCAAAATTGGGCGGTGCCCGCAGGGCCAAGTATTTTTAAATAAATTTTTATTTTGCAAAGAATTTTTGCTTTGTTCGACAATTATCTCACTTATGCCACTATCGTAAAACGATAGTTAAGCACGGACTAAATGATTGATGAACTAGGCATAAGTGCAGCAATTGAAGGGTGAATTTGTAAAAAATGTAGGTGATGGTCAATGGTTCTCTCCATCCCAAAGTAATGTTTAGATATTTTTTTGGTTGGTGTTCATCACGTGACATATCATACAGGAAGGGTTAATATACCTGCAAACCTTCGACCTCATTCACATTGCCTTTAAAATGTATGAATAAACTATATTTTGTAACTAGATTCCTACGCTCCATAGCACATCGATCAACTTCAGAATTTCTCATTAACACAATGTATTTAATTTTAATAAAAACTTTCATATTTCTTATTAGGTACTTGTGATAGAAGTGGGTAGAATGTAACGATTTCCAAGTAATAGTCGCTCGTAAATAATAATTATTGAATACTTCGTCAGGCGGTGCAATTAATTTTAACTAGCAACCCGCCCCGGCTTCGCACGGGTAGTAGAGATATCTTCAACAATCATCATATTTCAACCAATTTACACAAAACGTTAACAAATTATACACCTAAATCTTCCTCATGAATTTGGTGAAAACCGCATGAAAATCCGTTCAGTAGTTTTTCAGTTTATCGCGAACAGACAGACAGACGCTGTGGGGGACTTTGTTTTATAATATGTGGTGACTATGTCATTATTGATACAGACAGGCGTGTATTTTTTTTAACACTTTACTTCTTTTGTTTCATATTGTATAAAAATGTGTATATATGTATAACTACTGTTATACATATATACATTTGTTTATGGTGGACTAAATTGCTCGCCGCAATATCGAGTGACAATAACACCTTAAACATCCTTTGTAAATACATCATATGTAGGAATGTCAATATAATATGTAAAAAAAATAAACGCACATCCTGAAAGTATTTTTTTTTAGATATAGACTATTGCATTATTAACTGCGACCCGCGGTATCACCCGCGTAAGTCCCGATGCCGTAGGAATATCGAGATAAAAAGTAGCCTATGTGTTAATCCAGGTCTCCAGCTATACTAACTATATACATGCCAAGATTCATTAAAATCCATACATTAGTTTTTGCTTGAAGGGTTAATAAACATCCAGACATCCTCACAAACTTTCACGTTTATAATATTAGTAGGATGTATTATTCTAAAATTAATTTAGGCTAAGCAATTTATCATCACTGCTAAGGTTAAACATTCAAGTCAAAACAAAAGCATTAAGTTAGGTTCGCGGAGTAGAAGTGAGTCTACTATCTATTTATAATAATTACCCATTATATGTATTACTATGTATTATCATTTAAAATTAAACCATATTTGAGTACCTAACTATGTAATAATTCAGTTTATTTATTGTTATTTTAATATAATAGGTATTCTAATTGGTACTTCTCAGGATATGCGTTTATTAATTCCGTGCATCGTCTTTTACCCGGATACTGAGAGTATTAAGCGGACCCTAGACGATCATGCGGCATGACATGCGTTATGTGCTGTCATGCATGCATGACCGTTTAATTGTATCGATTGATGCGAGTGACATGCAAACTATGCATGACATGCAAACTAACGTGCCGGCAGTTGATGGAGAATTCCTTTTATTTTATATTTATAAATTTATTTATTTTATAAATCTGCCTTTGACAAAGACATTCCCATACCAGCGATGAAGACCTCTTCACTGTACTATCTATATCGACTGAATAAAATGATTATACCAAACATTTAAATAGACTTTTAATAGCTCCTTCATGCAGCATGATGATTCAGCATGTCATGCCGCATGATGGTCTAGGGTCCGCTTTAGGGTAGTGAGTAAGGTAGTTAGTGAGACGGGAGCTAACAATGGTGTTGGGACAGAGGGCTGGGCGCGCGGAGCGACGGCGAGGCGGGGCGGAGGCCCCGAGACCAGCCCGCTGCACTCGCACCGCGCTAGTACGTACAACTATACCGTGCACTATTTGTTTATAAGTACATATAAGCACTTGCCAGGTAACTTGCACGAGACCAAGCGTCATCATCCATGTGTTCGTGCTGTACGTCTTTTGTTTGCGTCAAGTGATTTCAGTTGCTGCATGTTTTGCTTTAAACAATGTTAAAAAAAAAGTTAAAACTGAAAGTATTTTATTAAATTTTTCAGTATTTTATACCACTATATAGCATTTTCGATCGCACAACGTTTTCGATATAAATACACAATTAATCAATATAATATGATTAGTTTGTAAACAGATTTTTTAAATTATTTTCTTTTTTCAACAACGTTTATATGTGGATTGCAATTGAAGCAATTATATATAAATAGTTATATAGGCGGATATGAACGTCAATTAAGTTTAACACTTAGTGAGCTAGCACGTCACTAACGTCAAAACAATTTGAACAAACCTAAAAACGTGTATTTTAAAACTCTATTGTAAACACTGTTAATTTAATTCACCAAAAAAAACCTAGGTACATACATCTCTATTGCTAATTATATTAAATTCTTTTTACACATCAATTGTTATTACTATTGAGGCAACTTTAAATTTATTATTTTAAATTTATATTAAATATCTTGTCTATCTTACATCCGCGTGTGAGATGTGTCAAGTTATTATTATTATCTACGTTCTATTGCACGAACGCACTTGTGGAAATTAGTCTTATAGTAATCTCTTCTTTTTTCTATCAATAAAGATTAGAGTTAAGAGAGAATGACTATAAGAGTTTTTTTCTAGAAATTATTTTAGGATTTTTAACTGGTCTATGTTTGTCTTGTTCTTCGTTTTTATTCGTATAACATGTAGACAATAATTGTTTGGGTATCCTAGGTTGTATATTGTCTCTGTGTTTGTACTAATCGCAAAATCTCATGTATTTGTTAAAATCATAACTTTTACGTCTGTGTGTTAGTCCTTGTCCAAATGAATAGGTATGTAATCATTGTGTGAATAGGTATTCTGTATTGTCCTGTGATTAAACGTTTTAAGTTCATGCATGTGGATTTTTTTAACATTTAGTTTACGTAAGTATGTATTTCATTTTTTAACTGCGATGTAAAGATTTTTTTAAAGCAGTTTTTTTTATTTAGATAGGCAAAAACAAAATATTACAGTACCTTTTTTGCCATATTTGTCAACCGAATCTCTTTATTTTTTTTGTTTAAAAGCTATTGAGCTTTGTTTTTAATAAAAAATCGAAAAGGTTTTTTCCCTTGAAGCCTAGCTTTATTGTTATCAAATATAGTGGATTACAGTACAATTTCGTCCTCTGGTCGAGCATTAATTAATTAAATAGCCCCTGAATTATTTAAGTTTCATAGTAGCTCTGTTTAATTTAATTTTAATAATGTACTTTGAAAAAAACCACAACAATTTTCAGCTCAATTAATTGATATTAATCATACATACATTGGTGAGAGAATTTCCATATTGACCAGCATTTATCATCGGTTCAGAAACATTTATGATTGAGGGGTAAAAACGGGGGTAAGATCTCATAACCTGGGGTAAAAGTTACATCTTGGGGTAACAAAATTTCTACTGCATGGACTTTATTCTCTTTCCAAATTTCGGTATTATTAACATTATTTATAAACAAATAGGTGTTGCATCGGAAAATAATCAAGAAATGGCAACGAACCCGAACTCCATGGGCTGGACGATAGATCAACCGGACGGCGCTGGTGAAGCGACGTTCTTAGAGAAGTTAGGAGCTGAAACTGAAACGAGGATGGAAGATTTCTTCCAGTGGTGGGGGTACATCATGGCTTCTAGACCGTGGCTCGTGTTGTTCATTGGTAAGTTTAAGAGAGGTTTTTTTTATGGTATAGGGGGCAAATGAGCAGACGGGTCACCTGATGGTTAGTTTTAGTACTTCAATACAACAAAAGTGTGGTCGCGGAGTACGAGTTTATTCAATTAATACTTCCTGGAATTTACATTGCACGAGAGGATTTACATACATATGTTTATTTTATGTTCTGTATTGAAATAAAAATATATCACGACAAATTAGATGATTGTTGGCACAAATATGGGATATCCAGTATACAGGTATTACATTTTTTTATACCTGGCATATAAATGGCATGATCCATCGGAGCCTAAACATATAAACGCGAAAAGAAATTAAACAAGGTACTCATGTATGTACTACACAAACAGAACAAGGTTTATAATCATTGCAATTTGTGAATCGCATGAAAATATTGTTAAAATGATACAGAATTTTGAATGAGACAAGTAGTCTTAGGTGAGTACGAAATTCATTAGTTCGCGATATGTTTACATTAATGAACACAATAATAAAGACACTTAATCATCGTTTATCTTCAGTTTGCCACTCAAGGCTACTTACTTTAGTCGTTCGTTATGCTACCACCTCCTAAAATTATCATATACTAGCCGCGCCCCGCGGTTTTACCCGCGTAAGTCCCGATACCGTGGGAGTATCGGGATAAAAACCCTATGTGTTAATCCAGATCTCTACCTATCTACATACCAAGTTTCATCGCAATCGGTTCAGTTGTTTGCGTGGAAAAGCAACAAACATCCAAACATCCAAACATCCACACATCCAAATATCCATATATCCGCACATCCATATATCCATATATCCATATATCCATACATCTATACATCCATACATCCATACATCCATACATCCACACATCCACGCATCCATACATCCATACATCATACATCCATACATCCATACATCCATACATCCATACATCCATACATCCACACATCCATATACCCATACATCTACACATCCATATATCCATACATCCACACATCCATATATCCGTGCATACTCACAAACTTTTAAGCTTATAATATTAGGATAAATAATTTTAACTACTACTATCATTTTGGTTTACAGGTCTCTGCGTGGTAGTGGGACTGGGGCACGGTATCAAGTACATGCAAGTGACAACGAACCCTGTGGAGCTGTGGGCAGCCCCCAACTCACGGTCAAGAGTAGAAAGGGCTTATTTTGACACTCACTTCGAACCATTCTACAGGTAAAGTAGTACTACAAACGAATGGACCCATTTAAGTGTGTTTTTTTTTTGTTTGAAAGTTGACTTGATCGAGAGTGTTCTTAGATATAATTCAACTCTTTTGTAATCATTGAAGGGATCTTCGAGTAGGGGGTGTTTCAAATTTTTGATTTATGATTATAATAGTATTAACATGATAAATAAATGTGCAAGTGTGTGAAGATGTTTATATTCGTTACTGAATCATGCACCAATATGTAGCTCTAGGTGATTTTAATAAATGCTTCGGCACATATGGGCCTGCTCGATCGGAGTGATAATACGGCCTCACAGAAAACCGGCAGTGAAGCAATGCTTGCATTGCTTTTCTCTCCCCCTCATCCGGCTTCCCGCTCTTTCCCCCTCTTCCCCTATTCCCACCGGCTAGCAACGCACTTGTGACTCTTGAGTTACAGATGCCCATGGGCGGTGGTAGTCATTTACAATCAGGTGACCCATCTGCTCGTTTGCCCCCAATATCATAAAAAATAATTAATTAATAAATAAAAATAAAATTCGTCTAGCGGGGTCAGTCAGATTGTGACTTTGTTCCCCGTAATTGGACGATTATTTATTTGTGTGTTTGTGAGTGTAAGATAAGTTTTCTGACTTTTAGCGTTCATATGGTAGATATGGACTAGTATCTTGGACTAGTAACATATCGCAACGTAATGTACGTTGCGATATGTTACTAGTCCAAGAGTTGTTTTTCTATTCAGCGACTGGAGAGAAAGTAGAAATTTTGTATGCACTAATATTTGTGTTTGTCCTCAGGACTGAGATGTTGATCATCACCTCTAAAGATCTACCCCCGATCGAACATAAAACACTATCCGGGAACATTACATTCGGGCCCGTGTTCAATTCTAACTTTTTGTTAGATGTTCTCGATCTGCAGAATAAAATATTAGGTAAGCTATCAAATTATATGATTTAGATAAATTTACAGTAGTTAATACTAAGGTAATGTAATGTAATAATTATAATTTAAAAAACTAAAAAACACGCTTTTATAGAAAATTCAACTAAAAAAAATAAAAATTTTTGTCGAATTATTGCATTGTCATCGGTCTTTGCCACGTGTGCAAAATTTGAATGAAATCTGGCCCGTTAAAGTGGGTCAAAATCGCGCCCAAAGGAGTCGGTTACAAACAAACAAACACACAAACAAACATACAAGTGAAACTAATATAAAGCGTGTAAAAACATTCTAGAATAAGTTTATATTTGACCAAGCAACCCATTGTTGCGGTAACTCTTTGTGTGTTGATTTTTAATTATAATTCTTTTTTTCTAATAGACAATTTCTAATAATTGATGATCAATTCATCCAGTATTTTATATTGAATAATGTAAATGTCTGTAAAATATATTTGTTTTGACATTTGGAACCTCTATTTATTAAATTATACTTTTCTCTCGTTGTGAGAGCTTGATTATTACGTACTGTTCGTGTATATCTCTCGGCTTTAACATAATACTTGTGCTGCTTCTTACGAAGTACTGGAATACTGAGTCCAGGGCCATTTTTGGCTCATGTAGAGGCATACTTGTTAATAAGTCAATATTTGTTACCTTAGCATGATTAATAAATGAATATGTTTTTCTGTCTCGTTTTTTCTTCTATGTTTATACGTTACAATGATTGTGTATTCAGCATCACAAACAAAAGTCAATAAAGATATTTATTAATGACTTCAGCCCTGGGTAACGAGACGGGTATCGAAGACATTTGCTTCGCGCCGCTGTCGTCCCCGTTCAGCGGCCCCGTGACGCCGGACCAGTGCGCCGTCATGACCGTGTGGGGCTGGTTCAAGAACGATGTCGACAACTTCGACACTACGGGCAACAGCTACCTCGACACCATTCTTGCTTGTTCCAAGTGAGTATTGAGTATTTACTGAATCATGAAAGAATTTTAACGAGTAAAAGCGTATAAAAAGATGTGTTTACAAATAAATTAATTTATTCAGCTGCATTACCTTATTCATTCTATCATTCATTCATTTATTCACTCATTCCATCTATAATTCACTCTTTCATTTATCAATTCATACATTCATTCGTCTATACATTCATTCACCATACGTTCCGCTCGATTTGCACTGATGATGGTCACAGATGGAGTCACCTGTCTCTCCACCCGTGACCAAGATCAGTGCAATATGACCGAAACGTCGGGTAAACAAAAAGCTATCATATCTCATAAATATTTCCGCAATTAAGATCCGATTTACACATTTAATTTTTGGGTGGAAGTTTCAAAATAATCAGAAAACTCTTTTTTAAGCCTGTTCAAAATTGTTTATTTCCAAACAATCAACATTCTGCGTTGGCGTTATTAACATGCAATGTTCTCACAAACTCATAAGCAATTTTGTCACAAACTCATAAGAAATTTTGTCACCAGCAAATAATATTGTAAAATAATATGCAAGTTGACAGTGCGATGTATATTAATGTGCTTTAGGAACCCATTCTTAGAGGATTGCCTGTCCAACTACAAAGGCCCAGTCCTGCCGGCGGTGGCTCTGGGCGGGTTCCTGAAGCCGGGCGAGGCCCTCACCAAGCGCTCGCGGTTCCACGAAGCCAACGCGCTAATACTCACCTTCCTCGTCAACAACAAAAACGACAAGCAACAGGTTCGTTTACCACTTCTATTAAATACAACCATAATACACAACTATAATCAGCGCGATCGCGAAAAGGTATACATACATTTATCTTTTTTTTACGTTTACCTTTGAATTGCCTGACGTTTCGAGTGCAACCTGGTCGAAACGTCAGACGATATACGATTTTATTCACGTGCGAAATTTACACACGTTCGTAGCTGACGTAAAAAAATAATTAAAAATAATTTGGTTGACCGCTAGTTTTAAAAACGTTTAATCGTACAGGTCATTAGGTCTAGACTTTTTATACCAGCAGCCTGACATGTAAAATGGGTAATATTTAATTTCAATTTCCAGTTGGAACCGGTGTTGAAATGGGAGAAGGAGTTCATAAACTTCATGAAAAACTACACAGAGAACCAAATGCCTTCGTACATGGATATAGCGTACACCTCGGAGCGGTCCATCGAGGACGAGCTGGACAGGGAGTCGCAGTCGGACGTGTCCACCATCCTCGTCTCCTACTTCATCATGTTCGCGTACATCGCCATATCCTTGGGCAGGTTCACCAGCTTCTCCCGGCTGCTCATTGACAGTAAAGTTACTTTGGGACTTGGAGGTGAGTTGGTACTGTTAATATTTTTATTGTTACGTAATGACGTTGTTACTATCGTTTCGCACTTTATCGCATTCAAAGTGAATCTTCAGATTAATGTTTGATTTCTCACGAATGAAAAATTTGTTGCTTTTAGACTATTGATACTGGTTTGTAAAGACAGTTTATAAATCAGTTGCTAATCTGATTTGTAAACTCTCTTAATCTCCTCTTAATCTTCTGTCTCTCTTGTAAAGTCTTTACAAACCAGACTCATTATTGTTGCTGAAAAGCACTTCATAAAAAAACATACCTATTTAAAATGTCCTAAACCACTCATGACGAAGTAGGAATACCATAATTACATAAGCCTTGATCGTCATAAGATCGTCAAATCTTGTGTATGTACAATCTTCTGGAACATTTTGGTACAGTCTTGTTGTAACGGTATTAACCTTCTAAAAATGAAAGACTATCACTTTTATTTCCAGGTGTGTTCATCGTGTTGGCATCAGTGGTATGTTCCGTGGGTATATTCGGTTTTGCGGGAGTATCTGCCACGTTGATCATCATCGAAGTGATACCGTTCCTGGTACTTGCGGTTGGAGTCGACAACATATTCATTTTAGTTCAGACTAACCAGAGAGAAGGCAGGAGACCTAATGAGACTGTTGCTGAACATATTGGTAGAACGTAAGTATTCGTTTAATGTTCATTCAACAAAAAAGGGTTCATAAAAAAAGGCATTCGTAATTTTTTTTTTTATCATGGTTCCGTTTTTTGTCAGTAATAATGAATGTTTATTTTACATTTCATACTAATCATTGTTGTATTTATACTCGTCTTCTGCGTCATAATTACTAATAATTCATGAATAAAACCTAAAAAAATGACATAATGATTATCATTGTCAAAGAAAAATAAAAAAGAAACTCTTTCTTTGGAACAGATACCTTGCTGCATATAATTATAGAGAGTTAGAGAATTCTCTTGCCTAAATGAGGAGGTAATTAACAAGATGTGTGTGTTGTGATGTGTTACGAAGTGTACTGCTCTCTGTAATAAAGTACTAATATTTTTATTGCTAAAACAAAACAAATAATTTTCTTCGCCGAAGAGGAACGATTATGTAATAAGCTGAACCATTATTGCTTAAAAATGGAGCGGGTTCTTAAAATACTTTGTTATCTTAATGTATTACGCAATACCTTTGCTTATTGTCAATCAAGTTTAATACAAACTTTGATAGATACCTACAGCAATTCCTAAACTTATTGGCCGGGCTGAAGTTAGCCGCGAGCCGGTGCGCAGAATGCAAAATTAAGGTATCAGTTGGGTTATCAATAAAATTAAAATCTATTTAGGAACTTTGATCTAATACTATATTAACATCGAAGCCATATTTAGATTAGTAATTTTCCACTCGATTGTACCATGCGCGAAATGGCGGTTGCGCTAATTTCATGCCGACCAATAAGTGGAGAGTACTGTACATACATCACTGTTTGACACTTTACTTACCATTAATTAGTTGAGATATCAATTTCCGATCATTACTGATATACCTATGTTAAGTAGGTACATAACAGAATAGCAAACCAGTTTTTGACTTGTAAAAAAAAATATTATAAGCCTACAAAAATCCCTATTTCAACACTGTTTTTAAATCAATTATGAAAACATATAAGAACTAATAACTAATTTAGTAATAGAAGCTGCATAAAATTTCCAAAGCAAAACCTGTATCACTATATATTATAAAACAAAGTCCCCTGCCGCGTCTGTCTGTCTGTTCGCGATAAACTGTAAAACTACTGAACGGATTTTCATGCGGTTTTCACTAATAGGCAAAGCCGGGGGGGGGGGGGGCGGAAGCGGGTTGCTAATTTAAACATATTTTGATAATTACCTCCTCTACGCTTTACATAGATAGTTGAATTCAGTTTTAAGCTAAACAGCGGCAGTAATCTACTAGTTGACACAACTTAAATTCTAAATAAAATGTTTAATTAAGTTTGTGCTGTCTGCTCTTGGAATATGAAGGTAAGCTTCATTTCTTTTACGATATCAAATCGAGAATTTACATAAACAATGAAGTTTTAGTGTCTATTATATGTTATTTAATCGATCATGTTCCTCAAAGCACTACGTCTTTTACTACTACTAAACAAAATGTTGGTCATTACCATGGCCTTTTTTATTTTATTTTCTAAACCATAACTGCACGTATATATAACTAATTAGTTAATTTGCTGCATCTCATTATGCTTCTTGATCATCTGTCTAACACTTAACTGAAGCGCTATTACCGCTATTGTGAATGATGTGTATAGTTTTAATTGTACTTCAGATTTGAAATTGTAGGTTGTTACTTGTTATTGTGTGAATATGATCTGTTGTCTGTAACTGTACCTATTAAGTAAAAATAAAATAAAATAAATATCACCATCCATCAATTGTATGGTTTAGAAGTGGATGGTATAGCTATATTCTACCTGCTAATGCAGGTCAAATAAAGTTTAAAAGGGTTTTGAAATCGAATCGCACAACAATAATGAATTTGTACAAAGACAAGCTTAAACAAATCGAACAAATCGTTATGTCGACGAAGTTATTAAATATTGAGTTATAACTATTTCACTGAAATTTGTATCTAAGGCTGTGATCATTTCCCAGTAAAAATAATAATCATACCACAAATATTTTAACTTCATGCACAAAGTTTGGTCAAGAGTGAATTTCGTAAACCATACTTATTAATACTACTTTTGTAAGTTATACTACCTCCCTGAGATGGGGTTGCACTCACAGTTAATAAACAAGTCCTATGTATTCACAGCCTCGGACATGTGGGTCCATCAATGTTCCTGACGTCGGCTTCGGAGTCGGTGTGTTTCTTCCTGGGCGCGCTCAGCGACATGCCGGCCGTGCGCGCCTTCGCGCTCTACGCGGGCGCCGCGCTGCTCGTGGACTTCCTGCTGCAGGTCACGTGCTTCGTGGCGCTGCTCGCCATCGACACGCACCGTCAGAACGCGAACAGGTCAGTACAGTGCAGTACAGCACGGCACTTCCTGCTGCAGGTCACGTGCTTCGTGGCGCTGCTCGCCATCGACACGCACCGTCAGAACGCGAACAGGTCAGTACAGTGCAGTACAGCACGGCACTTCCTGCTGCAGGTCACGTGCTTCGTGGCGCTGCTCGCCATCGACACGCACCGTCAGAACGCGAACAGGTCAGTACAGTGCAGTACAGCACGGCACTTCCTGCTGCAGGTCACGTGCTTCGTGGCGCTGCTCGCCATCGACACGCACCGTCAGAACGCGAACAGGTCAGTACAGTGCAGTACAGCACGGCACTTCCTGCTGCAGGTCACGTGCTTCGTGGCGCTGCTCGCCATCGACACGCACCGTCAGAACGCGAACAGGTCAGTACAGTGCAGTACAGCACGGCACTTCCTGCTGCAGGTCACGTGCTTCGTGGCGCTGCTCGCCATCGACACGCACCGTCAGAACGCGAACAGGTCAGTACAGTGCAGTACCTGCAGTACAGCACGGCACTTCCTGTTGATTCGTAGTATCATCGACACTACGCGTGGTCGTTTTAACAACACCTTATACTTATACCCTTAGACTTAGCTGTTACCTTTGTTATCAGGTTCGACGTGTTCTGCTGTGTACAAGGCACTAAAGCAGAGACGGGCGCTGAAATCGGAGAGGGGGCGCTGTACAACGTGTTCAAACACGTGTACGCCCCCTTCGTTATGAAGCGTGAGGTCCGAGCCGCTGTTATGATCATATTCTTCGCGTGGCTTTGTTCGTCCGTAGCCGTAAGTATTGACATGACGTCTATAATACTAAAGTCCCTTTTGTAACCTTGCAGTCTTTCAATACAAGACACATTTGATGATGATGAAGTAGTTTCTATCTATAATAGATCTAACGAAACATTTTCTGTCCCATAGGTCGCTCCACATATCGAAATAGGTCTCGACCAAGAACTGTCGATGCCCCAAGACAGTTTCCAATTGAAATACTTCCAATACTTAAACCGTTACTTGAACATCGGCCCGCCTGTCTACTTCGTCATCACCGAAGGTCTTGACTACTCGGACAGGGAAACTCAGAACATGATATGTGGGACGAGATACTGTCGACCTGATAGCGTGTCTATGCAGCTGTATGCCGGTAAGCGCACTCATTTAGTGTCGTTATTAACTTATAAAAAGTATTTTAAAAGATGTTTGAGAACGACTGTACCAGTTACAAGTTTATGAGCTGTATATGACAATAGAGGTTAACTTTAGAGATTTTCTTATAAATTGTGAGTTATTTTAAAAATATATACAAAGGAAGTGAAGATACACAGGATCTTCGCTACATTTTTTTAGCAAAACTGCAGGGACTATTGAGTTTATGACAACAATATTCACCTCTAAAAACTTCGTATTATTTTGCTTTAACGGTTGCTGTAAGTCTGTATAGTGAGTTTCAAATGATAAGAAAACGACTTTGAATCGACTATTAAATTCTATTAAAGTACAAAAATGAGTAGGAAGTTCTTTTCATAATTAAATTAATAGACTATAATTCTTAAAAAAACATATGTTATTACATATGGTATTAATTATTTATCGAATCCCATGCTCAATATAGAAATTATGGCAATTCATCGTAGAAAACATTTCGGAGCTAAATAACGCCTTTTTTTCTAAGTGTATCTGTGGCTACGAGAGACTTAGAGCTTTATTACTTAGACAGAAAGGTAGAAAGTTCCTTGCTGAATCCGAATCCATTTTTAATTCATTTTTGATAAAAATGTTAGTTACGGCCTTTCATCGTATGACGGCAGTACATGTGTTATTACTATTGGAACAAGTTTCTAATTGCAAGTCACACTTCCTACGGCGGCGGCGAGACGGAAAAAAGTGTTAGCGCAACGAAAAAACTGACCGCGAGTTGATTTATTTTATTAACGCCATTTGGGGAATTTGCTCGATACTACTGTTGTATACTAATCAACCATATTAGTTCGGCCAACTTTTATAGATGGCGCAATTTTAATTTCGAATTTTTACAGACGGTAAATGTTTTTTAATGAATGAATGATTTGACGAAAGGAACTTCGATTCAACTGTGTGTCCAAAAGAAACCTCACGCGTTTTTATTTTACTGAAAATGATTTCTGTGTGTTTTGTGTAGCATATCGTAATCAGAACGAGACATACTTAGCGCAGCCGCCCAACTCTTGGCTGGACGACTTCTTTGACTGGAGTTCTCTATCTAGTTCGTGCTGCAAGTACTTCCCATCGAACTCCAGTTTTTGCCCAAGCGAAAGTGAGTATAGTCTATATATATTTATTATTTAAATTGTAGGAATTTTAAAGCCTACTAGTATCTATCTGAATACTCCGTAATATTCTTGCATATACAATAATATCTGAACACTCTGTAATCTTCTTCTTGTTTAAAGCAATTTGAACAAAATCCAGCATTATGTCCATATTCTACGTGTATATATCAAAAGTTGTTTCGTTCAAGGTGTAAATGGGTTTTTGAAAATAAAAATAATTTTGTGATAAATGGAAAGATCATACCCATAAGTTTTATAGAAAACTATTTTTAGTTTTTTTTTCGCCATAAGTAATTAAAAAGTTATATCAAATTCAAAAATAAATCTTTGAACCCAGTACCGAAAACACACCGAATTTTATGATAAAGTTTTTAAAAATACATAAAAAAACATCGATAATTTTTTTTCAACAACCCAATTACAAATTTTGGTAGCATATTTTCAGTGCATTGTAGGGCAGTATGTCATTCCTTTTGATTTTAGTGAACACAGCTGCTTTTTTTAAGAAGTGGCTTTCGATCTTTATGAGCTCTTCTCGTCTCTGACAGACAACCTTTTGGATAGAGATAACTACAAATATAAAAAAATGTTTCTACAGGCACAGGCGATTGTAAGTTCTGCAACATGACACTACAAGGCGAAGAAAAACGTCCCAATACCAGCGACTTCAGGCATTATGTGCCATTCTTCTTGCAAGACAACCCTTCACCAGACGGTGGATGTATCAAGGGAGGCCACGCGGCTTACGGTCAAGCCGTTAACTACAAAGTAGTCGACAAAACAAGCAGTAAAATAGGGGCCACCTATTTCCAAGGATACCATACCGTACTTAAATCTAGTCACGACTATTATTCCGCGTTACGTGGAGCCAGAGGCGTGGCTGCCAACCTAACAGAAACTTTGAATAAGAATCTTCGAGAACAAGGAAAGAATACTACAGTGAACGTGTTCCCATATTCAGTGTTTTACGTATTCTACGAACAGTACTTGACCATGTGGCCGGACACGCTCAAGTCTATGGGAATATCGGTGCTGTCTATATTCATCGTGACCTTCTTTTTAATGGGCTTCGATTTGTTTTCGGCTTTGGTGAGTAAGAAAAAAATTCCTATTATCCAAGTATTGACTGACAAGTACATCTTATTCTTACAATAAATGAAATGTCTCCTTGAATATTCTTTTTATCGTGTACAAATAAGATTATTAACTGTTGAATATAAAAGTTATAAACTAAATTTGTTTAAGGTGGTGGTGATCACCATAACAATGATCGTGGTAAATCTCGGTGGTCTCATGTACTGGTGGGGTATCAGTCTCAATGCCGTCTCATTAGTTAACTTGGTAAGTTTAATTTACAATTTTTAATAAGTATTTTTAATTATATAAATTCTTTAATTTAGCATTATAAAATATGCATTCATAATGTATAGGATGCTTTAGAATCAGTTTGTGTATAGCCATTAGGGTTTTAATTGTGGCTCGAAATCGATGTTAAGATTCTATTGCTATTCCAATTCAATAAGTCTTTAATGTTCTTTTTTATTATACAATAAATAAGATTGATTTTTAAATCAATTTAGTTAGTGATTATAATGAGAGTTTCACAGGGTTCCATTTTAGGGCCGTGTGTTAATAGTCAGAATCAGAATCAGATTTTTATTAGTTAAACATAGGTATATAGTGTAGGTCTTAGATTAATTGATTGATTGATTAGAGTGCCAATTCTGTTGTTACAAAACTCTCTAAACTAGACTAAAAACCACAGAAGTTTAGTTTAGCCCTGTCAAATTACATTTCCTATTCTGAAAACGTAGGACTAAACTTATTTTAGTTTGACAGATCCAAAATTGGATAAGTTACTCAATTTAATCCATATTTACTTATTTATTATTCTGTTATACGTTCTGAACGTCTAAAATTTACTAAAATTAGAAATGTCACACGTCGTATAAATACATGTCGACTTACTTTTAGTGATCTTAAGTCTTATTTTTTATATGATTAATAACAGATACATGTTGTGTATATTTTAATTTCATCGTGTATTATCTACCGCATACGTTACATATAATCATGACACTCTTATCTAAAATAAAAAAAAACCGTTATATATATTATAGAATATCAATAAAGAATGCGTTTGAAAAATATATGAGACAAATCCGATCCCTTTAAAATGATAGAGGATTCTCGTCCATCTTTTTTAAAAGATTTTTTTTTTTGCACTTATTTTATAAAACTTAGGAAAACTGCGCACAGAGGCACAGATTAAATAGAACTGGCGCAATCGTAGCGTTTAGTTTAGATCAGGACAAGAAGGCATTCATTTTTTATTTAGATAGTATATTAAATAATAATTATGATATCCTGGGGCAATGTGTCTATCTAGGGTCAAACTAAGTAGAGCTTGTACTGTGGGTGCTCGAATACCGGTAAAAATACATAGATACATTTATTTTGTAAATAACTACGTATAATACATAATAGAAACACCCAGTCCAATGCAAACAGACATTCATGCATAGAAATGTTTGCACTGAGCGGGAATCGAACCCATGAACGCCAGGGGGCGTGACAGTAGAATGTACTTTTTATAAGAATTTTGTTGGGTATTTACTCTTTTTCTCTTTTATTGTAACTAAACGATGACACATTGTCCGTGAATATCAAAGTGTTACCATAATATCAGCGTTGTTAGTTATGATTTACAAAGTATAACACCGGATAAGTTTCGGAATTACAAAAATGTCTTACTGTGGATAATTATAATAATGAAAATAATAATAATCTTTTATTTCAGGCTGCATAGACTATACATACTATACTACGATAAATATACATACTAAAACATTGTGTTTGTAAATAAAACTTTAAACTAGGTTAGTAACCCTTCACTTGCACTAAGTCTTTGTGCGGTCTATTGAAAATAAAACGGATCATCATAAAAATGCGATATTAAGGATTTACAGTCATAATTTTGATTTGGCGCTACGCAATGTAAACGTTACAAACGTAGGTAAACGTTAACACTGTTGGTAGACATTAAGTTAATAATAAATAAAATATCTGAATTTGGAACTACTTAGACACAGGTCGTGCTTTAACAATGACATTTGGTACGTGCAGGTGATGGCGGTGGGCATCGCGGTGGAGTTCTGTTCGCACATCGTGCACAGCTTCAGCGTCGTGGGCGGCGGCTCGCGCGTGGCGCGCGCCACCGAGGCGCTCACGCGCATGGGCTCCTCCGTGCTCTCCGGCATCACGCTCACCAAGTTCGGCGGCATCATCGTGCTCGGCACCGCCAAGAGCCAGATATTCCAGGTAGCCACTCGCCCTCCACGTTACACCACCCAAACTTACCCCAGATATTGTCGTAAGGCTCCTCATGATGTTTGCCTCTCCGCAGGTGTTCTATTTCCGCATGTACTTGGGCATCGTGGTGCTGGGCGCGGCGCACGGGCTCATCTTCCTGCCCGTCATGCTCAGCTATATCGGTGAGTTTACTTCTTTATACTTGACGAGACCTTAGACCTGAGAAGTTGCATCCAAGGATTTAACATAATTTCTAAACGTCAAATTATACGATTGTATATAACATTTGATAACTTAACACGGAATTAAAAATACCTGCCCTAGTAGCTCACAAAATCTGATCACGTATTTATTATTATTATTATTTTCTGCTACACGTATATGCTAGCTAAAATTTAGCTTTAAATATACATGGTGACAGTTGTGATAGCTTTGCATTTCGCGCTTTAATAAGTGAGAACGAACACAGCAGACTTACAAAAGGATTTAAAGTGTTACAATCTTCTCCATTTGTTCTGTATACACTCAGGAGCAACGAATCCGGGTCACATAAAGGTATCCCAAAATCTCGGCAACTCATAATACTAGCTTAGTGAAATAAATTGTGTGTATTAGATAACTAAATACTCCATACTCCTTAAATGAAAATATTAAAACTTTTTGGTTGTTGTGAAGTTATACCACCAAAATTTTTAAAATAAAAGAATGGGACTAAACATCGTAAAAGAAACTTGGTGTACAGCATGCCAAACTGCATAACCGCATTAAGCACATGGAGTGTGCATTAAGCATTTTGTGTTACACAAACTACTAAAATTTGAAAAAATTGTAAGATGAGACTTGTTATTTTTTCTTTCTGTAATTTTTTATGAATATAATACAAAGTGACAAAGAAATCATATTACTTTCATTTAAGGAGTATTTACCTATTAAACACAATTTATTACACTAAACTAGCATCCATAGCTTCCGAGATTTTCAGGTACATTCATTTGACCCGGATTCGTATCTTTATACCCGGATTCATTGCTCTCGAGTATACATATCATTACGCAATATTACGCTAGAGCTTTTAATTATATAGATCTGAGAAAAGCGATTCAAAAGCGAAATATCAGCAAAAAGAGATTAACAAATCATGCTCAGGTCTCATGTCTCGTCATTATATTCGTATAAATACACCACATACGTTTAGTTGATTTTTTTGTTCCGGATATGCATGTTTTCGTTTTAATTGCACATGTTTTGTTCAATTCGCTTGTATATTGGACCTTTTCGCCGTATATTTTTCTACATAAGTAACTTTATTTGTATTATTTTCACATTCTTCTAACTCATTAATACTGTTGATACTAACCCAACGCATTGAGAGGTTACCTAATCATTTGAGCTTGTGCAAGGGTAAGGAGTTATATTAACATCCAATTTTTATTATACTAGTACACAGCGGTTTTATTTATGTATTTCTTCAGTGATTTTAATTCCTCTTTTACTAAGAAAAATCCATCGAAGGTATTATAAAAAAATATTTCTAATCATTCTGCTCGTATATCGTGATCATACGACATATTAATCAAAGTACATTATAATATTCATAATGATTAGCATGACGTTTCAGAATGACATCACAACATTGCAAAATGTATTTTTTTTCATTAGCATAAAGTCTTAAGATTCTATGATAAGTCATGACTTTCTAAGTTATGACCTTGTCGCCTTCTGTCTACACACAATCTTTACTTAAGGCATTTCGTTGTTATGATATCTTTTCAAAGATAGTGTCTAGGGTACGAAATTTTGTCGAGACGAATGTTTAAACGATATTTTCACCCGCGTTAATTGCCGGTGCCGGTAATTTTAAGTAGCATTTAACCGCCTTTAAAAATTAAGATATCAAAGGCAAAAAGAAATTTTCAAATCCAACTTGTAATGAAAGTTCTTTTTTAATTATATTGTTTTTACAACAAAAAACTTTCTAGTTTTATTATTGGTTTAGAATTGTTACTAAAGTACTAAAAATTTATGGTAGCATAGCTACTAGCACCCATATCCGAGCAGATTAGCTAAAGAGTTGATTCGCATTCATATACATACACCTTTTCGACTGCCAAATTAATGTCTTAGTAACTGTTATTTTATTCATTTTATTATTATCTTTCATTTTTATTAGTACACATTGTATATAGTCATATTGATCAAACATCAAAAAAGCAATTACTCTTCACACATGTTATATAATGTCTCAATGACTGTGAACACATAGCACGCTGTTTTCGTAGTTAATGGCTTTATTATTCGTTACGTTATTTTTTTTACCATATAAACAACTATTATGTATTCAGAGCTTATATAATTATCAAGTCACTGAAATCATTAGTCACACAAACCACGATCGCTTAATACATTGTGTATATATAACAAGGTGTCGAAATGCATGTACAAGACAAGAGTTGAGCCCTCAGGCAGGTGACCGAATCCATCGTTTCAGGTTCCCCAGTGAACAAACAGAAGCTCGCCAATCAGATGCTGCGCGGCAAAGACATGGCGGTCGCGGAGACATCCTTGACTCGAGTAAGAGCCGCCAACGGAACAACTTACACCCAGTATAACTTTAACACGCTTCCCGCCTGAACTTGTTACCGGCGAGAATGAATATACGACATTTATCTACGTACAACAATTTTGTAGTAAGTTGTTTACTAGTACTTGACGTCATAGTGTCATAAAAAAATTGGTTTAGGCCTTTCTATTATTAAAACACCGGAATAAAATAATATATCGAACAGTGAAAATAAAATTTGAATTGCTTATTAATCAATCAAGGTTTGCGATACAGTAGTAATCCACAAGTCAAGTACTTTAATGTTGATAAACTTTTTAATACTTAGTCGTTTTTTCTTTTGATCGTATTTGTAGTCGGTCATCAAGGTCGTCGTTAATATGTTCATTCTCGCTGCAAGTTCCCGTACTAACGCATCGGTGTAATGTGTGAGTGGGAAGGTACTGGAAGACAACTCGCTAGCGATCCGTAGTCCCAGACCAAGTAGCACAGGAGTACGGTCCACGTAATATTTGATTGCTAAATGCCTTGACACACAAACATTCTTGTGGTTTTATATGAAAATATTATATAAATTGAGATTAACACTATAATTGCAGCTATTTTTTTCTGTTAAATGTTTGATGAATATGTGATATACGAATATATAAAGGTTCATACGTAAGTCACAAGAATGTCGGCGCAGGTATATGGTTTCTTCCCATTAATATTGTTGAAAGCATTTATTGTATACATCGGTATCTGTGATTTGTAAACATGTTTGCTTAGTTTATTTACTTGAGGTTTTATTTAACACTAATAGTAATCATTTGTGACTAAACATTATTTGTGAGTGACCTTTACACCTTACGACATTGTCAAATCGCAAATATCGATTCAAGGGGTGGGCTTCTAACCAAAATGGTTGACGGGACACCCTTCTATGTTTAAATTATAACGAATATATTATATATTGCAATATGCATGTATCGATCGTTGTATTCGTAGCTGTGTTTCGGTAACGATCATTCCTAATGATTTCGAATTTAAAATTTTTATTTTTTATTGATTTTTATTTATTCGATGTATTTTTGTGTCACTGCCTTTGTGTGTCGCACACTGCTAGTGCTTAGCGTACACTAGACTGTCTTTGGACGTCATCGCTGTATTTCTAAAACTCTAAAATATACCGAACATGAGTTATTTATATTTAACTTATATTTAAAACGTCATAATAACGGATATATTTCCGACTTTTTGTGGTTAATTACTAGTAAGAAAAGCTCATTATTACATTTTCGTACTTATAACCCAGTACTTAAAGTTGAAGGCAGGCAAGCAAATAAGGAGTGTACATATTATGTCAACATCGAGTTCACGCTTAATAAGAATATTAGTATAATCGAAGAATATTTTAATGTAGCTAAGGTTTTTAAACCTCAAGTTTTATTTTTTAATATATTATTTGAACACATACGTGGAAGGATTTGATCAAAGCCTAGTTACGGCTAAGCTAATTTTATTTAAATTTGGAATAAATTGCCTAAAATAATTAGTGATCAATTAATTCCAGATAATGAGAGATGTCTTTAAATACATCCTTCCTGCACGCTTTATGTACTAGACTAGGAAGTTTCAAGTAATTTATTAGTTCATTTTGTGTGAGAAATTGACATATTTCAATAGATACAATTAAAAAGTAGTCAAGCTAAGTATTTATTGCAAGAATTAATAAATTAAGAAAAATATAAAAACTAAATTGGAGTAGTTAATTTTAATTTCAAATAACTTTTCTGTGGCTGTAATACATGTTCAGTATTAACTATATTTTACCTTTTGGTTAGTATGTCTAAAGTGTGTGGTCTTTAATATATAAATATAAAATAATCTTATTTAATTAACACGAAAATAAAAGATATATAAAACTATGTTTAAAATGTAATGTAGTACATTTGGAGTAACATTACATTTAACATAGTTTACCAATTTATTAGTTCCAGTTAATTATAATTTAATAATCAATTTTTATTTACTTTTTAAGAATTCGTGTGTTAGTTTAAAAAAAGTTTTAATCTTTATACATATGTGATAAGATTAAAACCATATACACAATCAAAAGTATATTTTAGGCTGGAGAAATTTGTAATTTTTCAATAAATTATGGTCAATTTCTCCACACCACATTTTAGGCCTTCGTAGAGCACTTTGTATTCGTTTTGTATTCATTATTTTTTAAAGTTAAACTAACAGAGATTTAAAAATAAGTACTAATTCTGGTATAAAGCTGTCTTTTGGTGTTGGTCTAGCTCCTTCATTATTAGAAAGCTTTTAAATGTAAGGGGACATCTGTTTTTACAGGTACGTCTTTAAAACAACATGGAAATTAAGAACAAATTATATTTATTTTAGTTCGATTTTTGTTTTCTTTATTTTAATTTTATATAATCTGTATAGTGAATGCGATTGTTCAGAGATTTCGATTATTATAAGACCCCTCTAAGTTCCTATTAAAGATAGCTTGTATCATTTTGTTTTAATCGCATTTGGATTAAATTGTTTAACAACATAGGAATCTCCTACTTATTGTAAGTACTTAATTTAGAGGGATATAGTTCTGTAATCACAGGCTTGTTTGTTAGACGGCTTATGTGATGATAGAAATAAATTATGTTTTTTTAATTTATTCTTTTTGTTTTATTTTTTAGTTGTAGAGCACCTGTGCATGGCATGAGTGCACTACTCAGTGTTGCCAGGTACGCATTTAGTTTATGCATGTATAATAGGTCATAAATATGATGAACAAGTTTAGCAGTTTACAAGTTGTATAACTGTTTTTATCAGCATATTTTAATTACTCATCAATGATTCAAATGCACTGCAAGCATGGTTTGTAATTAGTATCATCCGTAAATTTTATCATCATCACACCAAAGCATATTAGAGCTATAACGTAAGCATAGTTTATATCTAGGCAATAGGAGAAAGGTCCAACATACAACATTATATTAAAATTAATAAATTATGTATATTTTTTTCTTATGCCTAAGGAGCTTCTCAGCCCGACTCAGAACGTAAGAATCAACCCTTTTTTATCCAAAAAAAAGCACTGATCACATAGTTTTTTCCAAAAAATTGTTGACGTGCACAAAAATTCCAAATTTTGTTATTCTTAAAAAATATTTGCTTTACAGAATCGCCTGTAAAAAGTATAAATATTTTTTAAGAATTAAAAATATGTGCACAGTTATAATTATAGAGAACGCGAAGGCGGGGTATTGTCCTATAGAAGTTTATAGAACGATTGGCAACATTCATCTATATACACATATAAACATATATATCGTTTAGAGTCATTCCAATCAAAGTAAATAACGTTTTATTAACACAATATTAATTTACGACATACAAATTTAATATAATTATCCACTTTTGTTCACCGGTACAACATTTTGGAAAGGCGATTTATTCCATCAAGTATTACACAAACAAGCATGATATTTATCCATTTAGGTACATACCTCATTTTTAGGGTTCCGTACCCGAAGGGTAACCAACGGGACGCTATTACTAAGCCTCGGCTGTCCGTCCGTCTGTCAGCGGGCTGTATCTCATGATCCGTAATAGGTAGACAGTTGAAATTTTCACAAAATGTGTATTTCTATTGCCGCTATAACAACAAATAATAAAAATAAATAAAAAAAATTAAGGGGACTCCTACTAGAAACGCGTTTTTTTGCTCGATCTTTATTTCAATCTTGTACGATGGTGCGGAACCCTTCTTACGCGAGTCCGACTCGCACTTGGCCGGTTTTTGAATAACTATTTCGATCATAATGTATCATATTTTTGTAAATAGAATAAAGCAGTATAGGGATCTATCAAATCTAAAAGCATTTGGTACTAATTGTCAGTCAGCTGTCTATTTATTATATTTTAATGCTATATTTTAGTAAAATAATAAAACAAAAAAAAATATGACAACTGCCGTAATACATCTTATGGTTCATCATAGACACAGGTTTAGTATATCCATAACATATTTCAAAATGTATAAATTCTATACATCAATGTTGTAAGTACGTATACAATCACTCATCCATGCTTGTTTACACGTTTAATAAGATTCGAATTACTGCATGAATATCTGTGTTTTATATCAATAATTCGATGTACTATAGCTGTAATCTTTGGCATGAATATTTCAGGATTATCGAGGTGACCGATTCTGTAGGGTGTATATGTAGGTGAGGTAGTGTGCATTGGTACACGTGGATGTGATGATGAAGTGTTGATGTTGTCAGGCATAACCCGCTATCGGGGGCGCTGGCGAGTGCAGTCGCGCGGTGCCACCTACGGCAGTCTAGGCACGACCCCGCCCGAGCCGCGCGCAGAGCACAGCGGCACCGTCAACGGCCTCACAGATGAAATGTGAACTGTTCAACTTATACAGATTATGCATATAGGCTGTAACAGGACTTGACTTTATGTGGATGTAGTTCCATCATATTTTCATAGATGGCGTTTTTCTCAATATCATACTAAATTGATTCTCCGATCTATTGCGTAAATTCTTCTCTATTTTTAGTGAATGACAAGCCGTGATTTAGCAAAATTTTAGTGTAAGCTTAGTGTAATAATAATGACGATGGCAGTGGTAAGAAAATAATTTTATACTAAATTAATTTTTTGAACTGTGAAATAGTTTTATGATATTACTTAATTACGCATTGAAGAATATTGTACGCGTTAATATGGCTATTCGCTTGTGATATCTGTACATTAAAATATTACATAAATGTTAGTGTTTAATTCTAATAAATTATGTATACTTAACGATATGCAATCATGGCCCGCCTTGCGTCGAACATCATAGTTTAACTATAACTCGTATAAAAATATCACTTGACATCATCATCATATAGTGTATATAGGGTAGAGCTAGGGCTGCCATCCGTCCGGGTTTCCCCGGATTTGTTCCCCTTGTTTAGAGGGCAACGGACACTGTGCCAAGGGACAATTATAATTGTGAGATGGATCGTTAACAAGCTAAAAATTTAAATGGAATTGGCGTTTTTTTAAGGTGTCCGGGAAAGAATCTCGATTTTACCCATGTGTCCGGATTTTTTAAAGTTTTTGTCCGGCGTCCGCAATTTAAGTGATGGCAGGCCTAGGTAGAGCTAAACTAAACAAACAAATCTAGCTTTCCAAAGCTTTTGACTAAAACACTTAAATAAGTCATTTGCACCATTGGGATCTGTATTTTTCTTTAGTTTTAATATGACAGAAATATCTTAATAGACAGCTATTGATGTTAGCTTATACACAAATCTCAACAACAAAGTCACTTGTACGTCAATCAAGGTCAACAAAATATACAGGTTTAATTACTTTCACAATTCAAAATTAATAGAATAATTTTTATTTTTAAAATTACTTAAAAGGGAGGGCCATGATGGCAGTTTATCGCTTGTACATTGCATATTACATACGTGCAGAACACAAAAGGCAAAATTAAAAAGAGTTTGTAATTTTTTATTGTATTGTAACTTAATGATAATTGTTTTTGTGATACAAATTCTACGAAGACGTGTGTATAATGAAAAGAAAATATGGAAGGCATAGGGATCATTCGTTTAAAATATGATATTAAAGGAGTTTTTCGATATTATAATAATATAAGCGTGTTTGCTTTCACGTGGTTTAGAGTGAAATTATTGCACCAAAGCCTAGGGTTACCAAAAATATAAATTTTGGTAGGTATATTAGGCTAATAGGTTTTATTTGAGGTTCGATTATTTATCTGTAGTAGAATTAATATTTTTTTAATTGGTATTATCTTGGAATTAGTCATTCTGTAATTGATTTTTATTTTTTTATAAATTAAATAAAAAATATGATTATATACCTAAACTTCGAAGGTACTAATATCAATTTTGACATTCAAATACTGACGCTAAATACTTGATATAACAACTCTTCTCATTTAAGATGGCCGCTGTAACAGCCCCACACCCGCATCAGTTTGAGTCCATCTTTTGAGGTCTGCTTAATACTGAGTAAAAGCGGCTAACTTTAGTGGTAGGGTGCATTTCATATTTCTTGATAATTATATGTATTTATAAGAATATCTTGAAATATCAAATAGTTTCTGATTTATGGATTTGTCTCATAGAAAAGTTGTTACGCTTGTGTAGAGATATAACGACATAACTCTAATATGACATATGACAAAGTCAGATGTTAATAGTTCAATATGTAGTATATTGTAGGTATTAGGTGTTTTTATATATCCTGTATTTAAAATTGCCTATCCAAAGTTAGAAAAAAATGATATTAAAGACTTCTAAAGGCTTTGAATGTGTAGGAATAAAGTAACTAATGCCTAGTAACTCTAGAAGGTGAAGTAGTACATTAAATACTAGAAGTAAGTTCTTATTGTAGGCGTCCACGAATCTTAAACATGACCATCATATTTATAATTATTAATTTCTGTTAGTGACGTATTTTTTAAGATTTTTTTTGTGTACATTTGCATTGACTGATGACTTAATTGCAAGTCTTCATTGCCACCATTGTGCTATTAAAAAGAGGTATGTTATCAAAATTATTTAATAAAATGAAAGTTTTCTTCATGGCTCGTGACGTTTACTAGGTATTTACATAATAAGTTCTTACCTGTCTGCTGCGTATCCGCCAGCAGTACGGGAACACGTTTCTTTCTAGTTGTAATTATTTTGCACCATAGTGACCACTGTCTCGATTGTTTATGTACCAAAATATATGTATTTACTTTTTATATGATAATAAGTTTTACTTCCCCCCTATTTACTACAGCTTATTAGCAAACTCGAAAACGACTTTTTGATCTACTTTAAAATGATACAAGGAAACAGAAATGGCTCGCTTCTGAGAGAAATAGTTATACTTAGACATTCTTCGTGCTTCCATCATTTCTGCTCGGATATGTTAATTTTACCTATAAAAATAGTGGTGAGGTAAGGGATGATGGAAATGCTTTTCGCTACAAGTAATCGCGGTTAAGAGTCTCGAATCAACCTGTTATATGTCAACATGCCATGACTCGCTCTTATTAAGAGCTCATAAATGCATTTATTTCAGCTTAAATGGCACCCAAGGTATATTACAAATTCTCAATTAAAAAGTAAATTAAAAAATTGCAAAAGGTGCAACATGTCGGTCATTAAATAGAATAGTGTCATAATTAAGAATTAGAAATTTGTCCCTGACATTCTTCGTAACGAAAATAACTTTTCAATTCAGTTTTACATTAACATTAATTAATTGATTTATGTTAACTAAAATTAGAAGCTTATTAGGATTTCTTTTAAACGTACTTAATCAATAATTTTGAGTCGTGTCTCTCTTCTCGCAAATAAATGCTACTGTAAAACATCAAAGTCATGACCATGTTTCTTAATGGGAAATTAAAACCAATCTTTAAAGGTTAGGTTTACCACGCTTTAAATGTTAATTAGATCGAGTAATTATAAAGGATAAGGTCAATTTATTACGTAAACGGCTTTTGTAAGCTTTCATAGAATGTTAATGGTAGTCAAGCCAATCACACGTTGACTGGTAGCCTAAGGTTAGCAAAGCTTTCATTTGCTTGTGCCTTTGAAGAGTCAATTCGACTGTAAATCATAAGCTATTTATATTCAATAGAAATTATATTTACTTTTAGTATCTTTGAAATGCTTTTGTACAGCTTTTAAAAAATTATAATATAACGGCTTTCAAGTAATCCTTTTTTTTTAACTATACTGCAAGCGTTGTTACCAAAAGTCATTTTTTAGAAGGGAGATTACGTTAAACTCTCATTAGATGGATATATTCTGAAATAAATGGATTATTATTATTATTATTAGTGCTCGTTCAAATAAGGAACACGCCTGAATACTTGACAGTTGAAACTACCTTATAATAACGACACGTTACAATGGACTAAGCGGTTAATATATATGATGCCAGTTTCTTGGGCATGCTTTCTCCTAGGGTGATGGGTTGCCAAACCTAGATATAACTAAAAAATATACTCTATACATTCACACTTCGGTGACATCTTTCATAATTCTGAATGCTTCTTGATGACATCCATTAATACTCAAGGGAACTTTAAGTTATTAAAGACGTTATTGACAACCATGACCCCTCCTGTATCGGAGATTGAAGTCTCATCAAAGTAAATACTAAGAGAAGGACGGATGTTCCCTATCATTTCCTTATAAAGTAAAACGCCTAGTATTCATTACTAAGCAATATGTTGCATGCTCGCGATTCACATTATAGCAAATGATTGCCATGTCAAATACACTTTTTACTGTTTTTTATACTTTAAGAATAGATCTTACGAATCTTCCTTAGTAGATTAAAACCCTTAGTTAAAAAAAATAAACTTGTTTTAGCCATACGCCATTTTATCGGTTTCTATCTTCTATGGAATATGGTAGGAGGCGAAAATACCTTATTACCTAGTAAAACCACACCTATATGAATAAGACAGAAAATGTGTACAAACTCAATATTGATTGAATCTATAGAAATACCTAACAAACTTATCTAATTTATACTATGAAGTCTATTTTTCGAACATTTTTGTACATACTTTATACTTACTCGCATTTGTTGATTTCTCTTTGATTTTTGTTAGACTTATGAAATAACATTCTTGTCTCATCAAACTCCTTTGAAAGTCTGGTGCTTTTATTGCTGGGTTTAAAATTACATATTAAATATATAAATTTTTCAAGTACTCATTACTAGGTATGTAGTGCGAAAAGTGGCACAACTTAAATCATAGTAATTTCGAATTAAATGTACAAAATTAACGGAAATAACTTACGTTTTACTGTGAATAACTCAGATGTGAAGTTATTTCTGTTCACACAGTGATATCATATTAAATTAACTTGTATCATTTTGAAATACGTAAAAAATAAATTGAAAAAATATCATGGTGAACAATATGATTTTGAGTTGTGTCAATCTTCTCGAAAAAAGGTGTTATGTGTTGTATGAAACAATGATTATAACCTGTATATAAATGCATATTTGATGTCTATAGAAGATTTAATAGCGTAATTTATACCTATGTTACTCTAAATTTTATGTACTTATATTCCTGAAAAAACATTATCTGTGTAATAGAGATTTAATTAAAGGATAAATTACAAATTTTGATTTTATTTTCCACCTTAGTATACTAAAAATTTTACATCTTTAAAGCGAAATTGTACACACTTTCACTACCGAGTTGATGATAGTAATCAAAGGAAGTCCTGGCTGCACTTACTAACGGTAACCGAAAACGGCTTTGAGAGTTCGTCTCATACCATAATCACAGTACACATAACCAAGGAGATTCTTCAAGAAAACTAATTAGATGTTTGAGCTGTGCCGAAACTATAAAAAAGAATTGACTTTTCGAGCTTCAATTGGCAGTGAGCCCCTAAATTAAGACTGCGTATGACCAACAATGTAGAAGACTTTATTCGGCCGATATCATGAGCATAATCTGTTAAAGCGTTGCTGATATTCAGCTCTGTGTAAGCGACGAAGTGTGCAAAGCGAATCATAACCTACTTTTGTTTATGTAATCTTAGGAAAGTAAAGAAATAAAATTTCGCTCGCAAGAATCGGTATATTTTAATTTTAACAGAACGTATTTACAATTTTATTTAATTATGGATGACATTTGTAACGCCCCGTGATGACTAGATTCATTTTTTATGTTTGAGCACAATGCACATTTCCCACACATTCCCCACAAAGCTCATAAAATAATAATAATAACTCGTAACTGCCGTTGCATATTAATAGAAAATAATATTTCTTTAAAAAAACCCGCTGGTTTCTCGTTCGTTTCACTTATAATTATAATGATACCATACCTACATTATAGAAAAAAACAATTAGGGAAAATAAACATTCCAAAATTTAAAAATAAATGTCTTACAATAAACATTCCTTATTAATATAATAATTTAAACAACACAACAAATGGGTGCCATAGATAAATAACTTAAAACAATTGGGATTAGAAATATATGAAAGGTCGGGGACTTAAAAAACGTTTTACAAGCTCTAGCAAATTAAAACTAACATAATTAAGTACATGAACATTATAATATAATTTAATAATTATGAACAAACATTTTAAATCACTCGGAAATTATTTATGGAAAACAATTTACGTAATTTTAGAACGCATCACAGACACTGGACTAGCATTATGATTTATTTTTAAACTGTATCGAAGCTATGTTTGTGTATTTTTGGCGCCTTTTTTCTGGTAGGACGGAATAAGTGTGATATTGTTTGTTGAATAAAATTATCAATTACAAAACCATAAAATACATGTTTTTTTATGGTCAAAGTAGGTACATGTGTAAGCAACACTATGAAAAACTAGATTGGCTTATGTTTTAAAGTAAGTGCGTGTACAAACCTGGTGTCTTGCAGCTAAACTGTATTTTATTCTTTGTTTTTTTTTTTGCTGACTACTTTTGATTGTATGTTTTTTATAGTGAGTATTATTGTACCTATGTAAGTCATGCCGGACTCATTACAGAAACTAACTAGTCTTAAGTGTGGCTATGATTATGCTTCTAAAGGTCCAAATAAATGTTTTGCTTGGACGTTTTCACTTTCGTCGCCTAGGAATTGGGCAAACAGTTCTTGATATCTCGACAACGTCAAGCCACCTTTCCTCCTGTCATCGTCCTGAAAAATAAAAAAGGGGAAGATGTTAAAAGACTTTTTGGCTGGGGCTAGAAAAAATAACTATTTTCTAAAAAAAAATTAAAAATATGGAGACATTTTTTTCCTAATTACATATGCAGTTATTTGTAAAATTTTCTACGAATGCATACGTTATGATCAGTGATTTATATATTTCTACATTGGTCACACACATGTGGCGATGTTGTCAACAGCCAGTACTGTTATTTTAATCATTTATAAATTGCTTATGTAGGAAATATAATAACAGTTTCAAAGGAAATTTTTGATATTAGCAACTATTTTCTTCTTCTTGTATAACTGTGTATAGACAGTTATACGTACATCTATCAATGGGATTTGGTTTATTCGTAGGTCACATTAGGCCAGCCACGCACCACGAGTTTTTCACCGCACGGCAAACCGCGAAAAAATTACGAATTAAATTAAAACATGCAAAATTAAACTATGAAGTTTAAACTGTTAATGGTATTTGGCTAATATACATAAACGTCCATATTAGTACATTATAATGCATTTTTAAATGGTAGGAGCGAGGCGAATATATTTTTTTAATTCATTGACTCAATAAAAGCTCTCTTCTATCAACCATTTCGGTAAAGCTGGACAGAATTTAGGATACGGTAGATTAACTGTATTATCGAAAAGCGGTGCCATATACACACAGCTCACTCTAAACATCTCCAGTCGAGGTACTGGTTGTCTTTTTAGATGCGTCTGAGTGACTTTACGCTTTTTTATATTATGTGTATTTTGAACAGTTCCTTGTTATACTTTACAAATTTGGCTACTTCGTAGATAAATAATAGGTCGGGGAAAAAGTCTTTTCGTATTTTGTATGCATAAAATTAAAGAAAAATATCTGTATGTATCTGGCTGGTTTTAATACCAACAAGTATAGGACAATAATTGTTTTTAAACTTTCGCGACTTTGATTCATATTAGATGTGTAGCTCGGAACTTAATCGACCTTTTAAATAATATCGCGATTTAGTACCCAGTTACAAATCTAATAAATATAGGACATTAAGAAAAATAAAAAGTAAAAAACACTTTCCGGCCATTTTTCAATAGTTTTTCTGTCCGCCAAAAGGAGTGAATCCAACAAAGAAATTCGATACATTCTGAAGTTCTATTATATAAAAGGGAAAAATTCGACTCAAACCGCAAAAAAAAATTGTGACGTTTATGGACCTAATGCAGTTTCAGTAAGAGTAGTACAAAGTTGGTTCAAGCGTTTTCAGTACGGGAATTTTGATGTCAAAGACTGCACTTCACTCTGATCGCTCTCATACGGATAAAGCCGATGCCATTTTTGAAAAAGTGGAGCAAGATCGACATAACTAATATGTTAGTTTTGGTAGTTAGGTAGTTACGACATAGCCGAGGAACCAGGAGGATTGACCACAAAACAGTTTTGACCCATATGAAAAATACTGGCCATACAAAAAAGCTGGATATTTTGGGTGCCACACGAGCTCACTGAAAGAAACCTAATAAATCGTGTACTCATTTGCGATTCTCTATTGAAACGTAATGGAATCGAACCATTTTTGAAAAGACTGATCACTGGTGATGAAAGTGGATCACCTACGACAAGAACGTGCGAAACAGATCCATCTCCATTAATCCACACAGCTCCGTTAATCCGGGTTTCGCTACAGCGAACCCGGATTAACACGCAATAAGGTGATGCTGTGTAAATGGTGGGATTGGAAGGGCATCGTTCATTATAAGCTTTTTCCGCGGGGCAAAACCATCAATTCGGATCTCTACACATGAGACTCGAGCAAGTATTGATCAACAGAAAAAGAGTGGTCTTTCATCACGATAACGCCAGACCACACACATCTTTGGGTACTCAGCAAAAATTGAGAGAGCTTGGTTGGGAAGTGTTAATGCCTCCACCATATAGTCCTGACCTTGCACCCTCAGATTTTCACCTGTTTTGGTCTCTTCAGAATTCTTTGCGTAGTGTTAGGTTAACATCAAGAGAGGACTGTCAAAACTGCTTGTCGCATTCTTTTGATCAAAAATCCCAAGATTTCTACAGCCACGGGATTGTCACTACCTAAAAGATGGCAACAAGGTATCGAACAAAATCGCACATTTATAATGTAATTAAATGTAATTAAACTTTAAAAAAATGTCTTGAATTTGTATATAAAATACGAAGAAACCTTTTCCCTTAGTTTATGTGATGTTTATTTTTAATTGATTACTATGCAATCACTTCCCTACATCTTGTAAAGTCTTATTTATTTTACTTTTAAACGAAGTTCATGCTACCACATTTAACAATAATTGTGGTGTCATCTGCGCACTAAACGCAATCATGATCATTAATTGTTTTAGATAAATCATTTATGTAAATGAGGAATAGTGGCATTTCATGGAAATTATATCTAGGCTCGGTGTCAAAGGTTTCTAAGCTATTTGTACTTTCATTAAATTTAGTGATTCTAATTATTTTCTTTCTGCCACTTAAATAGGATTCAAGCCATTTTCGAGCTAAAATCAACTTGCAGTCGGCATTTTTCGTTGCGGTGACACTTTTTTCCATCTAGGGCCCCATCAGCTGAACGTCTGAAGTGTAAAACGTGCGTTAAGGAACTTGGTTCTTATAAAATTGATCGTGGGTTTATTACCCACTATTCATGTTACATTAGTTATGTTAAGCACGTAACAAAATAACGTTTGCCGTGCCCCACAGTTTCAACCGCGTTTATGGTCACTGCTCGACTCCCAAGGGTTGTAGCGTGATGTGCAACAGTCTATACTATTCCTCATAAGTTTGGTTCTAATATTTATACAAAAAAGAATTTCGTAGCAATTCCAGAGATTAGATTAGAACAAACAAAAAACTCTTCAGCTTTATTATATTAGTATAGATACGAGATATATATAAGTAATAATTAGTATAGATAAATATAAATGAAAGCTTTTTAGAGGTTTTTATGTGGCTAATGCTGAATGACCTCATGAAAATCGGTAAGCTTATAAGGAGATCGCGAAATATATCGATATATTACGTTAGTACATATTTAATAAAATTGTCCATCAAACACACTCAATGATGCATTTTGAATGAACTAATCTCGAATTTAAATCTTTTTATGGGTTTTTTGCAAACTTCAAACTTACTAATCCTATCTTTATTACTATGTTAGGTACATGATTACATAAAACAACACAATTTTCTCGATGTCCATTGCGTCACGACTACCACACTAACGTGACACTTAGAGGAGCAAGAATATAAACAAACGTCGAATGCCAATTCCACTTATGTGTTACGACAGAATAATTAGATTGTAGTGTGTAAGTGATAACTGAGAAAATGAGCTTACGCCCGCCATCGTACACCACTGGAACGGCGCCAGGAAGAAAGCTGTCTTTGTTTTTCTAGTGCAATCTTTTATTTTTGGTTTTTGCTTTTTATAACTCTTTAATCTCTGACCAATTTATTTTAGTTACGATTCTATAAATACATTTCCATGATTCCTCACGAGTTGACATTTATCGCTGCTACTTTATTATTATTATTTTTGGAAAACCCGGATGTACGTAGATCTTATCTTTATATTCTTAGATATTATGAGTGAAGGGGATTGGTAGCTGAATGGTCTATGGACATTCATATCATTCATTCCCCAAGCGGTTCGAATTTCGAATGCGGACTAAATAACTCTCCTTTTATTTTGAAGTTCATATGAAAATGAACACTATGTACCTACTTACGCATTTAAAAATAATTATCAGTTATAAGATAGGGCTCAATATAATAGACAATAAGATTGTTAGTAGGTTATAAGTTATACGTGTCATTCATACAAATGCTCCATTAATTTGATAGCTGTCGGAATTAATCACTTGCGCGTGGAAACTACTGACTGGATGCGGATTCGTCAAGAACACCTTAAATTGACGTGTGTATCATTTTATATTAATGGACTTGCAGTGTGTGTATTTAGTTTGTAGTTTTTTTTTATATTATAGGGGGCAAACGCGCAGATTATATGTATATTTCAATGGTGCAGTTAATTATTTATCTACATATCATGTAAATGGTATGAATTTAGAGGTACCGGTTGATAAAACTGTGATTTTCAATTATTTCAAAATGTTAGTCTAATGACATTTATTTTTTAACTTTTGTTCGTAATATCAACAAATTCATCAATGTAACTAATGGCTAAAGTTCAGGATTAAACTCCATTCATTACAACAAGTAATTATGTTATTCGTAACGAAAACCTAGTCTCAAAATTAAAAAAAATAATTGATAATGCGTGGTCTAATACCTAGTCGACTTCCCTCAATTTGAAACAATTTCATCTACCTAATAACTTTAAACGAGCTATTCTTTTATATAATTTGAAGATACATGTATCTCAGAATTGCCTCTAACGATTATGATTAAATTTTGTAGTTAGATAAGGTTTTGCTTTTAAGTTTATCTACACAGGTGTCTTTCCAGAAAAAAAAAAACTCTTTTTTCCATAAGAAACATCGAGCGGAGATCGATCGGCCATCCAAGTAGGTACTGAAAAATTAATAATAACGTCAGTGAATTAATAATCGTAATTTTCATAATGGTTTTTTGATCTGAGATCTGTTGGTATGTAGTTACACTGATTACTTACCAGTAAGTATCCGCTGTGACCAGTGATACACCTACGTTTTGTCAATAGCTTCAATCTGCTTTCGTATCGTTTGCCAAGACCGCATGGCTACTAGGTAATAGGTATTTCTAGAACACCGTGTATTAGTGATCTATATTCTATTCGTGATTGGCGTAGATCTCGTGCGTATGACTACATCTCACAAATTTATCTTGCCAATAAAAAATTACTGCGAATATTACGGGACTAACGGTAAAAAAATTAAAGCAACCTAATCTGACATTCAACTAAGTGTGTAGTGAGAGTGACACAGAGCGCCATTTGAAATGCGTTTCTTATTGTATTCGTTAAATGATTTGTGTCATTCGAAATTTGAATCAAAAGTAGTAAAATCCATGCTATGTGCCCTAGTTATATCCAATTCGCAATTTAAAAAAGAAAATAAATATAATTTTGAAAAGGGAAGGAAAATCTACTGCATTTTTTAAGAATTTTTTTACCAATCAATATATTAAAAGGGATACAAACTACAAATATAACATAACAACAAATTTTTGTGTGTATGAAGGTATAAATTTTAGCTTCTATTTTTAGATGATTCGTTATTATTATGTAGCATAAATTAGCAGACAATAGTTCAATCTATGTACCCATTTGAATACCCCTATCTTACTAACAATAACTTGATTTTAAGTGCCTCGTCGGTCGTTGGGCTAGTGGCATAAGTTTGCGCCTATGTTTAGATTCAACTCTTTGTTCAGGAAAACTGTTTTTCCTATTTTTTCGTTAAGAACTTCTCATTTACTTAGGCAATGGTTCAAGAATGTTGAAGTATGGATGTGTAATAAACATGATCCGAGCAGTGGCGTAGCGTGCCTTGGAGGGGTCCTGTATCAAAATTTTTGGGGGGCCCAAATGAAGAGTAAAGAAAACTCTATGGCACGTATGACAGTTTTTTTATGTTTTTTTCCCGGGAAGCAAGAGATTAAGTGTCATTGTGGATAACATTTTACTTAGTTTAGCTTACACACATTAGGGGTCCCTGTAGCCCGGGGCCCCGTATCATTGATACGGCTGATTCGGCGGTAGCTACGCCCTTGGATGTGAGGCTACTATTAGGTTAGGTTTTTAGACATTTATCAAAATCATTCAGTCACAAATGTAACAGTCGGCAGTGACATAGAATAACTAAGTATAGTACTAACTCAGTAAGTTTTTAGGGTTCCGTTTCTCAAAAGGAAAAAAGTAACCTATCAGACAGCTGTCATACAGTTAATACTAGTACAGCTGTCGACATTCAACATATCAAACAGTAAAATTGAATTAATAGTATTAGTGATATGTAAGTTGAACTTGTATTTCTGAACCAATAAATATTATTATTATTATTATTTAGAGGATCACTTTGTTGTCTGTCGTCTGTCTGTCTGTCTGTCAAGACCCTTTTTCTCAGTAAATTCTTATGTCTGCGGTCCCTTGACGCTTTAAAAAATAACGCTTCTAAGTTAACGCAATCAAAAGATACAGTCATTTAAGCCTTAGATTTTAACAATTTTGAACATGTCCCATGTAAATCAGAACCTATATGGTACTTCCCATTGACCTAGAATCATGAAATGAATGCAAGCAAGGTCTGACAGCACAAGTAAAGAAAAAATCCGAAATTCGTTAATTTGTTGTTGTACTTACAGACTTATATTTTGCGGTTATAAAGTTAACTTTGTCGTAAATCGATGTATGTGAGCCTATTTTTAGAACTGCAAAGTTAAGTTTGTTTTTCGGAAAATTCGCGCAAAATTTTTCGAAAATTTATTCCCGAGACGGACATGCTATCTACTCTACATACAAGTTTGTTTGACTACGGAACTCTCGGTGCTCGAGTCAGACTCGCACTTGTCCGGTTTTTTTATTAAGTTAAAGTTCTGCCCGGCCTTAGCCAGTTCGAGTTACATATATGCGACCCTGGCCTTCTCGACTTCTCCACTCTCCCCAAACCATCCATATAAGCAAAATCTTTTTCCTTTCATTACTTTCCCTTCTTACATACCTTTCCCTTTTAATATACCCCCAATTTTCCCATCTTTAATTCCCAAAGTGCCTGGTTGGTGGCAATAGGCTTGCCTTCTACTACGTAAGCAAAAACAAATTATAATTGGCACAATGTGAGTGTTTAGCCTTTCGAGGATACAGGCGTGCGTGCATAGTATTCTGTTGGTTAGAACCAAGTGACGCCGTGACCTTTACGCTACGACCAAACCGCTGGCTTTAATTGACTGACACAATATTCAACTATAAATATTGACTCAGTCTCGTATACTATTATCTCATCTGTGAGTCTGTCAATAAAAACCAGCATATTGACAATTACGTTAAAGATCGTGCCTGACAGTTTAAATTTAGGATTTATAAGGTTTAAAAATTAAAATGCCTAGACGTCTTTGCGTGTCCGCTAACTGTTATCAAACTGGTGAGTAATAAATAGCTAGAGACAAATTTAGACTGTCATTACAATGAACCTATCACAGGCCGTCTGTTCAATTGTACGGCTGAATTCATTTGTGATAGCTTCAATAATAGTTTCAAGTGATTCCTATTTTTAACCCCGACGCAAAAAGGTGGGATGTTACAGGTTCAACGTGTAAATCTGTGTGTCTGTGGCATCATAACTCCCAAGTAGATGGAGAGATTTTGATTTGTTTTTTATTGTTTGAAAGGTGACTTGATCGAGAGTGTTCTTAGCAATAAAAATTTGTTCATCCGTTCGAAGATCATCAACTCTTTTCTAATCGTTGAGGAGATTTTTGAGTCGTGGTTATTTTTAATTTATACTTGTGTTTCGGTTATTCTCAGCCGCATCGTTATTTGGTTGACATCGCCATCGGTGTCACATTTTTTTTCTTAAATTGAGGCATACTAATAGGAAACGTCAATTCTAGATTTAGTCACGTAAATATTAGAAGCACAGGGAACTTCGTATGCCGGTCGGTTACAGTAAGTACAATAGTTAGGGTATATGCATTTTTTCTAAAACGACTGGCCCCTATATAGGCCCTGGTCCCCAATATTAGCGCATTAAACAAAAAAAAAACTTCAGCTTCATTATATTGGATAAGCGTCATACTTACATTGAGTAGAGAATTAAAGGCTGCATCTATTTCTTTGATGTCTTCTAAAACCATTCGCTGTACACAGTCGTATCTGTATTCCTCAATGCCGATCACACCGTCCGCGTTAATGTCTATCATCCTAAAGTTGGTCTCAATAAACGCTTTCATAGCCTGAGGGAAGTCCTCATATCTACGACCCACACAGCTATTTTTCACGGCTTGTTTGAACTCGTCAACGGTTATCGTACCATCCTGAAAAAACTTGTCATTCAGACCATGCTGTTGGCAAGAGAACAACTACATATAAAAGCATGAAGCGTGTGCGTGGCTTTGCGTGTATATAAAGAGAAAATTAGATAATTAAAATTTGTATTATTTTAGCTTAGACTAAATATACCCTGCAAAATGAGTAAAACATTTAAATGATACGGTCGTTAGTGTCAAATTAGGTATATTTTAAAATTGCGTTTAGTAAATTAAACTAGTCTACTAAAGAGGACATATAGCAGGCTAATAGACAATATTCGAGAACCTGTAGTCTATGTAGTCTATATTAATATTTCCAGATCTCGATGTTCGCGTGAACTAAGTGCATGTGTGAAATGTAGTGCGGTTATCGTCAGTCAATTCTTAACAAACGTTAAGAAATATTCTTTTTCTCATGTTGCTATAGCATCGGTTATCTGAAAAGTTTAAAGTTGGTAATACTTTGACACGTTGTCTTTTCTTTTCGTAAGCTCATTAATGATGCAGCACACTTTAATCGTTCTATTCAATCCATTTTTGACTTTAAGACATTTATACTCTAACGTGCACGACTACACAGAAGCGAATCACTTAGGAGCAGAAGCCCTAGAACAAATTGCACAGTGCAAAACGACGACACGATAGTATCTGAGAGAATAAACCATACAAACAATGTTCTTTAGCAGTCCTCAATAGGTTCATTTCGAGCGCCAAATTTACAATTTGCTGTACGTAATGCAATTTTTTTATCTCTGTGATCATATTATTCATAACATTATATCCTTCTACGGTCTTTGGTACAAGTTTATTCTACACGACACGTATTTCAGTTTGAATATAATTAAATATAAATATGTAAGTGCCTAACTGAATTTATTATTATTGTTTTCTGGTAACACGCTTTTTGTGTAAGCTGAGGTTGAAACCTACGGCCGTTTGCATCGTTTGCAATTTGTGCAAGGGGTTCAGAAGTTTTAAGAACTACAGTTAAAGATCAGCGTTAGACTGCATCCACCGAAGCTTTGCTGACACCGCGTAGTGTAATGTGTGTGGGTAACCGACATAGTCTGGCACCTTGTCGAAGTCTGCGAGTTGAGCAATCTCCTCCCACAGACTCAGCATCACGTGCTGGTATTTCTGTAGTCGGGTCGCACTGCAGTCGCCTTTGCCCTCCAACACGCATGTACGCAGTGCCAGGCATACGAAATCGTGGGCATCCAAGTAGCCGTTGTTGTCGATATCTGTAATAAAAAAATAGTGAGAACTTCTTCAGTCTTGGCGATTTTTTTTGCCTAATTTAATATCGATCTGTAGTTTTTGTCATCCGCCGTTGTTCTTTTCCTGATCACACATTAGGAAGTGGTAAACATTTGTCATGATGCACTTTCTCAGGGCATTTAGATGAATAAATTCGCTGGTTTGCGAGAATATCGAATTGAATTAAGTATGACAAACGATCATAAATCTTTGATATTTTATGGTGAACAGAGATGCAACGCCGATTTCGTGCTAACGTACGTTAGAAAGCGACAAGTTCATTATATATTTAGAACAAAATACTCTAGCGGAAATCACAAAACATTGCCATTCTCTAAAATCAATAATTTTTAGTTCCATCGCTATTCTCGCAAACCAGCGAATTGAAACTTACATACGGTTACCTACGTGATTTAACCGAAATTATTTCAAAACCTTTTATTATTAGTACAAGTACACCTCGTGAAAAAAAAGTATTCTCCAAGCCAAAAATGATATTTTTACTTGCGTATCTTCTATTGTTAATAGAAGCAACAGTTCTACCAACAGTTTGCCACTTGAAATTCGTGCATGTTAAATTGCTCTGCTATCGACACATGAGAACGCTAAGGGCATGCGTAAAGGCTAATTTTAAGGGTTATCGATCTCCAAGTGTCGCAATGTGTTAGCAAATTAGTCGCGGCTGCCCATTTGGCTGGCGGTTACATGTAAACAATAGGCAACTATTCATTTAATAGAGCAGCTCATGCCAAAACCCGGGGATCCTTCATTTCGCAATCGTCAGCAATTTTTAACGACTATGAATGTTCGTGTCCATCAATAAATAAATTAGTTAATGAAGCCAACAACATTATACTGCAAGTAGGTTGATATTGTAAATTTAAAAAGCAAGGCAAGCAAAAGCAATTTGCAAACAGAATGGGATAATACGGAATCATCAAGTCGAGAATATCGTCTGTGTTTGAATATAGAAGCACACGTAAAAAGTATTTTGTACTACCGGTTGACAGTTACGGACTCGTTTATCATCAATGTCAACCATCGACATTTTTTTAATTCTATTTTCACCGAACACTCAAGTGCCTAGGACGCAATAAAATTGTCCAAACCAATCACTCGTTAGACAACACTTCCTATAATTAATAGCTCTTTAATTAGACGAGCTGGGCCAAAAATATTTTGCTAACAGTTGTTAATTGGATACAGCCGTTAATTAAATATAAGTAGTCAGTAAAGTAATTTTTTGTTTAGAGCTGCAGCTGTCCTACAAAGACATTTATCGTTTCTGGGGTGTAGTAAAGTTGTAATGGTGAAATCTTGGCAGGAAAGCGTACACGTTCCATTAGTTAGTGATTAATGAACACCGATTGGACCCTCAGAAATTTCGCTCAGTTCAATGTCGTGTTCAGCCTATTGTAATTCTTAGTCTTTTTATATCTCTTGAATTACGACTGGTTCTATAATAAACTAAATAGTTTCGACAGTCGGTAATAGTATCTACAAATACAAATACACTTCTCCTAAGGGGTAGGTAGGGGCATATTAAACACCCACATTTTGCCAACTATACTTTAGTCCCATTCATGTTCATGCCCATTCATGCCCGATTAACGGCAAGCTTATTGCCGTTAATCGGGCACTTTGGGAAAGTAAAGATGAGAAAATTGGGAGTATATTGAAAGGTGGGAAAGAAGAAGGAAAGGCAATGGAAGGAAAGGGATATTGCTTATACGGATAGCTTGAGCAGGTCAGGATCGCATACCTGTAACTCGAACTGGCTGTTGCAGGGTATTCCAGTGCCTCTAAATAGTATCAGACCTATAGATGTAAAACAACAGATTTAAAACGTTTTAAATAAAATGTTGCCGTTTTAAACCAAATAAATCGTTTTAAACGGTTGAAAACTCGCTCACAAAAATAAATGAACTGTGTTTTACACTTCATTGTGGGCAATTTTTGGTCACCTGACGTCATGTTTCGTTTTAATTAGCTAATAGAAAATCAATAGAAAGTACCTACTTACAACACGAAAATTTAATTATTTAGGTATATTATATTATATAGTGTATTTTTTATTTTATTATATTACACACTAGATTAGAAGACATCGCTTATTTATTTATTATATACTTGCGCATGAAAGAGACAACGTTATGTCTTCAAGGCCGTCAACGTCGCGACGCGACGACGTCAACGGAGTGCGAGAGTGTAAGTTTAGTTTTAAACCGAATCAAATTGATTATTTATATCGTATGAAAACAATGAAAAAGATACGACCAATATGAGCGGAGCAGTGACCATAAACGCAGGGCGACGATCAATCAACGAACTTTTCGTAAAGTCGGCTGTCACTCGGCGAAAAGCAATGCAACATTGCTTCACTGCCGGTTTTCTGTGAGGCCGTGGTATAACTCCGGTCGAGCCGGCTCATACGTGGTTCTCCCACGAACAAAATAATATTAGTTAGGAAGGCTGGAATTTTGACAAATAGGTATAAAAGGTTTTTGATGGCAATCGGGCCTCCGATAGGTGAAGTAGGTACCTTCACCTCTTACATATGCTTGTCGTAGTTAAGATCTGAAGACTTTGATCGCTTGGTGATTGGTCGCGTTTATATGCACCGGTAACCACTTGCCATCTGGCTCGCCGTATGTTTGTTTGCCACTTTCATTTTGTAAATGATCTGGTCCTAATTTCCACATTAGCTGACTAGAGTTCTCAGGATTTTATCGGTGCGGGAAGCTTTTCGCTGGAGACCATTTTGTCCAAGGTCAGAAGCGAGAGTGCGTGGAATTCCGCTGCCTCATTTTGCTAGGAGGTGATATCTAAAGAGGCGGCGGAAAGGGTACGGGAGAGTACAAGTACTCCCCCGTCCCGCAGAAGAGGCACAAGGCGCCGAAGAGTGGAACGATCTCCGGCCTCCATGAACGCTGGCCGCTGACAGCTGAGGGGCCTGCAGGTGACAGGCGAGGGGCCTGGAGGTGACGGCTGTCCGTTACCCTAGCAAAAGCAGATCCGAGACGGTGGCGCGACGTGTTCCGTACCCTGCCCCGTGCGGCCTGCTGAACAAGAGGCGGCCAAGGTCTGCAGTGGTCGCCGGAGAATTCCTTCTTAGGTTATGCCCGAGTCCCTAGCAATAGACCCACTTGTGACGAAACACCGTGTGGTTTTAGTCAGTTTGATTCCGAAATAGTAGGTATTCCATTTAACAGATACCTTGATTAGAGTGATATTAAAATGTTTCATGTGTATTCATGGAAAATGTATTGGACATGAACAGACATATTTACAAAACAGGAAGATTAATATACCTTGCCAGTCAAATAATAAAGCAATCTCAAAGCGAATCAATGACGAAATGTCCAGGCACTTTTATTTACTACATACCTATATACCTACTAGTATTGTGTCATTTTATCACGTCAACCGAAGATAAACGAATTTTTAAGATAAATATGTAGAGCTGGGACAAGTCCAACGATAATTACAGACAACACAATTCAATTTTGTAGAATTCAAAACACTCTTAATGTTTTGTCATCTATTCATTGAGATTTATGTTAAAAAAGTTTGGTAGTGCAATACCTACCTACAGTAGCCCACACTAATCTTTAGCCACTTATTATGTCTGTATATCAGGTAATTTTATTATTATGTTATAAGGCTTTAACTTCCCAACAATAGTCAGTTCCAGTTACAAGTATATACCTACGACCATTACCTTTTTTATGGTATAGGGGGCAAACGAGCAGACGGGTCACCTGATGGTAAATGACTACCGCCGCCCATGGGCACCTGCCACTCAAAATTCGCAAGTGCATTGCTGGCCTTTAAGGTGGGAGTAGGGGAAGAGGGGAGAGGCTCGAGCTATTGCTTCCACTCCCGAATCTATCCGTATACCTAAGCAATATCGCTTTTCTTCCATTGCCTTCCATTCTTACTTTTCCCTTTCAATATACACCCAATTTTCCCATCTTTAATTCCCAAAGTGCCCGGTTGACGGCAATAGACTTGCCCAATAGTACGTGAGTGGGGCCAAATTGTAGTTGGCAAAATGTTTAATACCGAATATAATAGAAATATAATAGAAGGGGTAGGCAGAGCGCCTACCCCTTCGCGGATACAGGCGTGAGGTTATGTATGTATCATTACGGGAAAGTTTATATTATCTGTACCTTTTAATTATAAGTAAAATAAAATTACATTTGGCGCAAATTTCGCGACAGCTCCAAGAATATTTAAATTCTGGCAGTACATTTCCCGTAGGTACTTAAGTATAATTGTTTAACCTATGATAGCTAAATTAAGGGTTAGGATCTAGCATTCATCATCAGGTAGGTAACTGTTAAACTACATTCACTCCTAAGGCAAGGACATCAAATTAAGTGATTAACGTATAAATGGTGCGATGGGACAAATTAATGTCACTAATTGAATAACAAAAAGTAATATTAAGGCTCCGAATTCGCTACTGATTTAAGAGTTCAGTCTCATTCAAGCGTAAACAACAAAGAATATTATTAGATTTAAGTAATAGAAAATACTAATGATGTTCGAATAGAAATATTACAGACGTCCATATAATTGGCATGGTTAATAGAATTAATCAATTCGATATCCATATACAAAACAAAATAGATGGCTACTATGTTTCGACTCATCAGCTGTCTACAAATAACACAACATTGCAAGCAATCCCATAAGAAAGTTTCTCAACACATGCTCCGAAATATTAATACATAGTTTAAGAAAACTACAACACTTACCATAAAGGTATCTCACGACGAATGCAACTCTATTATCCCAGGAATACGCCATTTTATTTGATGATTTATTTAGTTAATAGAGAGTTGCATAGACTGGTGGATTTACTCGGTGGTCGGGTAAGTAGCGCGGCGGCGGTCACGCAGCAACTGTCGGCCGCCGCCCGCGCTGCTCCGCTCTGAATAAACCGACGAAATAAAACAATATTACAAGACGACCACGTCACCAGACAACACCCTAAATATCTCTATGCAATGCCGTGGTCAAGTAGGTCAAACTTTAGCAAGGTTACTTCAAGGCATAGCTTAGCCTTATCTACTACAAGACATGGCCTCATCAACGTAAGGTCAAAGGGATGCAGGACAGTATTTTATTTAAACCAACTTCTGATTAACTAAGCATCGTAAAACTTTTGATGTGACTATAATCGGTTCAAAATAATCAATTTTTTATAACACGAATATTGTAAGATGGTCTAATGTGCGCCATGTTCATTACTGATCCTGAAAATGAATTGCCTGAAATAGTTTTGAACCAACCACCATGAACAATGCTGCCGTGCCTTGCCCAGTGATAACAGACAAATGGCTCAGTGAAATTGCGAACTGTTTGCGAACTTTTTCTCATCAGTTTATATCACGATGTGACTGATTCGAATATTTATGAATCTAATAATTATTTAATAAATGTAAAGGTTTACAGCCAATCCCCAACTTATCCAACATTGAATCATTGCTTAAACAGTTGCAATCCTTGAATACTAGAATTGGATACATAATCTGGCCCTAATTTATTTATTTATTTATTTATTTACAGAAAAATACATATTGTTTACAGATAATCCTTACACAATAGTATATAAGTACTTAGTAATGTCTATAACAACTTTGGTAGGTAATAAAATAATGAGGTACATTGTGAAACAATATAAGTAGCTGGGTTGCAAATAGGTACATTAGCTAGGTAACAGAACTAGGAATCGTCAGTGTCTCGAGGTAACGCCCTGCTGCCTTCGTAAACAGATATTCAGAACATAATGGTATATCACCGTTTTTTTTAGTATGTGCAACAGCTCTGGTCTCTCCCCTGTAAGTTTTTATTGACCCTGAATTATCTTGGGGCCCAATTGGAGTAAGTAAGCAGCAAAATGTTTGCATGTGCGGGATCATTATGACGTCTACGCGTCTTTCTTCCTACTGTCACAAAAAATTGCACTTGCAAGTACGCTACTATTTCCAATCGTTGATTACGCAGATGACTGCTATCCAGATCTCACCGAGACCTAAGTAAACAAACTTGAGTGACTTATTTTTCTTTTTGGATAACATTCATATTTGGTTTACACGAGTATGATCACGTCTCAGAATTTCGTCAAAAGGTCGAGTAGTTACCAATACGCCTTCGCCGGAATGCTCATATCCTTTTTTTATTGTTTAACCCTTCCGAAGCTTCCTTAAGGTACGTTTTGAGTTCCTCCATGAAACACATACGAAATTCTTAAGATCATCAGAAAACCTAGAATTAAATATGCCTTTACATTCCACATCGCTTTATGACAAATCCTTTACCATCGTTGCAACACCGTTGTGGAATGCATTGCTAATCAAAATAAGGACAGCTCAAACCATGCACGCATTCAAAGCCATGGTTAAAAGATACTACCTAAAATCGTAGTTCCATCAGTATATGTTATTGTTGACGTACTATGTACTAAATATTGATTGTATTATCTCTGTATTATTTCTGTTTATGATTACTTATACAAGGTGTATCAGACAATGGAACACTTACTTAAATCACTTTCACACATCACATCACAATTCACGGAAATTTTGAAAAAAAAACTCCGTTTAAAAGCAGTGTGTAAAGTTAAAGATTTTAAATCGTAGATTGTATTAAAATATGTATGTGTATGAGGTTACTATATAGTTAGTAGCCGGTAGGTGCAAATAGCACAATAAACTTCCAGCTATGGCATACCAACCAAACTCTGCAACTGGATATCTGATTTCCTATGGGAACGGTCAATTCGAGTCGTCTTATATGACTGCTCTTCCGATCTAATGGCAATTAATGCCGGGGACCTCAGGGATCTGTTCTCTCTGCAACCTTGTTGCTGCTTCATATTAACGACCTCCTAACGCCTGCACCGTTGTAGAGAGATATATGTCCAATGCGCGAGCAAGTCCACAAGAAATCCAGTCTTTGAGAGAGTCCAAGATTGAACGCGTTAATTGACATTGCAGCAGCTATCCAATTGGGGTGACGCCAATCTTGTAAATTTTAACCCTTCCAAAACACAGCCGTGTCTTTTCTCTGCGCAAAAGAGTACTTTCGAATTTACACCCACTTTCCAAGGTGTGTCCTTACTGGGCATCTCCGTCATGTCCAAACTTAACTTCAGTCAACAAATCGAGTCCATGGCACAGACAGCTTTCAAGAAATTGGGAGTAATTTCGAAGGTCTGGCGGTACTTCAGCACTGAACAGCTGCTCAATCTTTATATAGCCCAAGTTCGATCTTGCATGGAGTACTGCGGTCACCTTTGTGATGGCTCAGCTAAGTACCAACTAGAAACTCTGGACTCTGTTGACCGAAGAGTCCATAGGCTTATAAATGACGATGTGCTCACGAATAGGGAACTACATAGCCTTGAGCATCGTCGTAAAGTCGCCTACTTATCGGTTTTTATGGGATTCTCTTTGATGAGTGTGCGAAAGCTCTCTTCGAATTAATTAAACCCTCACCATTCCTTTATCAGACTACTAGGTGCAGGCAGAGGTTCTATCCTTTCGTTGTCGTAACACCAAAAAGTCGAACTAAACGATTTGACAGCTCCTTTTTGGTTCAAGTCGCCAAGGTGTGGAAAGAACTGCCTGCGTCTATTTTTCCAATCAATTATAATCCTGGAGCATTCAAGTGTAGAGTAAATAGGTTACTCTTGGATAGGCGTGTACCATCTTCGTCTTCATCGTCACTTTCCATCAGGTGAGTTGGAAGACAAACGCCTATGCCATTTCTAAATAAAAAAAATAAAAAACAAACCATAAAACTGACATATACATAATATATACTAATAGTTATGTTACAACATAGGTCAAAATTAAAAAAAATCTAAGTCAAAGATAAGTGCGGAAAACTCACAGGTCTTGAGTCTCGTGATCTTAGGAGAAAGCGCTCTTCCTCCTCAGATCATGAGGTTCAATGGCTGAAAGTTTACGCACATGATTACAATAATAACTCAAACTATTCTTGTTTTTACGACAATGATAATAAATATACTCATTATTGGTCACATGCTTGTGATATTGTAACAAGCGGGACGGGGTAATAAAATAACTCTGTAGCTGTAGCTCTGTAGATACACTTTGTAACGGTATGTGTTATTAATTTCTCCAATAAATTTCAAGTAGGTACCTATTCCAGTTCAAATAAATAGGTATAATAAATAATACTTATCTACAATGTCGCCAAAGCACGTAGTTACTTTGAGCTAACATAACTCAAATATGTTAATGGCAGTAAAATACGTTAAAAATAAATATTATTTATATTGAAAACCATAAAAACTACAGCTAGGTGCTATTTTAGCTCAATATATTGAGCTAAATTAATTTAATATTTTCTTGTACGCGAAACGTTTTATGAAAGTAGTATCGTGTGATACTTTTTTATTATTATTATTAATAATTAAAATCATTGACAAAAATGGGCGATTAATAAATATTATCATAAAAAACATCAAGAGTTTATCAGTGGTATATCATAAGAATACCTGTGAGAAATTTAAAATAAATGTTCATATTAATAATTTAATGTCCTTATACAGTCTAAGGACAATTTCAGGCAAACCTTGTTCTAAATTATTTCGATTCTAATATTTTGTTTTGTTCAAACCGTTGATTTACACCTGATTCACAATGTAATGGAAATGAGCTGCAAGGCAACAACTTTTTTTTCAATTCGCTCTACTTGGACAGTCGATTCGCAGATCCTCGCTCTCTGGGATAGCGGAGATAAAAATACAAAAAATAAAACAAAAATGACAAGCTCACCGGGCCAATGAAGCTGGCGCGGTCGTGTTTCGGGCAGCAAAGATGTAACAGGGTTTGCTTTCCTCCGAGTGATTGAAGTAACCTCTTTTGTAGACCAAGATATAAAGCAAACGCGTTTGATGTTATTGTAAACGTCACATTACGGTGTTATGTTATGCCTTCCACATGGAGCTCTAATGACCGTACCTACTCATTAGCAGAAACAAGCTTCTATGAAATATAGTGTGGTTTATCTACACGTGTTGGTCTTCTTTTCTGTTTCTTGTAGTATAATAATGCTTCTTAAAGATCCAATTCAAAATCCAGATATCTGTTGTTTCGTACTTCCTTGACTTTTTACAAGGTGTTGGAAGTTTTATCTGTGATTATTTCGTTCTCTGTGCGCTATGCCGACAGAGTGCTAGTCATTGTCGTATTATTAATAAACCATAAAGTTATCGTCCGGTCAAAGTAGACAGTCAACCTTTGGAAAAAACGTTAGAACGCAATTATAAACAAACTAGCTACGCCCCGCGGTTTCACCCGCAAAAGTCTCGATGTGTGGAAATGTCGTGATAAAAAGTAGACTACCTGTTCACAAATTAGCGATTTCTGTAGATCGACTTTTTCAGTCTTTCTACTTCACGGAATGAAATCGCATTTTAACACATTGTAGAGGAAGTCTCGATGAACAAAAGCGTTTTTGAAAATTTACTGTGCGTTGGTCTAAAACTTTTTTAGGGCCAATCTCCCGAAGCCCTTTTATTGTTTTTTCAAAGTTTCGTAATAAGTTCAAAACCGATCTTACTGAAATTCTGTGGGCGTATTGGGGAATATGAAACCCACATTCTAACCAAATTTCAGGTGTAAATATTCATTAGAACGCGAGTTATGAATTTTCAAAAAAACGGCCCCAAAACACGTTTTTTTGCAATTTGCAAAATACTACTAATCCAATCGGAGCTCTTGAACTCTCATTTTTTTTCGTCTTTTAATGCGCAATTCTTATGTCCAAACAACTTTTCACGCAACATGCAAATAAAACACGGTTTTTACGATTTTTGACAATTATTTTGACGGGGACGCCAAAGGTGAATGTGCCTTGAAATGAAATATGTTAATCGTGACGTTTTTATCTAAGACATAAAAATAAAATTTTTTTTTTAACGATTTTTGCTAATTCTATCCGACTAATTTAAAAAGTTGAAAAAGTGTACGTGTTTTGAAACATCCGCGTCGTGCCGTTTGCGTGGTTTCCCCTATCACACATACACGATCTATTGTAGTCCTGTTTAATTAAATAGTATTGTTGGTTGTAATCATGCTTGGTCCAATTTGAAGAAAATATTCCACTTTTAAGGATGGAAAATTAAGGGATGAAGAATACGGGAAGTAATAAAAATAATACGTTTTATTTTATAAAAGTTTATTTATTAACACCCGTACCTTTTTTAATATCTAATGAATTCAGGAAGTTAATTCAGTAATTTCTACGCAACACTACAATTTTTTTATTGGAAACTGTTTATTTGCTTTAAACGTGATTTTTTTGCCTTAACAAAAAAATAGCTGTGTTTTGCTTCTGAATGAGTTTCTGATCATTTGCGTACTAGTAAAGTGCAAAAGAATAAACAAAATCCCAATGACATATTAACTAAAAAACATCTTAGCAAAATCCCGTATAATTAATCACCACAAGATGCATTTTGACTTCAAAAATTCTTTAACAAAATTCATAAATCTTGAATAACTGAGAAATAATCAAGTTTAGGACATGAATTAGCTCAGGATTAAATTAGCTAAAAATGTGCTAAAATGTAACTCATTAAAAGTACCTTATGTATCTTATTTCCTGTAATATGCACGAGTAATATACAGGATAGTACATAGGTACTCGTGCATATAAGACTTTTTCATGTTTTTGAATAGATATATATATTTATTTGAATAGATATAGTTTTTGAATATATCAGAAATATCAATTCTTAAGAAAAAAATGTATGACAATTTTTATAGATATTTGCATGATCTACAATTGTTATCTGACCTATTTCATGTTAAAATTTACCGTTTGGCTGAGAAATGCAAAAAAAAACACGTTTGCGAACTTTGATCTTGAATAACTTTTGCATGTGTGAAACTCTCGGCTCCGTCTTACGAATTTTCGATCAGATCACGTGTCCTGACGCGAGTTTAACATTTTTTATCCATTCCAAAAAGTGCACAACGCCGCTAAAGAAGTTTTCACTTCAAAAATATAAAAAAAGGCTTCTCCCCGCCAACTTAAGACAGCCAGTACGAGCACTGAACAGTGCTCGCTGTGTATATCGGAACATACCCTAAGATATTGCGTAGAATGGGGCTGTCTTAAGTTGGCGTAGAGAAGTCGCTTTTTTTACATTTTTTTTGCTCTTTCAACTGTTTGCAATTGTTTGTTAACTATTCGTCATTGTTCGATCAAAACTTTTAATTGTTCGATCTTAGTTTGCTTTTTATAAATAAAATAAAAAAATTGCTTTCTTAAGTTGGCGGGGAGAAGTCGTTTTTTAACCTTTTTTTTTTGCTATTTCAACTCGCTCGCTCGGCTCGTGGGTTATGGTCACAGTTCTAACCTAACCTAAACCTAGCCACTCAAGGGTAAATTTTTATTTTATTTATAAAAAAAAAACTAAGATCAAACAAATAAAAATTTTGATCAAACAATGACGAACAGTTAACGAACAATTGAAATAGCAAAAAAAACATAAAATAACGACTTCTTCCCGCCAACTTGAGGGTAATTTTTTATTTTATTAAAAAAAAAAGACTACGATCGAACAAATAAAAATTTTGATCGAACAATGAAGAACAGTTAACGAACAGTTGAAATAGCAAAAAAAGGTTAAAAAACGACTTCTCCCCGCCAACTTAAGAAAGCAATTTTTTTATTTTATTTATAAAAAGAAAACTAAGATCGAACAATTAAAAGTTTTGATCGAACAATGACGAATAGTTAACGAACAATTGAAATAGCAAAAAAAAAGTAAAAAAACGACTTGTCCCCGCCAACTTGAGGGTAATTTTTTTTTTATTAAAAAAAAAAACTAAGATCGTACAAATAAACATTTTGATCGAACAGTTAAGAACAGTTGAAACAGCAAAAAAAATGTAAAAAAACGATTTCTCCCCGCCGACTTAAGACAGCCCTTCTCTCCGCCAACTTAAGACAGCCGTAGAATGGAATATACCAGATTGATTTGGCACTGACATAATACCAAAGTCCGCATCTGTCACATAGATGATAGACCATACGAGCAGCAGAGTTAGTTTATGTACTATTTGAAGCATAACATTCTTACTTTCTCTTTTTTTTTTACTCAGAAAAGAGATAACTCTATCTCGTTTCTTCTATTTTGTCAATTAAACCTGAATAAACCTGATTGTATCGAACATTGTATACAAAAGAAGGTTGTCGTATGAAACTAATTTTAATTTGAAATATTGTCTTTTCTTTATTACCCATATTCAATCATCGTTGTACGTGGTTGTATTTGTAATAAATAATAAAATGTATTTACGAATAAGTCGTACTTTTTATTTTGTTATATTTTTTGTGATTGGTAAGTGTGTTTTTTTAATTATTTACTTACATTTATAATAGATAAAACAGATATTCAAAGGTACAAACTAAGTTTTTAACACAATAATGTAAAAGGTAAACAACACACTATCTTTTTAAATTAAAAAAAAAACGAAATTGGCTATTTGTGTTTGATAGTCCAACGGTATAAGATTCCAAAAATGTTTAACTTCTGTTTGCTGCTCCGTTGATGGCTCCTATTGATGGCTACCTATTTAATATGTAATAAATCCTTTACCTCCACAATATTTGTTGTTTGTGTTTGTTAGCTATTTTTTTTTTAATAAGTATAAGCTTAGATAACAATGCTTTATACATAATACAGGAATATTTTTATCGTGTGTGTATTACCCATTTTAATTAGACAGCCACATATTTGAATATTTTACCAAGTTCAATGATTATGAATAATTATGACTCGTAAATTTAAATTGTCACACTGTTAAGTACCTACTTACTTTATAAACATTAATTGCCATTTCTCTAAACTTACTATTGTTATTTATGTTCTACACAAAGTGAAATTCAAGTACAAATTGAACAATTGTTGTTCAAAACTGCTTTTTACAATATTTTATACCAATTTTACTGGTTTGCAGGCTTAGCATCAGTGACAACACAGTTTGATATTCAAGAAGAGGCTGAAACAGAACTTAAAGACAACATAGATATTGATATTCCCAATGTGGACGAATCCGAATCATTACTTTCAAATGTGGTCTCTGATGTTAACAAAACACTCACTAGTCTATACAACACAGTGACATTAGCTAATGTCACTGCAGAAAACAAAACACAAGTAGCAAATGAAACAAGAAAATTAGTCAAATGTAAAGAGATTGTGTATGACCCAACTGAGGAGACAGAACCATCAGTAGAAATTATTAATGGAACCCATCTTGCTAAGCTATTACAAGTCAAACCTGACATAACAAGTCGAGATACAGAAGCTGATTGTGTACTAGTGCTCTTCTATGCCAGAGCATGCCCATTTAGCGCACACGCTGCACCTCACTTTAATGCACTTGCACGGTCATACCCCAGTGTAAAACTGGTGGCGTTGGATGCACTAAAGTATGGTGGAATTAATACACAGTATGGTATTGTTGGTGTGCCAACACTAAAAATGTTCCATAATGGACGACCTGTTGGGAAATTTAATGGAACAGAATATAATATCCAGTCCTTTAGCAAGTTTGTTCATGCTATAACTGGCCAGTATCCCGTAAGACTGCTGGTCACATCAAAAGATTTTCAAGGCCCTGTGTCTAGTGTTGTTGAGAAAGAGACTGATTACTTTCTTGTATTGTCATGGCTATTTATTATAGTTTGTTCCGTTTATTATTTTATGCAGTCAAAATGGTGGAGGATGATTGTGGAAATGATACAAAATAATTGGAGAGAATCAGAGGCTCAACATGAGCATAATGATTAATATGTTAACAATTATAGCTAAGAGAACATTAAAGTGTTATTTATGGACTTTTGTATGTTTTTTATTAGTAAAAAGAGGTCAACTTTGGGCGGTATTTCTTTTTAAGCATAGCAATCTCAGAATGTTCTCTACATTCGAATTAAAAAATTATCTATGGATAAAACATATTCTTTCTATCCTACAGCATGGCCCTGAATCGAAGCACATGCTACACTGCTCGGAATGTAGAATAATTATACTGCATTCAAGTACAAGCACCCTGTGCCGCAATCAAACCTAGTAGGTATGTGGGCACAGGGAGGACCCTGTTACGAAGAAGCAAACGTAATTTTAGTAAGCTTACTCTTGGCGTGACATTGGGTAGAAGACGTGGTAGTGTGATAAACAGGCTCAGGAAGCAAGGTCGATATCGGAGCCAAACCTCGTGTACACGCCGCACACAAGAACATTGCAATTTGCAGAAGATTAAGTAAGAAGGTGAACCCTAGAAATAGCTTCGAATAATAACGCTATTTAGTTAAAGATATGCAAGTCAAACATTTTTTCTACAGTTTTGGTAACTTCTTGTGGAAATGATTTCGACAAGACGTTCAAACGCCTGACAATGTCATCAGCCTTTTATTACCCACTGCTGAACATAGGCCTCTCCTAATGTACACCACTGAGCTCGTTCGTCAACTCTCCTCATCCAGTTTTTCCAGGCCGTTTTACGCGATCGTCACTCCACTTGGCCGCAGGGCGTCCTAGACTACGTTTCCCTTGACGTGGTCTCCACTTGAGAACTTGTCTACCCCAGCGGTTATCGGTTCTGCGGGCAATGTGGCCAGTGCACTGCCACTTCAAATTGCAAATTTTTTGAGCTATGTCGGTTACCTTGGTTCTGTGTCGGATAACTTGGTTACGAATTTTGTCCCGCAGAGACACACCAAGCATAGCTCTCTCCATAGCGTGCTGAGTGACCTCGAGCTTGTGGACTAAATTCACCGTGAGTGTCCACCGCCTGACACAATGTTTAGGAGTAATTCTTTCCATGTAATTGTAAATGTTTCCACAGGCGCTTAGTATATTTGATTGCACGGATAGCGCAATGTTACGCCGCGCCGAGTGTTAGGGGTTCGAGTCCCACATGGAACAAAAAAATTGTGTTATCCACAAATAGCTGTCCCGAGTCTCTGTGTTCTTTGGGTCCGTTGTTTGAATGTTAGTAACGCCCCCGTATCATAGGAATCATTGCTAGTGCGGCAGTTGTCTTTTTAAATAAAATAAATAAATATTTCTAACAATGAAAAACAAAAAAAAAATGTGTTAGTCACGGTTTGTTAAGAATATCTTACACCAACCTACTCGTATTGTTTGACTTTAGTATGAGACTTGAACCAACGACTGCTATGTATGTATTAGGGTTGTAAATATGTGTGGCGCTACACTGACACCAACGTGGCAGATAATTTGCAGATAACTTCATAAAGTTGGGCCCGAAACTAGTCGGACATTCCACGTGAGGGCAACGGTACCTTTAATAAATAGAAATACCACTGACGGAAGTTTTTATTCTGATAGTCAGGGATCGTCTTCCGCTTGAAAATTCTCTACAAGATGACTGTCGTAAACTTTTTAATATAGGTGTTTATAAAGCTTACTAAAATGGTACGACTAGTGTTATTGGGTAGGTATAAATACATAATATATTATAAATAGGTACCTACTTAATAAATAGTGCTATCAAAGACATCAATATCAAAACTAAGGAACTACAAGGTACATTCATCCAGACATCAGACATCGTCACAAGGGCTGGCTACTTAATTTCTTATTTCAAAAATCTATTTAGGGTACTACACTCTAAGGGTAAAGTACACTCCTTGGAGTAAGAGTTTTGACCATCATTATCGCACACTGGTGCGTACTCCACAGTGCACACTTGTACGTGTGTACTCGTAGTAGGTACTCTACACAGGTCGAAAGTGAAGGCCTCTCACACTTATTTACCAGCCGTGGTTCAAGTTCCTAATGTAGGCAGCGTGCTCAAGGACGGTCTGATCGACAGCAAGTGAGAGCGACAGCGAGTGGGATATCAGGTAACTCAGAGACGTTACTAGAACTACTCACCGGTAAAGAGTTTCTCGTGCTATCACACGTCGAACGGATTTTTAATCATCTATGCATTGATGTTAAAAATATTCCTGTAATGATACGTCTAGAGCCAAATTAAGTTTTCCATGTTGGACAAATCGATACGACATACCTATTGGCCAAAATCGACTTTTCTACTTCCACTGTCTACAAAAATCTATCTCTAATGATCTTACTTGTATTTCATTGTTGTTTGAATACTACTTAATATTGCATTTATACAGAAAATAAAAATCTTTTTAAGAAAATAAAAACAGACGAAAAGCACTTAAAAGCAAAAAACAAATAAACCTCTTAAGTCTTAAGTATTGAGCTTATTTACATAAACTATCAAATTTTATATAAACTTATTTTGAGTCGACGCCAAGCAACAAACTGATTAATTAATAATTTATGTAATTGATAGTTTATGTAAATAAGCTCAATACTTAAGAGGTTTATTTATTTTTTGCTTTTTAGTTCCTTTCGTCGGTTTAATTTTTGAGGGCTGAACATACATATAAAAAATATACAGATACGGTCGAATTGAGAACCTCCTTTTTTTTTCGTCGATTAAAAAATGGGTAACGTTTTTAAATAATGTCATAATTGTAATACTTGTTCCGAGGTTTTCATAGATAAAAGTTTTATAAGGACATAATAAAACAACCGGCCTTAAATTTAGACATTAAAATTTAAATTGTAGTAAAAACAAGTAGATAATTAATTAAGGAATCGAAATAGTTACGAAACTTGAAGTCTAAATGTTTCATTCAAGATCTGAAGATATATCGTGTGTTGTTGTAACTCAACAATACAATCTGTGTCTACATATATAATTTTTTATCTCCTTAGGGTTATCGAGGCAATACCTACCGTGTTCATAGAAACAACATATTTGTAACTTCGTAAATTAAGTAGGTACTTAGTAAAAAATAATAATTCATAATTATTAAAATTAAAAAACGTTTTAATTACCAGAACATTTGTTCTGGTAATTAACTTATTAATTTTTTTTCTTTTAATTATTATGAGTTATCTGAGTTGTGTTATAGGTATAGGTGTAGGATCATATTACGGCTGACCGAGTGGGTGCTAATTGCGTTCGAGGTGATCGATATTATACTCCTCTTAACATCGCAACTACTGAGTTGAGAGAAGAAGAATGGAGAACAGTCGGGAGCGGAAATAGATGAAAGGTATTGTAATGTTTGGACCTTAATTTCAGGGTCAAAAGTTGACGGAGCACAAAAATGTTGATACTGAAGTAATATCGCTATTGTTGCGGATAGAATCTTGTCGGGATTTACCAACTCCCAGTGACCTTAAGAATTTCCAGACTTGAGCTGGATCCTCGTGTTCAACAGAGGCATGGATATGTCGGCGTTGAGCATATCTACACACCATACTATAGTGATTTTGAATGGCTACGAATTTGTTCCAGTTCGAGTCCGTTGAACGTCTTTTATATTTAGACTTAGCTGGAGCTTTCTTCGCAATGAGCACTTTAATTTCAGTACCCCCCTCCCCATGGTTGACATGGGGAGGGATGATGTTTAACCTTGATTTTGCGAATTGGAGCATGTACGTCGTATAGAGTATTCAAGTTGTCCGTAAGCAATTGAACCTTTTGAATAAGAATCGAATAACTGCCTCCAATCCATACAACAAGCGTCTCTACGAAGATTGTCTATATTTATGCCACGAAAATTGCGTTGCAAGAGGATTTTAGGTTTGTCTTTAGGTGGACGGAGTCTGAACGATAGGTATAACAAATCGTGGTACGAAAATTCATCAGGGCACTGTCCGTGATTCACTACACGATTTGGAGGTGCAAAAAGAATGATGTCAAGTAAGGAAGGTGTACAGTTCGGAAAGTGATGAGTAGCGTTGAAAGGAAGTATGAATACATTGTTACATTGGATGATGGACTGGAAGGTGGAGGTGTGTGTGTGTGTATGTGTGTGTGTGTGTGTGTATGTATGTGTGTGTGTGTGTGTGGAGAGATTGAAAGTGATATGTACCTATGTTTTTTTTTATTGATTGCATTTGGCCACGTGTCCAAAAGCCTTCGCAGGTGCATGTGCACTGTGCGATTTCCTGAAGACTTTCGAAACGTGGAAATTTTGACTAATCTAAGGATATTTTAGGCTGACATGAAAAATATTCTTTTATTAGTCTTCAGATTAGGTAATATAAAGTTATTACGGAATAACAAAAGTGGATAATGATTATTTTTAAACTTTCGTAGATTGCAGCTGTGGTAGTTCGTAGGTATATCAAACAGACCAAACGTACGATCGCAGAACCGGTCATCACAGCTGTAAAAACCCGCAAAATTAACAAGTCGGCGATTGCAGAGTATTTGCTGGAGTCAGGTGCAAATTACTGGATTGAACTTCACCAACTATAGGTCCTTTCAACCGACCGTCACTATTTCTCCAGAATAGTACGTGAAGCAGTTGAAATAAAAAACCATAAAAATTTCAACCGAAAATATGGGTACCGCTTATCAACTGGAATCATGTCATCAGCAAATGCTATCGATACACTCGACAGCATTCAAGGGACGTAGAAAGTGTAGTGTGTCGATGTGCCAACAATACGAACAAAAAAAAAGATTAAGTGCGGGTAGTTGCTGCAACTCGCAGCTCACGGAGGCGTCGCTACGTCGCTGAGTTCTCACATACGATCTTTGCAATTCGATTGTAACGTCGGGTCACCCAAAAAGTAATGTACCTTATAAAATAATATTATTGCGGTTAAGAGTTACACACCTAATAAACTTAATAATAAAATATTCACGTTGTAGTTTCATAAACATTTTAATAGCCGTGGTTCAACAAAGTTAACAAAAGCTGTATAAAAAGTTTAAAATAAATTGGTAATAAACTTAAAATAGATACGTAATGGTTAAGTACTTCGGGTATAAACAGTTAGGTTCCATTTACAATTTAAACAATTAATTTTTGTAAAATATACTTATATAATATCAGAAGTATCACTACATGGCTAGGTAGTGTGATGGTTTGATTGCATTTATTAATTGTTGGTATTTTTACAAGGCCCTTTATGCGCCACACTCAAACCTGGCTTGCTCCGCGTGGCAGCGTCCAGTACGCAGCTGTTGCTGTACGTGGTACCGTCATTCCCACACACTGGGAGTAAGATAGCTTCGCATGCGGTCACAGGTGGTGAGGGTCCTTCACACGGACCTAAGTTCGCAACCGTGATGGTTGTTCCTGAGGTAAATGCAGAGCAATTGAGGTGGCATTGATTTATGTACTCTATCCCATCCGAGCCACAAACAGGATTCTGATCTGTAGTGCATAGACACGGCGAGTCCGCCAATGTTGTGCAGATCTGAACGCTGATGATCAGCAGTACTCCTGTAACAATATCGACTGTCATTAATCAGCTTTCTGTTTCAAATGCAGCTGTCCCAAATCATTGCTTGCACCATAGGTTTCCTAAATACATACATATCTTACATAGAAATACTCACACTAATGCATTTAAACATATTTATGCAAATAAATATTTAAGTAGGTACAACTTAGGTTTCCCAAAATTGAAACCACTAAATGCAAGAAAAATTAAGAAAATATTACAAGTATCTATGGCCTTTTAATCATTTAATGTTTTGGGTAATTGCTTTTAGAGAAGATTATAAAGAAAAACAGATTTAATATCGGCCTTTATAATGCGTAATACATGTAGGTAGGTTATGGCTAATGGACAAAATAGCTGGACGTCTACTAGTCGTAACGGAAAATCTAATCTAAGACCCCACGATTGTTATTATTTTATTGCTTAGAAACTACACAAAAATTTAAAATTTAATGATATGTTATCACTAGTTCAAGGTTTACAAAATATCATTACTTGGTGCTGTCGAAATATATGTAAATATACATTGATTAAAGTAAATGTAGGTATACTATACCGGCTTAGTACATTATGTCGTTACAGTCTGATTTGTGTAGTAAAATAAGAAAACCGGATGTAAAACCTTGATTTTATACAATTCCTCGTCACCTTTAGTTTAAATATAATCAAAATGGCATCATTTTCAAATATACAAAAAAGTTCTGAAAGCCGTGCCGAGCTTCCAAACGCGTCAGCTGCAACCACATTGCAGTTCCGTACAGTTCTCAGCATAAGATGCTGGTGTAATTTTTATAAGGGTTTGATGTGATACCGGTGAGTGTGTTTTATCTAAAGTTGTAAAATAATTGATTAGTAGTTATCAAAATAAGGTTTTAAAGCTATTTCCCCTTATTATAAGGCATATTTTTAGATACATTGTCGATTTTAGGACAGCCGTGAGCCGTCATTATGTTCACAGATCTGAGTTGGAAAACATAAGTGCGTATGACGCAATAAAGAAAAGTTGAAAATGTTTTATCCTTTCTGTGTAACGGGATTTAAATTTATTAATAAATTTTATTGTAAGATGTTTAGTAAGGACTGCAGATTATTGTGACACAATTACGGTATCATATGTTTTCGTAAATTTTTTAACTTATAATAGAGTCTAAAATGAATACTCTTTATGTAATACTTTACGAATTTATGAAGCATGCCATCAATATTTTAATAATTTTAATTTAAAATGTAAAAACTACATAAATACATCGACGTTATTCATATAATTGTTATGGTAATATAACACCAATATAATATCAGTCTATTTAGAATTTTTTTTACTCCCGCAAGAAAAAAACTCATCTACTTTAGTAGATGAGTTTTTTACTCGTATTCTCCCTTATTCTTGTATACCCGGAATAGAGGAATAAGGAGAGTAGGAAATATAGAAACATTATTTTCTGTTTTCTTTAAAAATAAGTTGGGGAAGGTTCATTACATTGCGAATTTGTTACAGGGTTACGGAATTAGGTACAAACTCGGGGTTTAGCAAAATAGCTATTATTTATTTAAATTTATTTAAATAAAAAATATATTAAAGGCTACGGTGCACAATAATATCCGCCTTCCATTTTATAATAATAGTCTAAGAAATGAAGCATTTTGCACCTAAAAAAAAATCATTAAAGTTGAAAATGCCATACGTTTACCTTGATTATAAGTACCTAAGAAAATCCCTAGGAACAATTTATGCAACAAAATAAATCTATACCATAGAACTTTACTGTTACTTATTTAATCATATAAAGAAATTATATTAATTAAAAACCTATATATCTTCCGGACTTGAAAATGAAAATTCCTAGAGAAAATAGGCACGAGGCGGTTGTGTAAGTGCCATGTTACATATCTAAGCTTACTCAAGAACGCTTCAATTTAGCTGCGAGCGGAGTTTCAATTTTCGAAGAATCACGCGAGTGTTGTCACGTGTAACAGTTATTTGTTACTTATTTATTAATGTGTGCATTAGTCAACTCACTGTGTCTTCAATCACTGGAGTACCTAGGTATTGTATTGTTAATCTTTACTAAAGAATCGTTACATTTGAAAGCAGTTTGAGTATCTATAGTTCTACTAGGTACACTACTACTGTACCTACATCTCTAGGTACATAGTATAAACAAAGTCGCTTCCGCCGTCTGTACGCTTAGATCTTTTAAACTACGCAACGGATTTTAATTCGGTTTTCACCAATAGATAGATCGATTCAAGAGGAAGGTTTATACGTATAGTTATTGTTTTGTGTTAATTTGTATAATGATATGACGATAATTGTTCACAACATTAGTATCTACATTGCACCCGTGCGATGCCGGGGTGGGTCGCTAGTTAAATGAAAAAGTCGAAATCCTGAAGTCAAAAATAATTTAGTTAGAAACAGTTTGGCTAGTACCTACTAGAGTCATCCCTTCCTAATAGTCACCGAAAAAATATTAGTCATACATTGTATTTTTTTAAGTTTAGTGAAGAATATTACACAGATACAAAAGTTTTATTGGAATTAAAACACTTACCAAGTTTGAAATGCATGGTCCTCAGCCAAGGTTCTAAGAAGCTCTGGGCTTACTTTGTCAGAGTAAGATCATTTATATCAAATCCTTATCTATGGAAGGTTATCGAAACAACATATACGTTTTATCGATGCTATTTTCTTCTGTTTATAAACTTGGTTTTTTGTTGTCTATGTTTTGTTTTGTTTGTTTATTACCTATTCATTTTAGTGTAAATATAGCAGTATTTAATAGGCTGTTTAAAATCAATGTGATACAACCTAAAAGTTGTACAAAATATAAAACCGTTAATAAACAAATAAAAACTTCTACAAACAAATACCAGGCCTATGTCACTCGATGTACTTGCGTGCGCTAAACGCCTACCGGCCGCTGGAAACTGACATGGTTGTTTTTGTGCAGTTAAATAAAGTAAGAGAGAAAAAAGCCCGGCAGAATGATCCTTTTAACCCTATTTGCCCTTGTTTCCCTCAGATTATTTACTAAAACTTTTTGTAAGATTTAAAATATTTTCCACCATAAATAATCAAGATTTTAGAAAAGGGAAGAAGTTTATTTATAAATCTTTACATAAACATAAACACATGTAGGATTTTTGTATACTAAAACAATGAAAAGGAAGCGTTGAGTACCTACTTAATTTACAGACAAATTAAGTTTTAGTTATCTATGCCCATAACCATACCTCGATTAATAGATATGTCTTCCAATTTTTCTGTCTAACCGTTTTTAATATCGTTTAAAACTAACCAATAGAAAATTAGTTAAAAAAGAAGTAAACGACACTTTAAAAATACTAGCCCCATTAATTAGCTACATGAATATTACTTTCAAGTGGGTAAATAAAAAATTAAATTTCTAAAATTCAAATTAATGTTAAGAGTACCTACGAAAGTAAAATAATTGCTAAAAATGTCATGTTAACCTGCATGAGATTTTTGAGGCCGATACTCCGGGTTTGTGCATAAGCATAAGAGGCTCACTAAAGCCAAATTTATTGATAAATTTGATGATAGCAGATATTTATACAGAGTGTTACAGAAAGGTGTACAGACCCGTAAATAACATAAAGCGATAAGAGTTTAAGGAATATATATGATTTTTAAAACAGAAATCTTATTTTGAAACTGACAAATTAAACTTGAAAGTTGGTAGATAAAGCTGATATTTCGCAAGAGAGAGGGCTGACATGAATGAAACTATGAGTATTTAATACCAAGGATGTTGATTAACTGTCCAGACTTTTCTGAAAATGTCTGCATAAAAAATAGTAAAACAAAGATGAAATTGACATGAAAATAATATGTGGTTAGAAATGTGCACCTACACCAAGAAAAGCAATTTCCGAAGAAAAAAAGAATCAAAATCCATTTTTTTTCAAGCTTAATCTACTACCTATTGGTCGGCTACACGTAACACTCCTAAAATTTGCCCACACCCAAACCCCACACCTTTCTGTAACATTCTGTTTAAAGACGCAACTTTTCACTTTCTGATAAGGTAATTTATTGGTTGATTGGCAATTTTATTAACAAGCGCAGTGTAGAGACAACTTTATTAGATTTACACTTGGATAATTCTCGAAATTAAGATACTATATCTAAACCGTCTCAATTTTGAGAGGTTATTTCTTGTTTATATACTACCCAGCTTTTAGCGCAGGGCGCGAAATTTGCAGCTACCCTCCCCTCGGTACGTCCATGACGAGGTCAAAGGTGGATACCAGAACAAAAATATTTATGGAAATCTTTAATAAAGACAGTTGACAGTTTGACAGTTTAGCTTTTCAAACATTTTAATGAGTTAATAAGTTATATATATACAAAAGTACCAATAAACTTAACAATGGCTTGTATGCTTATTCCGTATACGTTTACCATTCACAATTTAATGCAATTAACTACTATATTTCTGCTAAAACATATAAGTATCCGATGCTTCACTACTACTAATTATTCAGCCAAGAATAGTGTGATGGTTGCTCATCTCACTCACTCACTACTCTTAGACGCTGAAAGTTATTTCAGACTGACTAAAGCCACATGGTTTCTCTGACATCAGGCAGAGCTATTATCAGGAGACGTAGCTTGGCTGGTACTGGCCCTGGCTACCTTTTATAGCGACTTTGCAGAAGTCCTATCTATTCAGCTTTAGGATTTTGAGCTTTAATTTCTGTTGTACAAAAATAAGTAATGTGTATAGCCAGGTAAGTGTCGCTGTAAGTGTAACTTTATACGACAGTATCTGGAAAAAAGATGATCGGTTTTGATGTATTATTAATATATTCATAAATAGTAGGATCCAGAGGTATAGGTACTTCGTTTAACTTGAAACTCATATTGAAATGCAAGTAAGAACGATTTGTATGGGGGTTGCTATCTCGGTTATCTGTCCTCCCGTCGATAGATAGTCAATTTCGGTAAAAGGTGCTATCGCCCAGTATGATATTGAAAAGCAAGTAAGTGCAAAATGATAGATTTGTTTACTTTTAGTATGATGAAATCCGGATAGATAGGTTATTGGAAACGGCCGTAAGTTTTATCGGTACTGTTTTCTAGTCACGGAAGAAGTTGGTTAATAAACCATTAGTATAGTATTATTTGTAAAGTTAGTATTTGTTTTATTATATATCAGTCTCTAGTAGACCCTTTAAAATCAAGATGGTGTGTCTTTAAATCTATATTACACTTATCATAAAAAAATTAAAAACCACCAATAAAAAGAATCAAATCTTCAACTCCGACAAATTACTGCATTTTAAATGAAGTTGGCGAAACTCGATTTGTAATTTGCCAGTTCCAACTGTTTGATGAAAATTAAGTTCAAAAGAGATTAATTATACTTTAAATATTTTCCATTAGCTAACCGATAACTTCTGTCAAATAAATAAAAAAAATCTAATTAAAGTAAAGCATCACCACATTTTAGAATACGAAAACCCTATAACCCTAAACATACTCTCTTTTAGCATAACAACAGGCGTTTGTAAAGATTCACAAACTTAATTAGAAAATTGTTGAAAATAACATTCGTTGTTTATATAACAGAAATAAACTGACAGAATGAACTTTGGTAAGAACTTCAAACAGCTGGCATGAAAATCCTTTAATTTCCTTTTATTATGGAGTCTGAAGTGCAAGGCAGAACTGGTCTAAAAAGAGCATAGAAGTTTAGAAAAAGAAAAAATTTCGCAAATCTTTCGTAAATAAATATTCACGGTGCAACGTTTCAAATGTTTTAATGTGCATAGTTCAAAATTTTCTTAAAATTATAACAAAAGTTGTCTAAAACGTTCACAAAAGTGGCAATAAACTTAACAATGGCTTGTATGCTTACTCCGTGTATGACAGTTACATTCACAATTTAACAGAATCTTAAAACATAGGTAGATATATCAGGAGCATCACTACTCGGCCAAGAAGGGGGTTCTTCATTTCACTGCGTTTCCAAATCTTTCACTTTCACGCTGTCTTCACAAGGCCCATTGTGCGCGAATTTCAACCCTGAATTATTCTGCGTTGCAGCATTCAGTATGCAGCTGTTACTGTACGTATTACCGTCACTCCCACACACTGGGAGTAAAATCGCTGGGCATACAAGCACAGGTTCTGTTCTGCACCTACCAGAGTGCTCTACTTTTAGCAATGGGTTGAATCTTGACTTATGGCAACCCAAATCACAGGCGTTGGAGTACGTTCTGCCATCACTGCCGCATACTGGGGAGTACATAAGGGGACATGTACAGGCGTCGCGTACGACAACTTGGAATAAGGATCCTTCACAGGGACCTTGTTTTGCTACTGTGATAGCTGTGCCGGAGTTGTAGGCAGCGCACTCGAGGATACACGGATTGCTGTAGTCAACCCCATCAGAGCCACACACTGGATTTAAATTTCTTGTACATGTACACGGCGGGAGTGCCAATGTTGTACAGATCTGTACGCTGATGATCAGTAGTGCTCCTGTAACAATATGTCATTATCAAATTAAGCAGCTTTTCGTTTCAAAGCCAAATAATGGAAGTAGGTAAACAGCCCCTTTGTTAAACTTTAATATAACCCCCGCATTAATTGAATTATTCGAACACATTCGGTAAAAATCACTAAATACAAGAATGTATAATAAATATCTATGCAAAGAATATAATTATAATTTGAGTACCTAAGTGATGTTAGAAAAATTAACAAAGATATACAGATTGTTAATACCTATCAGGTATTTTAACTCATCATACTGTAGCTTCATAGGAATCATATGACAAAGTCATAAGAAACAGGTCCATACAAACACCTCACGATTATTTATTCCTTTTTTTTTTTGTTGACGAGGTGGAAGGTGGATACATGGATGTCCACCGCCTTGGGGAGGCGAAGGGGTCTGTCGGACTCTTGTCGAATAAAAACCACCCCGGTGTTCCACTTCTTGCCTATGACCAGGGGAGCGGGATCGCTATTGCATTCTTCCGCAACCCCCGACAGGCATTGACTCGTCACACCCTTAGATGGGTCCCGTCACCCGGTGCGACCTCCATCCGTCGGCCCCACTCCTCCGAGAGCACGCGCAGATCACTGCCCGCTACCTTTCGGGCCTGTATCTGTTCGGACGACGACTTCCCCAAAAGTTCGCCGCCCGCAGGCCGCTTCCTGAGGTGGTCGGAGGTCATTCAACGCCCTCCGGCGCCCGGTACGTCTGCTGCGGACAGAGAGAGCTGTACTCAGCTCTCTCTCCCGTTCCGCCGCCTCCTTTGCGGACATCACCTCCTCACAGAAGGAGGCGACAGCGTTCCATGCGCTCTCGCTCCGAACCATGGCCAGAACTACGGTTGGGACTGAGAGACTTCCAGCAGCACCGACTGCCGCGACGAGATCACGGCGCTGGTTAGCCCAGGCTGGGCATTCCGACAGTGACGATTGTTTGTTACTCTGTTATTGCTTAGTAACTAAACAACTATTTAAAATGAGGTGTTATAGCTAGTTCAAAATTTATAGAAATTATATAAATTATTGTAAATATTTATAGATTCATTAGGTATAAGCACATAAGAAAACCCGTAACAACAACTTTATAATATGTCAGTGTCAGTCAGTAAATGAAAATTGGTCAGAAGTTAATGCATTTCAAGCAGCACAAATAGTAATATTTATATATGGCTTTATTGGGTAGGAAATAGCTTCTATAGTGATTTAATAAATTAATACTTACTGTTAGTTATTTACTCCTACTAAAATACATACCTAAGAATGCTCCGTATTCTTGGGTATGGACTTATTTTACGTACGAGCAGTTGTGTAAGTACCGTGTTACATAAGCTTACTCAAGAACGCTTAAGTTAAGTTCAGACGGAGTTTGAATTTGGTATGTTTTTTATTTTAACTTTAAAATGGTTGTGTCCAAATGTCCAAATGTCCTAATAACTGTACTTATTATTGTATATCAATTGGTATCCATTTAACGGCATATATTAAATAATCTCTAAATAAATCCGAAGGAAAAATCCGAAAGTCTTCAATTTATTGTTGTTTTGTGGCACAAAAAATATTTTTTGTGATTACAAACATACATAGTTTGTAATGTATGGGAGAGTATTTTTAAAGTGCAAAGTTAAGTTTGCCTTTCAAAAAATTTCAAGAATTGATTCCTGAGATGGACGCACTATCTACATACAAGTTTGTTTGCTGACGGAACCCTCGGTGCGCGAGTCAGACTCGTACTTATCCGGTTTTTTTATAATAACCAATGTTTTCTCTTTTTCATAAAAGTTTTTATTTGATTAAATTTTACAAGTCTTTTATAAATTAATTTCTTAAGTTTAAAAATTGAAAAACCTAAAACACTTACCGAATTTGAAATCCATGTTTTTCTGCCAAGGTCCAAATACGCTCTGTTCACAGCCAGACAAAATAACATCATTTATATCAAATCTTTATCTATCAAAGGTTATCAAGACAACACAACGTTCTCAAAAACAATATTGCATGTATACATTTTGCGTTTTAAAACGTGAATAATATGAATTTTTAGGGTTCCGTTCCTCAATAAAACGAAAGGAACCCTTATAGGATCACTTTGATGTCCGTTTGTCAAGAGCAAGACCTTTTTCTCGGGAACCCGTGGACGCAACAAGTTGAAATTAATTGTTAAATACATAAGCCTGCGGTCTCTTGAAGTTGTAAAAAAAATAAGCTTCTAATGCCACGTTCCAATAAACAAGAAACGATTCGTTTTGCTTACGGGCGGTAAAATTTCGTTGAATATTCAATGAAAATTTTACCGTCCGTAAGCAAAACGAATCGTTTCTTGTTTATTGGAACGTGGCATTAGTCAACGCAGTCATAAGATATGGCCACTTAAGCCTTATGTTTAACCAAATTTGAACATTTCGCAGGTAAATTAAAACCCATTGACCTAGAATCATGAAATGTGGTAAGAAGCAAGGTCTCTCAGCACAAGCAAAGGAAAAAGAATCTGAAAGTTGTTAATTTGTTGTTATATCACCCAAAAAAAAAAAATAGTTTTTGTGATTATAAACTTATATTTTGCGGTAGGTTTGTTGAATTTGTCGCAACCGCAAAGTTAAGTTTGTCTTTCGAAAAAGACTGGCAAAAGTCCTCGAGAATTGATTCCCAAGATGGTCGTACTATTTACATACAAGTTTGCTTGCTTACGGAACCCTCGGTGCTCGAGTCAGACTCGCACTTGTCCTTTTTTTTTATCAAGCTAAATCCACTATTTGGCGAACGCATATATAACGCTAAAATTTTCCCACATCTTTTTGTAATATTCTGTATATAGACGCGACTTTTCACTTTTTCATTGGGTAATTTATTGGTTGGTAATTTTATTAACAAGTGCAGTGTAGAGACAACTCTATTAGATTTACAGTCTTTTAGTACAAAGACTGGCGATTGCCATAATTGGATAATTCTCGAATTTAAGATTCTATATCTAAACCATCTCAAATTCGAGAGGTTATATCTTGTTCATATACTAAGATTAAATGACAGGATATTTTTAATTATGGGACCTGAAGTACAGGACAGGACGAGGTCCATGGGGGTTCTCAGCTTTTAGCCCAGGCGCGGGAGGGAGGGGAGGGGGCAAAATTTGCAGCTGCCCTCCCCTGCCCCCCCCATTCGGTACGCCCATAACGAGGTCAATGGTGGATACCAGAACAAAAATATTTATGGAAATCTTTAATAAAGACATATTCACAGTTTAGCTTTTCAAATATTTTACGTTCACAAAAGTACCAATAAACTTAACAATGGCTTGTATGCTTACTCCGTGTATGACAGTTACATTCACAATTTAACAGAATCCGTTTATTTCTCTTAAAACATAGGTAGATATATCAGGAGCATCACTACTCGGCCAGAAGGGTGTTTTTCATTTCACTGCGTTTCCAAATCTTTCACTTTCAGGCTGTCTTCACAAGGCCCATTGTGCGCGAATTTCAACCCTGAATTATTCTGCGTTGCAGCGGTCAGTATGCAGCTGTTACTGTACGTATTACCGTCACTCCCACACACTGGGAGTAAAATCGCTGGGCATACAAGCACAGGTTCTGTTCTGCACCTACCAGAGTGCTCTACTTTCAGCGATGGGTTGAATCTTGAGTTCTGGCAACCCAAGTCACAGTCGTTGTTGTACGTTCTGCCATCACTGCCGCATACTGGGAAGTACATAAGGGGACATGTACACGGCGGGAGTGCCAACGTTGTACAGATCTGTACGCTGATGATCAGTAGTGCTCCTGTAACAATATGTCATTATCAAGTTAAGCAGCTTTTCGTTTCAAAGCCAAATAATGGAAGTAGGTAAATAGCCACTTTGTTAGACTTTAATATAACCCCCACATTAATTGAATTATTCGAACACATTCGGTAAAAATCACTAAATACAAGAATGTATAATAAATATCTATGTAAAGAATATAATTATAATTTGAGTACCTAAGTGATGTTAGAAAAAAATAATAAAGATTTACAGATTGTAATGGCTAAGGCGTCAGACTTGCGATCAAGTGGTTGTGGGTTCGAACCCCACCCAGTGCACTACCGTCGCGAACCTATACTCCTAACATAAGCGTTAAGCTTAGCTGGAGAGGTTAACAAGAATACTAGTAATGTGTGACCCACGTTACTAGTTACGTTACACGTTAGAAAAAAAAAGAAAAGAAAAAGAAAAAAGAAAAAAAAAGAAAAGATTATTAATACCTATCAAGCATTTTAACTCATCATACTGTAGCTTTATAGGAGTCATATGACAAAGTTATAACAAGCAGGTCCATACAAACACCTCTCGATTGTTTGTCACTTTTTTTTTTGTTGACGAGATGGAAACTCCTACATGGATGTCCTCCGCCAAGGCGGAGGGGAAGGGGTCTGTCGGACTCTTACCGACTAAAAACCACCCCGGTGTTCCACTTCTTGCCTATGACCAGGGGCGCGGGATCGCTATTGCATTCTGGGCTTTCCGACAGTGACGATTGTTTGTTACTCTGTTATTGCTTAGTAACTAAACAACTATTTAAAATGAGGTGTTATCGCTAGTTCAAAATTTATAGAAATTATATAAATTATTGTAAATATTTATAGATTCATTAGGTATAAGCACATAAGAAAACCCGTAACAACAGCTTTATAATATGTCAGTGTCAGTCAGCAACAAATGAAAATCGGTCAGAAGTTAATGCATTTCAAGCAGCACAATTAGTAATTCTTAGGCTTTCATGGGTAGAAAATAGCTTCTATAATAATTTAATAAATTAATACTTACTGTTAGCTATTTACTCATACTAAAATGTATACCTAAGAATGCTCCGTATTCTTAGGTATGGACTTATTTTACGTACGAGCAGTTGTGTAAGTACCGTGTTACATAAGCTTACTCAAGAACGCTTAAGTTAAGTTCAGACGGAGTTTGAATTTGGTATGTTTTTTATTTTAACTTTAAAATAGTTGTGTCCAAAAGCCCTAATAACTGGAACTATTATCGTATACCAATTGGTGTCGATTTAACATAATTATATCAAATAATCTCTTAATAAATCCGAAAGAAAAAATCCGAAACTCATTGTCAAATTGTTGTCATTTTGTTGTTTTGTGGCATTTTTTTTGTGTTTACAAACTTATATATTTTGTGATGTATGGGAGAGTATTTTTAAAAGTGCAAAGTTAAGTTTCCCTTTCAAAAAATTTCAAGAATTGATTCCCGAGATGGACGCACTATCTACATACAAGTTTGTTTGCTGACGGAACCCTCGGTGCGCGAGTCAGACTCGCACTTATCCGGTTTTTTATAATAAACCAATCGTTTTCCTTTTCTCATGACAGTTTTTCTTTGATTAAATTTTACAAGTCTGTTATAAATGAATTTCAACATTAAAAACAATATAAATAAAAAAAATCCTAAAACACTTACCGAATTTGAAATCCATGTTTCTCTGCCAAGGTCCAAATACGCTCTGTTCACAGCCAGACAAAATAACATCATTTAAATCAAATCTTTATCTATCAAAGGTTATCAAAACAACACAACGTTCTCAAAAACAATATTGCATGTATACATTTTGCGTTTTGAAACGTCAAGAGTATGAATGTTTAGGGTTCTGTTCCTCAATAAAAAAAAGGAACCTGTCTGTTTGTCAAGAGCAAGACCTTTTTCTCAGGAACCCGTTGACGCATCAAGTTGAAATTAATTAATAAATACATAAGCCTGCGGTCTCTTGAAGTTGTAAAAAAATAAGCTTCTAAGTCAACGCAGTCATAAGATATGGCCACTTAAATAAAAGGTCAAATATAAATGGTCAAATATAAGGCATATTTGACCAAATTTGAACATTTCGCAGGTAAATCAAAACCTATAGGGTACTTCCCATTGACTTAGAATCATGAAATGTGGTAAGAAGCAAGGTCTCTCAGCACAAGCAAAGGAAAAATTCTGAAAGTTGTTAATTTGTTGTTATATCACCGAAAAAAATTGTTTTTGTGATTATTAACTTATATTTTGCCGTAGGTTTGTTGAATTTGTCGTACATCGCAACCGCAAAGTTAACTTTGTCGTTATCCGGTTTTTTTATGAAGCTAAATCCACTATTTGGCGGCTGCACATAACGCTAAAATTTGCCCACATCTTTCTGTAATATTCTGTATACAAACGCGACTTTTCACTTTTTCATTGGGTAATTTATTAGTTGGTAATTTTATTTACAAGTGTAGTGTAGAGACAACTCTATTAGATTTACACTCTTTTAGTACAAAGACTGGCGTTTGCCAAAATTGGATAATTCTCGAATTTAAGATTCTATATCTAAACCATCTCAAATTCGAGAGGTTATATCTTGTTTATATGCTAAGATTAAATGACAGGATATTTTTAATTATGGGATCTGAAGTACAGGACAGGACGAGGTCCATGGGGGTTCTCAGCTTTTAGCCCAGTCGCGGGAGGGAGGGGAGGGGTCAAAATTTGCAGCTGCCTTCCCCTGCCCCCCCATTCGGTACGCCCATAACGAGGTCAATGGTGGATACCAGAACAAAAATATTTATGGAAATCTTTAATAAAGACATATTCACAGTTTAGCTTTTCAAATATGTTACGTTCACAAAAGTACCAATAAACTTAACAATGGCTCGTATGCTTATTCCGTATACGTTTACCATTCACAATTTAATGCAATTAACTACTATATTTCTGCTAAAACATATAAGTGTCAGATGCTTCACTACTACTACTTCTTCAGCCAAGAATAGTGTGATGGTTGCTCATCTCACTGCATTTGCAAGTCCTTCACTTCCACGCTGTCTTTACAAGGTCCGTCGTGAGCGACACTTAACCCAGAAGTATGTGGCGTGGCAAGTTGCAGTGCGCAGCTGTTGCCGTACGTGTAGCCGTCGCTACCACACACTGGAAGGAAAATCGCTGGGCACATAAGCACAGGTGCTGCAGCAGTTTGGCATGGACCAAAATACTCTACTTTCAGCGAAGGGTTGAATCTTGATGTCTGGCAATCTAAGGTACACTCGTTGGAGTACGTTTTGCCATCGCTGCCGCAAACTGGCACGTACATGTTGTGACACATACAAACTTTGGGTAAGGCAACTTTGGGCAAGGAGCCTTCACATGGACCTAATTTTGCTACCGTGATATTTGTGCCTGAGTTGAGGGCAGCACACTCGAGGAGACACTGATTGCTGTACTCTACCCCATCAGAGCCACATACTGGATTTAAATTTCTCGTGCATGTACACGGCGGGAGCGCCAATGTTGTGCAGATCTGTACGCTGATGATCAGAAGTACTGCTGTAACAATATATCCTTACATTTACATACTACATATAAAAAAACGAATAACAAACCAGGACGTCAGAAGAAACCGAATCGTAATAGTTGTTGTTTTATTTCTTAGAAACAGATTAGTTTCTAACAAATTCACAATTTAAATCTTAATGAGATGTTATCTCTAGTTCAAGGTTAATAAAAATAATATAAATTATCATGTAATTTAAAATATACTAGCATAAAATTTGTAAATGTAATAAGTAACATACAAAGTTCACAACATTCCACACCGGACGCAGTAAATAATAAAGCGCTGCAAAAGTGTAAATGGAATATTTGCATAAGATATAAATCACTTACCAAACTTGCAATCCATGGTTCTCTACCAAGGTCCAAAGACGCACTGGTCATTGAGTCTCAAAATAAGAATATTTATATCAAATCCTTATCTAAGGTTATTCAAACAACACAATGTTGCTAGAAAAATATCAAGTACGTTTAGAAACAGCTTAAATGAACACTACTAAATGTAAAAGCTGTTAAAGAGTTCTTACTCTATTCTGATCTAGATATTCCTCTTAGACGCTGGACGTTATTTCAGACTGACTAAAGCCACATGGTTTCTCTGACATCAGGCAGAGCTATTACCTGGTAATAGCTCAAGCTAAAAGTCGCTATAAAAGGTAGCCAGGGCCAGTGCCCTGGCTACCTTTTATAGCGACTTTGCAGAGGTCCTATCTATTCAGCTTTAGGATTTTAAGCTTTAATTTCTGTTGTACAAAAATAAGTATGTGTATAGCCAGGTAAGTGTCGCTGTAAGTGTAAGTTTATACGACAGTATCTTGAAAAAAGATAATCGGGTTTGAGGTGTTATTAAAATATTCATAAATATTAGGATCCAGAGGTACACTTCGTTTAAGTTTTATCGGTGCTATTTTCTAGTTACGGAAGAAGTTGGTTAATAAACAAATTAGTATGGTATTATTTGCATAGTTAGTATTTGTTTTATAATGCTTATAAATAAATTTAAGGATTATCTACAAAACTTGGCACCCATTTAGATCTCAATTCTTTTGTTGGCAAAGTTGACAACCATGCATGTTCTTAACATTGAACTTGGCTCCCATTTTCACATTTATGTTTTTGATGGGATTCATTGTTACTACATTTTATTCACAACTTCCCAAAATCAAAACCCTATTAAACATTTGTAAATATTCACATACTTTTATGAGAATAAACTGACAGAATGGACTTTGGTAAGAACTTCAAACAGCTGACATGAAAAATATCCTTTTATTATCGAATCTGAAGTGCAGGGCAGAACTGGTCTAAAAGAGCATGGAAGTTTAGAAAAAGAAACATTTTCGCAAATCTTTCATAAATAAATATTCACGGTACAACGTTTCAAATGTTTTAATATGCGTAGTTCGAAATCTTCTTAAAATTATAACAAAATTTGTATAAAACGTTCACAAAAGTGGCAATAAACTTAACAATGGCTCGTATGCTTACTCCGTGTATGACAGTTACATTCACAATTTAACAGAATCCGTTTATTTCTCTTAAAACATAGGTAGATGTATCAGGAGCATCACTACTCAGCCAAGAAGGGGGTTTCTCATTTCACTGCTTTGCCAAATCCTTCACTTTCACGCTGTCATCACAAGGACCATCGTGCGCGAATTTCAACCCTGAATTATTCTGCGTTGCAGCGGTCAGTATGCAGCTGTTACTGTACGTATTACCGTCACTCCCACATACTGGGAGTAAAATCGCTGGGCATACAAGGATAATAGGTTCTTGTACGACAACTTGGGGTAAGGATCCTTCACAGGGACCTTGTTTTGCTACTGTGATAGTTGTGCGTGAGCTGTAGGCAGCGCACTCGAGGATACACGGATTGCTGTAGTCAACCCCATCAGAGCCACACACTGGATTTAAATTTCTTGTGCATGTACACGGCGGGAGTGCCAACGTTGTACAGATCTGTACGCTGATGATCAGTAGTGCTCCTGTAACAATATGTCATTATCAAGTTAAGAAGCTTTTTGTTTCAAAGCCAAATAATGGAAGTAGGTAAATAGTCACTTTGTTAAACTTTAACATAATCCGCATTGAATTATTCGAACAAATTCGGTAAAAATCACTAAATGCAAGAAAATATAACAAATATCTTTGTAAAGAATATAAATATAATTTGAGTAAGTGATGTTAGAGAAGATCAATTAAGATAAACAGATTATTAATACCTATCAGGTATTTTAACTCATCATACTTTAGCTTCATAGGAATCATATGACAAAGTCATAAAAAACAGGTCCGTACAAACACCTTACGATTGTTACTCTGTTATTGCTTAGTAACTAAACAACTACTTAAAATGATGTGTTATCGCTAGTTCAAGGTTATGTAAATGATATAAATTATTGTAAATATTTATAGATTCATTAGGTACACGCACATAAGAACAACAACTTTATATGTCAATGTCAGTCAGCAGCAAATGAAAATCGGTCAGAAGTTAATACATTTCAAGCAGCACAAATAGTAATACTTATATAAGACTTTCATATGCAGAAAATAGCTTATATAGTGTCTTAATAAATTAATACTGTTAGTTATTTACTCCTACTAAAATACATACCTAAGAATGCTCCGTATTCTTGGGTATGGACTTATTTTACGTACGAGCAATTGTGTAAGTGCCGTGTTACATAAGCTTACTCAAGAACGCTTAAGTTAAGTTCAGACGGAGTTTGAATTTGATAATTTTTTATTTAAACTTTAAAATGGTTGTGCCCAAATATCCTAATAACTGTACATTTTATTGTACACCTATTGGCATCGATTTAACGGCATATATTTTAATTATCCCAAAATCATTCTTTTGTGGTATAAAAATATTTTTTGATTACAAACATATTTTGTGATGTATGCGAGAGTATTTTTATTAGAAGTGCAAAGTTAAGTTTGCCTTTCAGAAAAAAATCCTGAGATGGACGTACTATCTACATACAAGTTTGTTTGCTTACGGAACCCTCGGAGTGCGAGTCAAACTCGCACTTGTCTGTTTTTTTTTTTTAATGACCAATCGTTTTCTTTTTTCATAAAAGTTTTTCTTTGATTAAATTGTACAGATCTGTTATAAGTGAATTTCTTAAGTTTAAACATTATAAACAATAGAAAGAAGCAAAAACCTAAAACACTTACCGAATTTGAAATCCATGTTTCTCTGCCAAGGCCCAAAGACGCTCTGTTCATAGCCAGACAAAATAACATAATTTATATCAAATATTTATCTATCGAAGGTTATCAAAACAACAAAACGTTCTTAGAAACAATATTGTACGTATGCAGATGTTTTGAAACGTGAATAATATAATTTTATTTTTAGGTAAAATCGAAATTCTTAAAATTTTAACCGACGAAAAATAGCTAAAAAGCAAACAATAAATAAACCTTTTAAGTCTTGAGTACCTTTTGAGCTTATTTACATAAACTGTAAAATTTTATATAAACAAATTTTGAGTTAGACACCTCTTTTTTTTAGTCGGTTACAAATTGTACGTGTTCCACAAGAGCTACGTAAGAATTTTGTCAAGTAACTGTTTAAGAGAAAAATTCAACATTCATCATAATTATGTTCTAAATGAATCTTTCTGTTGAATATTTTTTAAAGGAAAGGAACACAATTAGTTTGTTGATATTTTTAGGGTTCCGTTCCTCAAAAGGAAAAAAGAAACACTTATAGGATTACTTGGTCTGTCAAGACCGTTTTTCTCAGGAACGCGTTTAGGTTTCAAATTGAAATTAATATCAAATACTGATACTGATTTCAAAGGTCTTAAAAACTAGGTATGGTGACAATAGTTATGGACCCTGTTGGGCACGGCAAAAATAGGATACAGAAAGAGAAGCTATTTATATAAAATGCCTGGCAAAATGCCGGTACTCGTCTTGTATTTATCTGACATCTTAAATATTTATTGATATTTTGATTATTATTGACATTATTAATTTTATAGACCATTGATATTATTTTATACACTGTTATGAGATGACAGATTTTTTATTCTTTGTTAATTACAAAAAATTTAATTGTACATGTGAAAACTGTGTAGTCGCTTAAGTATTAAGTTATATTTTAGAACAATATTATGTTACATTGTTCTCACATTAAATTGCGCTTATAAGCAATGTAACAAGTAACTTGTAAAAAAAACATGTTGAAAAAGAGTGTCCTTGGAGTTTCTTGCCTGTTCTTCTCCATAGGATCTACGTATTGGAAAAGGCAACTAACTTCACGACCGAGTTATACTGACTGACTCCTACTACAGACAATTCAAAAATACCGACAATGGGTTTACTTGAAATAAATAATTTTGATTTTGTTGTTAGGTATGTCTTCAACCGTTGCTTGGGAATACAGTTGCAATTCATCGGCATACAGATGATACGCACATTGAAATTCAAGGGTTAGGATCTCCTACCCTTGAATTTCAATGTGCGTAAGTTGTGTTCATGAATCTTCATGAACACAGAAAATACCAAAGGAGAAAGAATAACGCCTTGAGAGACACCAGAGACAATATCACACCAGCTCGAAGAAAGATTGTCGATACGAACGTACTGCTGGCGTCCTGGAAGATATGAAGAAAACCATACCTGTGCTGCAGGTGAGATCATAAGATAGGAGAGGATGGATAAAAGTATAACGTGGCTGACAGTATTGAAGGCATTTGAGAAATCAAGTTGAACTAAGACTGACACTTTATTTCTTCAATGCTATCCCTAATATCACCAGTCACTTCAAGGAGAGCGGCGTTAGTGCTATAGCCAGACCTGACCAAGATTGTAATGGGCTTAACAAGTTCTTTTTGTAAATGAAATCAGATAACTGTTTGTGCACACAGGATTATAGCACTTTAAAAAGGAAGGGAAGAATTGATATAAGTCTAAAATGATTAGGAAGTGATTTTAGGTAAGGGAATGATATGGACTTTACACCAAAGTAAGGTTAAAATTCCGGAATCTAAGGAGAAGTTAATAATGTGCAATCCTCCGCAGGTAAAATATGATCAAGGATAATTATAAAGCATGTGTTAGATTTGATAGAAAGTATTATCTTTTTGATCATACCCTGCGCAACTGGAGAAAAGTGGAAAGGGTTTATGTTAGGACAACTTTCGATATTTGGTTAGGTTATCTATATTTAGATTTCTTTCTGTAGATTGGTAGGTCGCTGTTAACCAATACCCAGAGGTCCAAGGAACTTTCAGGTGATGTCGGGGGAAGAGCAGACGAGATTTTCAATAAAGTGTAGCCCGCCACCTGTAGCTTTATAATACCTAAAGTGCGGAGTGGATCTGGACTGGTTTAGTAAACAAACTTATTTATTGAATTCCCAAATTACTTATACACTAATTACTAATACAATAATACTATTTCTTTTACACTATATTGATATTTATCTTAGAAAATTTTACGATATTGAAAACGGATCGGATGGTAGATCGGCGAAAACAGAACATAATCAATAGAGCCCGCCTCCTTTCTGACTATCGGTTATAACGACCCTTTCCCCCTAGAGGAGAACACATTCCTACCCTGAAACTAATATCCTAGCTAATATTATAAATGCGAATTTGAGTCTGTTTGTTTGTTGGCATTATTTACCAAACATTGTTGTGTTGGCAATTGTTTATATACATCGTTAGAAGCTTAGCAACTTTTCATCATCACAACTTTGAAATTTAGTTTTATAGAAAAATTAGCCCCGCCTTCATTCTAGGCTTAACAGGACCCGCTCCAACACGTTAATGTTGAAGTTGCAATGTTTATGAATAAACCTTTTAGTTAAATTAGTGAAATGTACGTGTAACTAGACACACTAAATCAGGCATAATTACTTAATAACATACCTACTTTACATGTAGAAGGTAGCCTCTGTTCCTAAGCGATTATGGGTGCCTATAATTTACCTGTGGGAATCGAAGTCCGGTTGGCTTTATGAAAGAAGGGGGTTCCAATCATTTGTGAATCGTTAACAAATAAATAAACGCTTTAGCTTTTCAATTTATAAATACTAGATAAAAAAAATTACAAAAGTGACAATAAACTTAAAAATAACATAAGTACCTACTTCCATTTACTTTATGCTTTGTAAAATAAACTATAAAAATGCCAATTAATTAATTAATTTATTACACAGGCAACAAACTGTGGTAGTCGATTATTTTACAATGCGTTTTTATATTATACATTTGGTTCATCTTCAAGTACTGGGATCACAAGGCCCATCGTGTTTGACAGATAACTGTGAATTTTTCTGTGTAGCAGCGTTCAACATACAGGTGTTGCCATACGTAATTCCGTCACTCCCACAAACAGGGCTTTCTATCAACGGACATACACTTGAAGGTTCTGAAGGAGTCTTGCAGGGACCGGAATGCTCTACTTTCAGTGATGGGTTGAAGCTTAATTTGTGACAGTTTAATTTACACTCGTTGGAGTAAGTTTGACCATCAGTGCCGCACACTGGCTCATACTGCTCGGTGCACACACATTCTTCGCGTAAGACCACTTGGGGTAAGGACCCTACACATGGACCGAACTTTGCTATCGTGATATTTGTTCTTGAGTTGTAAGCAGCGCACTCCAGAAGGCACGGATTGCTATAATCTGCCCCATTAGAGCCACACACCGGATTTAAGTTTCTTGTGCATACACACGGCGGAAGCGCCAAGGTTGTGCAGATCTGTGCGCTGATGATCAGCAGTGCTCCTGTAATAATATTATGTCATTAATATTTATTTTCCCGTTGCACAAGCGGTTTATTCTTCCTGAATGCCCTATGCAGTCCTTTGTTGTTATTATCGTATTTTCAAAAAAAAATCGTCGAATTGAGAACCTCCTTTTGAAATCGGGCAAAAAACGACTGAGACCGAATAAAAATATACCGGGAGACTGAAAGTCAGGAGAATTTTTTAACTGGTAACTGGAATGTGACAACTATCTGTAAGATCTGAATAATTCTTCTTTTTTGGATAGAGTATTCATTGAGGAAGATTATAGGCTATGTAACATCACGCTACGACCTGAGGAGCGTGCAGTGATGGTAAACGCAGATGAAACTGCGTGGATCAGCTATTACGTTAAACATGGTGAATTTGACATCTTATTAAATAATCAGAAGTTAGATTTTGTCAATGAAACTGTTTTCTTAGAGATATCGCTAGATTCGAGATTACAATGGGCCCTCACTTAACATCTCTTTCGAAGCGGCTAAGTTCTGCAGTATATGCTGTAAGGAAAGTCCGCCAATTCACAGACATAGATACTGCGCGACTAGAGCCTATACTTTATTTATTTCCACAGTGTCATGTCTTACGGGATTTTATTATGGCGGCGTGATGCAGATATAGAATCGATATTCATTCTGCAAAAAAGAGCTATCAGAGCCATTTATCCCTTAAGGATCTATTTAAGGAAATGAATATCCTGACGGTGCCTTGTCAATATATTTATGAAAACATCATGTTTGTTCGAAAAAATCTACATCTCTTCACAAAACGGCGTGAAAGACATAATTATGATACTAGAGATGGACATGAATTTGTAGTAAACGAGCATATTATAAACTAGATCATTATTTAGATGATAAAAATGCTTGGTAGAATGCCGGTCCTGCTCCACAGTCACACTGTAAATTAATAGGTTCTTGTCTTGTTTTATCTGACGTACATACCTATTTATTGATATTTGATTATTATTAGATTATATTATAGAACATTGATATTATTTTATACACTGTTGACATTGTAGTTACGATAGGATTTTTTATTTTTTTGTTAATTAGAAAAATTTGAATTGTATTGTGAGAACTGTATAGTCACTTAAGTACTTATTAACTTATTTTTCTATGTTGCCTAGCAGCTCTGTGACCTTTTCTATTTTAGAACAATATTATGTTACATTGTCCTCACGTCAAATTGCGCTTAGGTATAATCAATTAACTTGTAAAAAAAAATATTGAAAAGAGGGTCCTTGGAGTTTCTTCCAGGTTCTTCTCCATAGGATCTACATATTGGAACAGGCAACTAGCTTCACGACCGACTTATACTGACTGACTCCTACTCCTGACAATTCAAAAATACCTACAATGGGTTTATTTGAAATAAACAATTTTGATTTCGATTTTGTTTAGGTCTAAATTACTTACCAAATTTGAAATCCATAATTCTCAGTCAACGTTCAAAGACACACTGATCGGTATGAATCAAAATAAGATCATTTATATCAAACCTTTATCTCTTTTAGGTTATCGAAATAACACAACGTTCTCAGAAAGAACATGCGTGTTCTGGAATGTCCAACCTGCATAATGGAAGATAATTTAGTTTACTATTTTCGGTGTGTGCACTTGTGGACTTTATTTATGTCTTAAGTCTAAATCTAACGTAAGTAGGGGAAAGGAGCAGCCGATAAATCTTATTCATCTGTCCTCACATGATGGGTCAATTATTATAAATTTGAAATACCCCCAACTCGTAAATCCCTTCAACGATTAGAATAGAGCTGATGATCTTCGAACGGCTGAACAGATTTCTCTCAATCAAGTCACCTTTGAAACAAAAAAAAACGCACTTAAATCGGTCAATTCGTTTGGGAGCTCCGATGAAACAGACAGCCACACAGACCCGTCAAACTTATAATACCCCTGTTTTTGCGTCGGAGGGTAAAAAATGCCAAAAGGTAAAGGAAGTAAGACGGAATGTCAACACGTAATTTGACACACCTAGTTGACGCGTTACCAAAGCTTTGGCATTCCCCGTGAAGCTCTGCTAACTAACTAACCGTACTCGCAAAAAAGGCACACAGGGACTTCCCCATTTTTGAAGTGGATTAGGAAATAGTCGTACATTACCTCATGGTATTTTTTCTGTTCATACTGTATGTAAGAATTTTGTACCGGGGATGATATTGATGAATACCATCCAAATCCAATACGGCCATGAGCCGGATATTTTTTGTCCATTCTGTTTTATCCCGGTGAGCAGTAGAACTGTTTGGATTTTTTTGTCAATTTTGTTTTATCGCGGTGACCAGTAGAACTGTCTGGATTTTATGTCTGTGAGATTTGATGTAATAAGAACAATAAACATAGGCTTAGTTTTTAAAATATTTTAATAACTTCCAATATTTTAATAACAGTATTATAAAATGTTAACAAATATCATTTAAATAATTCGCAAAGGTCTCTTTAATTTGTATCACAATTTTTCATTTTCTTTACCTATTTAAATAGTTTCTTTGGTAAAACAGACTAAATGTTATGAATAAAAACAGTTTAATACAAAAACCTAAGTTTTAAGAATACCATGTTCGTTATAGATTTCATGTTTTGATTTATATATTCCGAAGGTCGTGCAATAATTTGTCAAATATTAAGAAGTAGGGCATTTAAAACTTGTTCTAAACAAGTTATCATGTTCTAAAAAGTTTATTATGAGGATGTCTCTAAACATTTTTAACCCTCACACTGTCTTTACAACCACCTTCATGAGCGAACCTCAACCCTGGCTTTGTTTTCATAGCACACTCTAGGGCGCATTTATTGCCGTACGTTTTACCGTCACTTCCACACACTGGGCTGTATATATACGTACATACGCAGTCACGCTTTTGACGATTTTGACAAAAGCCACGATGTTTGACCTTCAGAGATTTGTTGTTTCTGAATCCCTCACAGTTCATAATGCATTCGTTGTCATAAGTCTGACCGTCAGTGCCACACACTGGTGATAAATTATCTGTGCATAAACAGCTGCTTGGGGACTCATCACACGGGGCGTGCTTGACTATTTTGATTTCTTTTCCTGACGTGGAAGCAGCGCAGCGTAGAAGACATGGGTTGCTGTACGTGATTCCGTCGGAGCCGCACAATGGGTGGTATTCCTTCGTACATGGGCATGCTGCGTCTGTCGGTGAGGAACAGACCTGTGCACTGATGACCAACAATGTTACTGTAACAATGGAAATTCAAACCGTCAAGTTCAAGGTCAGGTTAGAAAAATATAAGGTCATAATCTGTTCACCCGTTCGCATTCTAAAACACCAGCTCTGAAGAATCGCAGAAGTAGAGATCTTCTAATATTTAAACGAATACCGCTTTTTTGGTGACGTGTTGACCGGATCTTTGGGGTGTAATCAGGACTTAATGACCAATGATCTCACGAATCAGCCATTTGAGTTGTAATATGTCTGAACTTACGTTTTAGCAAATGAATTAAAATGAGTAATTTAACATTATTTAGGTATCGCGTTGAAAAAGTTGAAGCGAATTCATACGATTGAATTATTAAAACATGACACACATTTTACATCCATCAATTATCTTCCTTAAAATGATCAATCTTGCTTGCATTGATACATTATAGCACTTCTAGTATAAATACAAAATAATACATACATTATAAATACAACATAAAGTAGTTTCATTATCGACGCCAGGTGAAGGTTAACTTATCAGTATGTCGTATGATCTTAATATTTACAGAAAAAATAAACATCAGACATATTTTACTAAGTATTTCAAAAGCGTCCGATACGATATCTTGGATTTTATGTAGAATTCATTTGTATCGGGATTAATTTTTTACGAAAACAATAAATGTATTTTTTTTCCACTGAAACCACTTGTACATAAAATGTATCTCAAGCTAATGTTGATTTTATTACATTTTGTCATAATTCTTTAGGTGAAGCATCCCTCCTTAAACTCGCAAGCATGCACTTAGTATTCAATTATTTTTATAGTTTAATTATTATTCAAATCATATTTATTATTTTTATAATCTTTGACATCAAATCGAAAAAATCATTCGGAAGTTTGAACTTTGAAGTCAAAAATTAAAATTGCCTAGTTAAGCAATCATTCAATAAAGTTTACTTAATAAACAAGAAAATATTGAAAAGTTCTCACAAAAACTAAAATCTGAGAAATGAAAAATAGGAGAAAAAATAAAATGTCTGTGTTTTAACCTATGATACCTGCAAAATATACGCCATGTTTAAAAAAAATAGAAGCAATGATATAGACAATGGAAATCCTTACCAAATTTGAAAGTCATATTTTCCAAACGTCGATTAAATCGAAGTTTCCAAAGGATTAATTATTGATTAACAGAAGAGATTACAAGTTATCAATTAGATTTTAAAAGAACACAGTCCTTGCGAAGATTGTAAATAAAATGATGCATTGTGTCCTGATGAATAGGTTTTATACTTTACTATAGTATTTCCCAAGATGCAGTAAGCAGTGAGCTGCAAGGTTGAGGTTCTACTGTAATTCCCCATTGTGACGTCGCGTGCGTCAGCCTCACTGCGTCTTTACATTTACTGCATGTTATAATTGTTTGCTTTAACGCCTTTGTCCTTGGTAAAAAAAAAACGTGAGAAACAAAATCATCAATCACTGGATCATACCTATATATTTGTATTACGATGCTGCAAGATGACTTTTAGTAAATAAACACAGTTTGCGTTTAATAATTTCTGTATGTTTACAAAGTTGGGTTAAAATAAAGTAATATAGTAATACGTATGAATACATACTAATAAGGTGATTGTTCAGTTACATGTTTTGTTTTTCAAGTGAAAACTTCTTCAGCGACGTTGTGCACTTTTTGGGATGGGTAAAAAATATATATATGACGATACGTGACCTGATCGAAAATTCGTAAGACGGAGCCGAGTTTCTTATATTTAAAAAAATATAACATTCGAAATTCAAACATTTATGAGCGGCCAGGAGCGCAGAACTTCCAGTGTACCCTATGTATAGATTTACATATGTTATTACCTACTTTTTATTTTTAACCTAATTATATAAACACAAATGTGTGTGTGTGTATGTATATGCAAATACATTGTGAAGTTATGTTTTCACTTCTGATGTGCAGTCTTACCACTGACTGTTTTTTTTATGTATCTATGGTTTAATTAAACAAAGTTAGGTTAGCAAAGGTTGCGGCCCTGATTGTGGCTGCGGTGGGACCGGTTTTCTCCTCCTCCCGCTTTAGTGGCCAGCCGCGAGGAGGTGGCATCCACGTGTGCTTTGGCATCGCCTAATTGAGAGGTTTTCTACCGGAAAGTGTTTTTTTATGGGGTAGGTGGCAAACAAGCAGACGGGTCACCTGATGGAAGAGGTGCACTCGGCGAAACACAAAGAAGCGTTGCTATTAGGCCGGTTTTCTGTGAGGCCGTGGTATCACTCCGGTCGAGCCGGTCCATACGAGCCGAAGCATTCAGGCGCTAGGAGGTTCTGGATGTCTTAATAGAAGGTGTTCCCGGATCCCTCCTATTTTAGACGCAGTTCGGCACACCGTGTGGTTTTAATCAGTCCGATTCTGTCACACCGCCCCACCGACACACAGTTTCCACACGCACAGTGTTCATGTTCGATCATGGGCAAGCAGCGGAACACCGCGGTGGGTTTTCGTCAATGAAAGTCCGATGGACCCCTTCGCCATAAGGACGGAGATTATCCATGAGAATCTTCCACCACGTTACCGTTACCATTGCGACTGCGAAGAGGACACGGTGCAGCATACGCTCGAGGTTAGTCTGGCTTACGCGACTCAACTCAATCAACCTCTTTCTGCAGTAGTCGGGGTCGATCTCTCGCTGCCTGGCAATCCTACGCTCCATGACCGGTAGCGACAGATGTTTTACTCGACCACGGCTTTCTGCAGTGGATGTCATCTCGCAGAAGGAAGCGGTGGAGCGGATACGGGAGGAAGATTTCCAAGCGGATCCAATGCACTCACGAGCGCCTCATGCTGCCCTAGCAGTAGCGCGATTGACGTGTTTTATGACTACCACCCGCAGGAAAGGCTCTCACGACGGGATTATGTCCGTGTCGGGCTAGCGCTGGGTCGCCCGTTGAGGACATACTCTCATAGCACCGACGGCCACGCCACGTGATTCTAGCTAGGTCAGTGGGATGTACCCTATAGGTTTTGATTTACCTGCAAATTGTTCAAATTTGGTCAAATCTAAGGCTTAAATGGCTGTATCTTTTGATTGCGTGAACTTGAAGCTTGATTTTTTTACAGCTTCAAGGGACATTTGGTATTAATTTCAACTTGATTCGTCCACGGTTCCTGAGAAAAGGGTCTTGACAGACAGACAGACAAACATATAGATCCTATCAGGGTTCCTTAGTCCTTTTGAGGAACCGAACCCTAATGAATTATGGTTGAATTTCGAAAACCAGGCCATCTTTAGTTTAAATTATTGAATGCCATTTACCATACTACGTACTTCGGAAAAAATGCCTTAGCTTAGTTTAACGAAGTAACAATTATCTTATCTGTGGCCTAACTCACCGGTTTTATAAGTAGGCAAGTAATATTGAATATAGCTATACTTAAATAGTAGATAATTTCAATCTGAGTTATGGAATACAATAAATCATTTATAGATCACTAGCAGCGCCCCGCGGTTTCACCCCCGAAATCCCGATGGATTTGGATCCATCCATCCAAACTTTCACACACACGTTTTACACGCGTTTGCGTGTGCGTGTGCGTGTGTGTGTGTGTGTCTGTGTGAGAGGATGTTTATTGTAATGGGATTATTGTGTTGTGAAACCATCGATTATATATATCGTCGATCGTTAATAAACGCATGATTCAATTTCATTATTATTGTGCAGTGATAATGTAAACTTGTTACTAAATGGGTTTTACCATTTAGTAAACATTTATTATGTAAATCCCTTGAGAAGTTTATGTTTACTGAAAACTCATAACATTTGTTTGCGCTAGATTTTTTCTCAGAATGAGCTTAAAGATTATATTTTTGTTAACATTATCATTTGCGTTTTTACAATTTACTTAAGAAGCAGGGGTCATCAAATGGCGGACCGCATTTTGGATCCGGACCGCCGCCCTATACTTTGCGGACCTTAGGTAAACAGTAGGTACAATATATACCAGAAACTAACTCTTTTTTTATTCAGATTCTATAATAAATTAACTTGTATTACCTACTTGAGTACGTAAACAGAAAGTTACGGAAGTTTCTTTCTTCTTCAGCTTTGGATATTGTGTGTGGAACAACTATGTGTACCAACTATACTTCAAACTTCAGATAGATCGAGGCAAGAAATGTTATTTTTCACATTAATATTAAGAAAGCATAGGCCCTTTTGTTCTTGATTTATTTATTTATACTTAAAATGTACTATTATTTACACACCAATAGCCGTCGCGAGGTCGTATCGCTGCTGCTTCCACGCTGAGCACTTCAACAAAGTGTGGAGTGCTGTGTCCTTGCGACAGCCTCCTCAGTGTTGGTTACGCAGGATTTAGTTTCCCCCCCTATACGACACAGGTACTTACCGCCTTTACTCCCGCCTTTTACCGCCACAATTCTGGCATACCCTGCGCTTGGTCGCTCTAGTTGTTCTTTCTACTCGGCCATTAAGACCGTCGCGCTTCGATTTATCGGTTTGAATCCACCTTGCATCTTGATTGGTATAACGACGCCTCTGGTTCCATGGGGCAAAATTATGACTCTGAGTCTCTGACGGACATCGCCCGCTCCGGTCGCCGCGGTATAGTAGATTAAAAAATAAATAAAGATTAAAATAAAATAAAGCTGAAAATTCTGTGTTTTTTAAACAGGGTTAAACAGGCTTAACTCTAGAACTACCGACCTACTCTAGACCTAAAAATATTTTTACATTTGAAAGCCCAATTGTTAAGTTGTTAAATTGATGATAAATAAGGAGTCAGTAAATTAGAATGAATAAGTCATATCTTGTAACAGATTGTTATTAAGTAACTCTGACGAAAGTTCGCTCAATTTGTTATATTTCTTTTATAATCCAAATATCTCTTGCGGTATAAATGGAGGAACCCATTCGACTTAAATAAAAAAAAATGTATTTGAATCCTTAACAGTGAAATTTATCTTATACATATATTGATAGTGGATTTGTATTTCAGTTAATACATGTTTGTATGTGAGATGGTAAATGTTTACTCGCCGAAAAAAATACGTTAAGTGTTTAGAAAACTAAACCATTCTTACATGTTTCATAGTAAGCCTCTCGTATGTGTCTTGTAAATGGGTATTCACAACACAATCAATGGATTGTGTTGTGAATACCCATTTACTGAATAGAATCTGTTTAGCAACAGATCTACGCATTCGTAGATCTGTTGCTAAACAGATTCTATAAACAGATTCTAATAGACTTCAACATTTCCCTCTCTTGGTTGAGGTTTCAACGTCTCTCAGACCTCTGGGTCTAGGAACAAATGCGGCAGGGAGACGTTCACCAATAACCATACTGCATATCTTCTTACTTTATAAATCGAGTAATACGCTCCAAGTAAATGTTCGCAATATTAAAAAAGGCAATTGATGTGTGCTGTAGGTACGTCACACATCAATTGCCTTTTACCACAGGTGTGGTATTCAATGTTTAACATTAAACTTATAACGTTTCATAACTTAGTAGACCTGCTATTAGGGATATTTAAGTCAAGCTAGTTTCTAGAATATGAAAATACTTACTTTATTTCTGTAACCTGTACGTATAAGTCAGCGCGAACGCTTTGGATTTTCTAATTTGTAATTCAAAAACCATGAGTAACAAAATATGAATGATATGTAAAATTACTCGTAAATAAATAGTACATTACTTTCACACCTTAAAACTACTACTAAAATTTCATGACGATTGGTTATCGTCATGAAATTTTATTACTGTACTACATACATGTTGTCAGGGATACAAGTGTCAAAGAGATATACTTAAGTAATAGTTTTTTTACACACGCCACAAATTCCTAATTATTTTAGTTTAAAATGTTTAAAAAATATTGTGTGTGTGTGTATTATATTTTACGTGGAATTACACGTTTTTTAAATGACAAATACACAATAATACTGTAAACAAAAGTCCGCATAAGTACATAGTGGTTAGCAACGTTATCACCAGCACTAGTGAAGTAGTAGTAATTAGTATCACAGATGTCAGCGCCTTCCATGGTCGGAGAACAATCTGACAATTACTTTTTTTTAATACAACTCCCGCATTAGGAATTACTCTTGTGTCGCGGGGGACTTTACAAACATAGAAACAACGGACACAAAGAACACCCAGACTCAGGTGGGAATCGAACCCACGACCTATAAGCATAGCGGTCAGGGTCACTAACCACTAGACCAACAGGCCAGTCGAAGTCTGACTGTTTAGTCAGATTGTTCGTATTTACGAACTATATATGACAATTTATATAACACTATTGTATCACAAGGATGGAATATTGTTATTATGTTCATTTTTATTACAATTATACTTTCTTAACAATTTTAAGTCAGTGTGTGTATGAGGGTGTGTACTATGTATAATTACGTAATATGTGAATGAAGCTTGTCTAAAAGGTATGTGTGCCTGCGTATTTGTGTGTGACTGTATTTGAATATAACTGCGTTTACACACAAATCCTTCGCGGATTATGAAGTAACTATAAATAAAGGGACAAAAATAACCTTATGTTGATCCTCCTTCTTCGTCCTTGCGTCGTGTATCCTCAATGCTGAGCGTCGTGACCTCGTTACAATACTCTTTTGTGGACTATTTTCCGCCATCTCGTCTTGTCTTGTTGGACACAGACATGTCAGTCCATATTTATAACTATTATAAAATATTCCTCTCAAGTAATATCAAAGATGCAAAAGGATTCTGATGTCAGTATTATAGCTTACAAATAACATAATAAAATGCGGCAATGCTGCTTTAAAGAATACTCAATTCTTTATCAGGCTTAAATAGACAGATGGCGCTAGTTTCCATACATTATGTTCATAGATAAAATGCACAGATTAAATATTTAGAGCAAATACCCTTTTTTTTCGTGTGGAAACCCAGCTTCATCACCTCACCATGGCAAGCAGTGAAGTGGTATGTCGGAATCGAACCAACTAAAACCACACGGTGCTCCGGCACAAATGAATCTATTGCAAGAAATTCGGGTAGGTATATATTAGCATGGAAGCCCCTGAGAACCCCGGCAGACCTTGGTCACCTCTTAAATAATAGGCACCCCCAAATGCGTGCGGAGGGCCTCGCCTCCTTCCATCAGAAGCGCGCGCGCCACCATCCCAGGTCCCAAGACTGTTACCCTCAGGCCAGCGCTTATGGAGGTCGGAGAGCTTCTTCTGAGGGACGGGAGAGTACTAGTCCTCTTCGCCTCTTTAGCGGACATTATTTCTTCACAAAACAAGACAGCAAATTCCAAGCACACTCAATTTGAGCTAGGGACAGAAGAATTCTAGCTAGATGCTTCCCACAAACTCTAGTAGCGTTAGTCAAATTTCAAGACGTAGGCTTTCCTGCTTTTAAAAGGGTAATTAATTGATTTTATTAGTCAACTGTCATATCTGCAAACATTACAGCCTATTTACTTTATTCACAATGTTCACAATTTGTTGAATGTAGGAAATATAAAGAACTGTTACGAAAGCAATTAAATCTGTGTAAGGAAGATTTTGTTACGTAAACTTAACAATAAGAAATTGCATCTTTGTAATAGAACCAACAGGATAATAAATAATTTACCTATTTCCTAATTTATGTAATAGGTCAGGAGGTCAGGTAATTTATTTAATTTTTCAAAGCGATAAGACTCCGTCGCCGCATCGGTGTCGTCTTGTGTAGGGAGAGGAACTATCTCCCAAATTTATTTTAACCAATTTCAAAACCAGAGGTTCTGTATTCGATTCGTATGTATGACTGTTTCACTAACGTATTCTAGATATTTCCAGAAAGGTATTAATATATCCTTAATAAATTATTTATAAGTTTTTTCAATTTCGTTAACATCGGTTTATTTTTTGTTAATTTTTTTTATAAAACTAATATTCATCAATAGCTATCTACATAAAAAAAATCGGTTGACAAACAAAATAGAAAAGGTAGTAAAATTGAATACCTACTTATTGTGTGAACTGATTTGTCTCCTATTGTATTTTTTTTTTTACATGTGGAAACCCCAACGGGTCGTCATCCCACCTGGGCTAAGCGGTAGGGTGGTATGTCGGACTCGAACCGACTAAAACCACACGGTGTTCCATCACAGTCCATATTACCAGAACCTCAGATGTACCCTTAGAAGGAAATCCCTGTGTACCCTGGCAGACTTGGCCGCCTGCTAAACAACAGGCGACCCCACTGTGTTGTGGGGGATTTTGTCCCCTATCAGTAAGAGAGGCACGCGCGGATCACGGCGCCACCGTCTCGGGCTCCTATTGTATGTCTAAATATAGATTTTAAAAATATTATAACAATATATTAATAAATACAAACCTTTTTGTTTCAAATAATATGAAAACTTAAGCGTTTTAAAAATAATAAAGCCTTATAAAAGCCCTTGCACGATACATACTGTACGCATCGTGCAAGGTCTTTTACCATCATCATCAAAAAATACAATTTATGTAATCCTACATTTCTTGTGTTGTACAATGTTTTTTTTTATGTTTATACGTTTATGCTTCGAGGCTTTGCATAAGAGATGATGGATCAATAAAATGATTAAGTCTTTGTCTTCTCCTCTTTTTAAATTTAAAAGACTATGCGAAAAAATTACATGCATTTTTAGAACAGAATGACATGACATTCATCCGGGTTTCTCCGGATTTGTCCTAGTTTAGAGGGCGTCCGGGAAGCGTCCGGACAGGATTTTCATAAATAGTCCAGGTAAAACACGGACACTCTGTGTATACAATAACGCATTTAATCTGATCATAAAAAAGGTTATTAATCTTCATGGGAAATAATAAATATTTAATTTCCAAAAAAAATACAAAAGATATAATACATTGGCTGTGGCCCCACCCTAGGCAAGCTTTTCATCATCATCATCTTTTTACCCTGAACACCTTTAAAATGTTATTCGTCGAAACAAGGTACCTAAGTACTTACCACATGATTAAAAAAGGAAATCCAATGACACATTCGTCAAAAAGAATTTAGTACTTTCCTTATTCTAAGCATTTTGCTGATTAAGAAATGTGTCAGTAGTCAGTACCTATAAAATAAAATACCTCATTTACAAATCAAAGCGCTGATGATTATGTTGTGTGATTTACAGCTAATGTTATCTGGGCCTAGGCCTGCCATCACTTAAATTGCCGATTCCGGACAAAAACTTAAAAAAATCCGGACACATGAGTGAAATCGAGATTCTTTCCCAGACACCTTAAAAAAATGCTGATTTCATTTAAATTCTTAGCTTGTGAACGATTCATCTAACAATTATAATTGTCGCCTGGCACAGAGTGTCCGGGTTTTACCCGGACAATTTATGAAAATCCCGTCCGGACGCTCCCTGGACGCCCTATAAACTAGGATAAATCCGGGGAAACCCGGACGGATGGCAGCCCTATTTGGGCCTAAAATGTAAGTATTTAGTCTCAGTTGGTAAGATAACAACAGTAATTCTACCAACAGCAGCGAGTTTTTATTTAACGCCGAACATTAAAACCTTAGATCATTTATGATATAAGAAAACGCTAGTCAATTATAAGATGTCGTTAAATCTCGCTTTGTCGCCACAAGCCATTTTAACGTGATTGTGACAGCATGCCGCGGCATCGAGACTTAACGACATCTTATCATTGAATGGCGATGAATGATTTGGTTATAAAGCTATTTAGGGAAAAATAACAGTGTGTATAACAATAGTACTTAGATACTATTTTACTAGACACGTTACAAATGATTTATTAATCATTATTCTTATTTTGCATGGTTTATTACGAATCAAGCGGATATGGTCAAGCTAAACGCGTTTCATAACGCCCGAATTTGACATAAAATGCTCTGTAGTCGCATCGACTTGTGATGAGTGATAATAACCAACAATAATCTAAACTCAACACAAAATGTTAATAGATTTTTCAGCCTTCGTTTTTATTCACGGTTGAGACTACCTGTTTTAATGATAAAACGAAAAATGTTCTTGCTCAACTTTAATCGTAGATTGTACTCCCACAGTCCCACCGAATATGAACACTTCCTAAATGACAGAAGAACACTTTTTGCTAAATTGAAAACAAATATCTGTTAAAGAGGCCTTCAAGAATCTGTTAGAAAAGTTATAGTATATTTTGTATAGGTACACATTTAGAACTTTAACAATAAAAAAACTACATTGGGGTCATTTGGGGTTTCACTCGCATTCATGAAAATTTTGTCTATCAATTCTTGCATCGAAATTTGGAGAAAGGCACAAGAAATAAACAATTATGTACCTACGAATTTTAGACATTTAGAACATCACAATAAAATACATAAACATATTATTATCTATGAAACGTTAAACTGTGTTCGTTCAAAATATTAATGACAACACGTAAAACTTGAAAATGTTCTTGTTGCTACACTTCCTACCTATAACAATTGTAGGTATAACCTAACTGATAAAATGTTTCACACTATCTGTTTCACCGTACGCAAACGCATGAAAACAAACACAATTATGACATGAACGTAACGAGGTGCTCTGGCGCTGACGCACGCGAGCCACGATGGGATTTTACTAAAGTAATGTATATAACCTGTCGGCTGAGGCACAAGCCATCATTCCATATGAAGCTTCAGACGAACCGTCTCCTTGTTGTGAAAACCTGTGTGGCATATAAAAATATAAATTACTTTGACAGAATTCTGTAGTCTTCAGTGAAACATGGCTTTCAAATTCGGTAAGGATTGCATTTTAAAACTAATATTTTTTCGAAAAAATACGTATTATATATTTTATATTAACTGCCCCATGAGGTTTTAATCGGCCTACTTAATATAATAATAATATTTTTAAAATTTTAAACATTCTCTAAATACTTTATTTATTGTGTAAAAAATCTAAATATAAATAAACAAAAATAAAACAGCTCAGTAACTTTTTTCTCTTCTGTTTATCAATCGAGTTTCTTTTTTTTTTAGTAGCTGTTGATGAGCTCTATAGAAAGATTTTGGAAGCATTTTTGGCCTTTCTTTATTGTTAGATATCAATCCCTAAAGTCCTGCCTCACACTGTCTGACGTTGCAAACTTTCATACTACGGTATTTTTACCAAGTATCCTTGGTTGCCACTTAAGTAATATGAAAATATGTTTCTTCTAAAAAGTAACACGTCTTAATAATAACTAGAGATCCCGTGGTGGTCGAATTTCGTCCATGGTTTATTTCATTGGCCAATATTACTTGACCTGTCATTGTATAGACTTTTGTACCATGACAGGTCAAAATATATACTGGACACTCGTAGCTGTGTGTACCCGTTTTTGCATTTTTTAAACTATATAGCAAATATTGTTCAAAAATTTTAGCATTCATCACTTCTTCTCTGTATAAACTATAAGTGTGCTAAATTTCATACTCCTCCGTCCGCCCAATTTTCGTAAAAAGGGATCCAAAGTTTTTGCTTCACGTATTAATATATTGATAATAAACAATAAATTGTGTATTTTTACTTGCCATCCTCATTGTAAATTGATATAAAATAAAGTAAAATTACTTTAAAACTAGTAATTTAGAATCAATAATTTTATTTTTAATAAGATTATAACAGTCTATACAGTAAAACAACAGGTAAAAAGCTAAAACATATACTATGACGGTAACATACTCTTAACGAAGAATAGCCCCCATATTACGTAAGAAAGCGATAAGGTCGATGGCACTGTGCCAGATGCGCTCATTATACTATTGCACTCTCAAAGTGGTTTGGTATACTTCCTAAAACAATACCACAAGTGACTAGTATAGAATTACTGACAATGTGTGTTGAACAAAGATACCTTCGCCTGCCAAGGTCAAAAATGCCACTTTCTAACTCCTCATATCAATCATCACCTGATTATGATGATTATCAGAATGTCCGTTGCACTTTTGCTTTCATCATCATCACTTTTACTTTTACGTTTAACTGGTAGGATTATAGGGTCGTAGGAAACGTCGCCATATGCTTTAAGTATTTGAAAGCCAAGTTGGGAAACCTGATCCGCCAAATAAGCAACTCCTAAGAGAAGTTTCCCAACTCAGTGGGTGTAAACAGAACACGGTATTTCGTTAATAGGTACAGGTTAGAACACTTCTAGAGTCACCTACCAAGTCTTGTAACTGACAATTCAAAAGAATTTGAAGTTTATAGAAAGTATCATCCAAGTTTTTAATTCCTAGGACCATTTATTATCTACTTAATCCAAAAGTTAAATAAGTCTCATATAACGCTAAAGCTCGTTTCATACTATAAATTTGCATGCGCTAGATAGTACACTAGCTAGGGAGCAAACCAACGCATGAGACTGGAACGCTAACTACCTATAAATGCTAGTATATACATACAAAATTAGCACCACTCTAAGTCGCTTAGCGTTTTGTAAATTAGTTTATACAGAGTTTAATAACAACAACGATTATGATTTGACCATAGGAACGTTTTTCTTTCAGCAGCATTATTGGTCATGAGCGCACAGATCTGCGCCACATTGACAGACCCAGCATGCCCATGCACGAGAGAATACCGCCCATTGTGCGGCTCCGACGGAATCACGTACAACAACCCATGTCTTCTACGCTGCGCAGCCTCCACGTCAGGAAAAGAAATCAAAATAGTCAAGTCCGTTCCTTGCGATGCGTCAGTCCCAGAAATGGACAACTGTATATGTACGTACGATTACTCCCCAGTGTGCGGCAGTGATGGACAAACTTATCCAAATGAATGTGGCTTGAACTGTCGTAGATTAATATTTGACCAAACCTTGAAAGTTAAGCATTTTGGTCCTTGCGAAACTCTTCAAGAGCCTACTTGTGTCTGCACATTTTTGTATAAACCAGTGTGTGGAAGTGACGGTAAAACGTACAGTAACAAATGCCTTATGAATTGTGCTTCGAAGACTAACCCAAGGTTGAGGTTTGTACATGAGGGTGCTTGTGCTGACAGCGTGGCTGATAGCGTGAAGGTCAAAGATGTAAAGTAAAGTCGTCTTTATAATTGGAATGCATAAGGTGGAAATCACAAATGCATTTTCGAATCCTTAGCCAGACTGGACTGCTGTTTTTAAAATCCAGTTTACAAAATGTCAACTTAAGGGGGGAAGAATGGGAGACGTTAAATTGTGATATTAGTTTATGTTCAAGAATATAATTTACAACAAAAAAAAACGCCAAATCTTTAATGAACCTTTGTGAAACGTTTATTGTTTTAAATTAACTTTTAATATTATTGTTTGAGTTTATTAAAATATGTTATTTAAAATTTCACGACTGTTTGAATCAATTCTACAGATAAAAACCTCAAAATCAAGTTCCAGCCAAAGTAAAAGTACACTCACACTGGAATATTTCCTACAGTGAATAAGGCCATTCCGCTTTTGTTATCGCCAAGGTGCAAATAAGGAATAATAAAGTTTTGTTGATCGAGCTTATCATTCTCTGATCCGTTCCCCGATTAGTAAGTGGTTGGGGATAATAACCTAACCACTCCAGATGACATTACTCTTGACAAATAAATATATTTGTTAAGGTTCTCGATATTTTAGCATTTATTAAATATTTAAAATTCTGCGGAATTCTCGTCCTCAGGAATATCCTAAATGTTTAAAACTATGATATGACCCTTTCCTTTTGTGAGGTGACAGCCCGTAGGATCCCACGGGCTGTCACCTCACCGGGCTAATCGGTAAGGTGGTATATCGGACTCGAGCGAAGTATCCTGATTAGATAAGAGGAGCTGGTGGAAGTATTATACACGCTAACGACAAGGAAAAAGTATTTATTATTATACTACTACTGCAGCAACTTACTGCACCTTTTAAAAGAAAGGGTAACATTTTCCGCCATCATTTCATCATTATCATCAACTCCAGTATTGAACGTCCACTAATAAACATATACATACCTTTCCTAAAGACTTCTACAAAAGAACTATACGTATAAAGAGAGATAAACCCTATATATTAAACAAATAAAAATGAAATTCTGTACGTTTGTAAGCGCATCACTTGAAAACGGCTGCACCGATTTAACTAATTCTTTCTTTTATATATTAATAATAGTGCGAATAAGGGTTTTAGGAAAAGTGAGATATGTGAAGTTATTATTCTCTTTATTAACATCTATAAAACATGTAAATTACATTTTTAAATACATTATTATAATAAAATATATATTTAAAAATATAAAAAATAGTGTCCCACCGGTATCGAGTACAGGGACCAAGCTACCGGTGGTTAGGGTTCCAGAGACAGAAACCTCCTCACAATACGTGCCGTGTCAAGAAAGACCGCCATCTGCATCAGGCCCTTAATCCAGCTGTCTAACGTGAGCCTCTGAAGGTGTTGGTCAAGACTCTTCGCAATCAACCCATGGGCTGATAAGACTTTCGGCACAATGATCGCCGAATCCACATCCCACATGGTGACCACCTCGTGGGCCAAATCCAAATACTTCATTGGTTTTTCTTTTTCAGCCCTAAAGAGATTGTCGTCATGGGGAATGGTGATATCTACAATCATTGCTCGGCGCTCTAATCGGTTTATCACCACTATATCAGGCTTATTGGCAACAATATTCCTGTCAGTGATAATAGACCGTTCCCAGTAAAATGTTACACGACCATTTTCAAGAACTGGGTCGGGCACATACACATACATACATAGGTAATTCTATAGTCACAAGGTTATATTTAAGAGCAAGTTGCTGATGGACTATGCTGGCCACTTGGTTATGTCTGTGTAAGTACTCGATGTTGGCAAGATGAGAACAACCCGAAATTATATGCCTGAGGCTTTCTCCGGGACGATGACATGCCCGACAAATGTCAATCGTGCCGTCCTTCAGGATATGTTTCCGACAGTTGTTCGTCATAACAACTTCATCAGTAATTGCACAGAGTTATTATTATTATTCCTCCCGTATTGTGGCTCTTCTTGTACAGTCGTGGGGACCATTAATTTTGCAGTTTTGACTCGGTCGGTCCAAAGCATTGGTGACTTCCGCACGCTCTTGTCTGCATGCGCTTAGTCTTATCGGGCGGTGTAACTACAGTATGATATCTACACGTACACAAATATATACACGTTAAAATAAATAAATGAAGGCCGAAGTACTTAATATATTTTAATGTAAGTATAGTATTATAAACGTCTTCATTGTCAAGAAATTAGACATTTCCTACCTCTTAAAATTATATATCCATGAAAAGAATTTGCAAAAAAAAAAAATGGACACAAAGTGCGCTGAGACCCAGATCAATTATTATACAAATATTTATTCCAGATTTTTGAAGTGAAACTTCTTTAGAACCGTTGTGATTTGAAATTCAATGAAACAAAAAACTCACACTAAAAAGAGACAAACAAGACAATCATAAATAGGATTTAGCCTGCGAGAGAATTAGATAGAATAAAAGAATACTATGTTTCCTATATTCTTTGAAAAGAGGCTAGGATTTAGCCTGCTAGAGAAAACCTGCGCCTGCGTACTACGAAGCCTTCAGAAAATGCGTCAATGTCAACGTGGTGTCATTTTTGTGCATTTGCATATTAAAATTCGTTGGTTAATTAATTTATGTTAACCAACGAATCTCACATCTCAAATCAAATCGAATAACACATCTGTGTTAATTTGGCCAATAACTTTCATATAAATTATCTAAAATTAAATTTATTAACATTTGTAAATTATTTGTGTTGATTTCACTTTTTATTTCTCATTCTCTCGTAGGCTACTTTTCTGTAGTTTCACTTCTGCCGTGTGTGAATTGCACACACACACTTTTTTTACCACGTCGGTAGCAAACAAGCTTACGGCCCGCCTGATAGTAAACGGTTACCGTAGCCTATTGACGCCTGCAATTCCAGGGGACTGGCATACACGTTGTACACTCTTTAAAAACCTATACACTCCTTTCTTGAAGAACCCCATTCTGTAGTCCCTCGGGAAATCCTAGGCAGGGAGCCCACAGCCAGAGCGTTCGTGGGAGGAAATTCCTCTGGCACCGTACCTTGCGCAACCATTTAGCTTCAAAGGTGTGAATGTATAAATGTTTAGATTAGAATCGACGACGTGAATGCGCGACATTACGCAAAAAAAATGTCAATTCTTTTACATGGTCCTATACGATGCGCCACCTGCCTTCCAATACTTGACCTATAGGTACATACTTAGGTATCGTATTTTTTCTTAAAGTTATTAAGTTGGTACACCCCACTACGCCACAGAAGTTTAAATCCAAATCAAAACCATTTATTCCAATTAAACCAATAATAAGTATTTTTGAATTGTCAGGAGTAGGAGTCAGTCAGGCTAAGTCAGTCGTGAAGCTAGTTGCCTGTTCCAATACGTAGATCCTATGGAGAGGAACAGGCAAGAAATTCCAAAACACTCTTTTTCAAAATGTTTTTTACAAATTTCTGGTTACATCGCTTATAAGCGTAAATGAAATGTGAGGAGTGTGAGGACAATGTAACTATATAAAATTATTCTAAAATATAAATGAATTATCTTGGAATTATTTTTGAATTGCATAAATGTCAGAATAAAGAATACTCGCGTGGCAAACGGCAGTGAGAGCAGTCCGTCTCATAAACTAAAATATATGGTCCGTCTATCAAGAGGCGAGGCTTCGATAAAGAAAATACAAAAATCATAATATTTGTAAAGTGTGATATTGATCAGTTATCACTTATAATATAAGCAGTATTTCCTTCCAGCCGTTTCAATTGTCCTCCTCAGAAGAACGATATCCCTATCCCTTTACTTCACGATCAAAGTGGGAGGGTTTGTCGCACAAAGTGGGAGGCTTTGCAATATGGTTGTGGTTTTATGATTGTGCAGAACTATATGTATGTCGTCATAGTGTAAACAAAGAATATTTTTAACTTCAGAATGTAGTACGCACCAGTGACTCATAAAACTATTTCTCACAATTGTCTTACTTAAACGCGTCAAAATAAACACTATTGTTAAGTAAAAAGGCGCCGTAGCAGCAACGCGACACACCATGATTACGGCATGATTTTGCAGCTTAATCTTGAAACTCGATACACCTTGGGAAATAGTAAACTAAAGTAGTATAAAATCTGACAATCAAGACAAGTTATAATCAGCAGTTTACAGGTTTACAGTCAGCGGGCTTGTGCGGTTAATCCTCAACCTTTCGGTCGGCGAAGAGTCGATTGGAATATTTTGAAACTAAGTGTACTTTGTTGTTTTAATAATCCTACTAATATTATAAATGTGAAAGTCTGGATGGATGGATGGATGGATGGATGTTTGTTACTCTTTCACGCCAAAACTACTGAACCGATTGCAATATTGTGATGAAACTTGGAATGTAGATAGCTGGAGACCTGGATTAACGTATAGGGTACTTTTTATCCCGATATTCCCACGGGATTGAGACTTACGCGGGTGAAACCGCGGGGCACTACTAGTATGTTAATAAAGACATCTGAAAAATATTTCAAGAGTGCGTGACTTCACACAGTGTGCAAAATTTCATCAAAATCGGCTTAATATTTTTGAAGTTCACCACGAACAAGCAAAGTGACACGAAATTTTTATATATAATATAGACTAGCCACCAGGCCGCTTAATTAGAAAACATTGTGGAATACATATGTAGTATGGACAACCCACGCATGGAGCACAGAGTATATTTCATATAAATTGATATATAAGTGGGTGCCACAGTTACAATGGTGCTACAAAAACTTTCTGCTATCTACAGCTTGTTATTAGTTATGCTTCGATTCTATTAGTTGTATTTCCAAAGTTCGAGGATGGCCATCAGGAGTGATTCCAGCATCGAATTCTAACCTCCACCCTCCGTCAACCGACAACAAAATCACTGTAACTGCACTGTCACTAATTTATTCTAAAATACACTAATATTTGTTCGTTATTTTTTCATCCAAATAAAAACCTGTATTTTCCAATATACCATATTTTCTGAAATGCTATAAACAGAGTGTTAATTTTGAAACTGAAAATAAACTAATGTTATATCTGAAATTATTATATTCCTACAGCCGCCATCAGACACAAGCTGTACCTAACGACAGCAATCCTAGATATATATTCAGTGGTATAAATATTGCATTTGCTGTCATTATTTTGGCCGGCAGCATCGAGTTTAGTAAGTAAGGTTCCGTTTAAATTCAAGGTTAAAACAGTTTAAAAAAACCGGACAAGTGCGAGTCTGACTCGCGCGCCGAGGGTTTCCGTAAGCAAACAAACTTGTATGTAGATAGTACATCCATCTGAGGAATCAATTTCCGAAGATTTTTACCCGTCTTTTCCGGAAGACAAACTTAACTTTGCGGTTGCGATGTACGACAAAGTCAAGTTTCCAACCGCAAAATATAAGTTTGTAATCACAAAAACAATTTTTTTTATGTGATATAACAACAAATTAACGACTTTCAGATTTTTCCCTTTACTTGTGCCATCAGACCATGCTCCTTACCAAATTTCATAATTCTAGGTCAATGGGAATAATTATAGGTTTTGATTTACCTGAGAAATGTTCAAATTCCTTCAAATCTAAGTGGCCATATCTTTTGAATACGTTGACTTACGAGCTTGATATTTTTACAGCTTCAAGGGATCGCAGACTTATGTATTTCGTATTAATTTCAACTTGATGCGTCCATGGGTTCTTGAGAAAAAGGGTCTTGACAGACAGACAGACAGACGGACAACAAAGTGTTCCTTTAAGGATTCCTTTTTTTCCTTTTGAGGAGCGGAACCCTAAAAAAGAATCTAGATTTAACGACTAGGGTTGCCTTATACTCGTAAATGTATTTAAAAGCAAAACAGTTTAGAATATGTAAAATGTGGATAACTTTAAACTTCATTAAAGCGAAAGGTATTGAATTTTAAAGCTGGAGCTGGCCAGATACAAATAATAAAAAAAAAATTGTAAATATGTTTTTGGTCATGAATTAATGCGTACGGCCTTTGTCCTTTTAGGCAGACTTTTGTATGAATGCAGACGAATGAGACGGCATATTAATTTGTACATAAGACCTAGATAAAAAATAATACAAATATTTTTTATTAATCTCATTATTATTAGCAACAACCATCACCTACTAACAATTTATGAATTTGGAAAACAAAGCAGGTCCTCTTCTCTTTTGTTTAATTTTACAGACCCACTATGGAACCAATACGAATTTTTATAACCCCCTTAAATATTACTAAGTATTTTTATGTTAAAATTGCGGTCTGCGATAACCCTAAAGAAAAAATACTGGATATAAACGTTCTTATTTTATGACACAGCCTTCAAATCATTTTCGAACCTTGAGTGAGAAACATGGATTTAAATTTTAGTGAGTGCTTTTATTTGTTTTATTTTATTCGTTTGAAAAGTATAGGTACTATTCTTTTATAAAAAACAAAAAAACTGTAGTGTTCTGGGCGTTTAGTAAATTTTTCCGGTTGCTCATTTTAGTCTACTGTTTTTTTTATGGTATAGGGGGCAAACGAGCAGACGGGTCACCCGATGGTAAATGGCACAAGTGCGTTGCCGGCCTTTAAGGTGGGAGTAGGGGAAAGGGGGGAATAAGGGGCGAGGAAGAGTAAGAGGAAGAGGGAAGGGGTAGGGCCTCCGGTAACCTCACTCACTCGGCGAAAACCAATGAATTATTGCTTCACTGCCGGTTTTCACAAACGAACTGTTCCAAAAATATTTTTGAAAATTGGTAAACTGATTTTTTTATACTAGTTGACACGACAAACGTCCTGTAAAAAATAAGAATTTCGAAATAAAACAAATGCTCCTTGAAATTAAAATCTTAACAACAAACCTTACGTCAAAAATAAATGTTTAAGTAACTGACTGTCTGTGGTATGGTTTCTGAACCCAAAAAAGGTACTGTATTAAGCTAACCTATCTTTTTTACTTACAGAGGCACTACTGGTCATCGGTGCACAGATGTGCACCACATTGGCGGGTCCTACGTGTGTTTGTTCCAGGACCTTCTTACCAGTTTGTGGCTCAGATGGGAAGATGTACAACAACGACTGCCTCCTCGAGTGTGCTGCTGTCACCTCCAAGACAAAAATCACTATTTCTAAACCCGTTCCATGCGAGGAATCTTTACCAAAGGTGTCTTTACGCAGAATCTGTCTTTGCTCTATGGAGCAATCGCCAGTTTGTGGCAGTGACGGTCAAACTTACCGCAATGAGTGTGGATTAAATTGCCACAAAGCAAGATTTAACGAATTCCTGAGGGTTGAATATTCAGGTTTTTGTAAGACTGCTCTAGAACCTCCGTGTGTTTGTCCAGCATTTGCAAAGCCAGTGTGTGGAAGTGACGGAAATACATATGACAATGATTGCATGCTCAACTGTGCTACGAAGGAAAATTCAATGTTAAGGATTGCTTACAATGGAGCTTGTCGTGACAGAGTGAAGCCAGTGACATTTTCTTGACACGGTCTCTTTCATATTTGTCTTTTACGCCTTTGTCCAGTTACACCGAACAACTTTCTTTTGGTTTTTGAAGTTTATGCCTTGAGAATGGATTTTCATAAAAGGCGCCCGGTATGAAAAAAATATGAAGAGTAAAATTGAGTGATCAAAGGGCAGCGTAACGCTTTAACGCTTTGTTGTGCTTTATTGGAGTTTACTCCATAAGAAAGACGCTACTGTATAGCGTACAGAGAGAGAGACAGACAGAGAGAGAGAGAGAAGGAGAGAGAGAGACATAAACCTCCAGTAAATTATAAACTCGAGTCGTGCGTCGGAGCTAACACACACCTTTTTTTATACCACGTCGGTGGCAAACAAGCATACGGCCCGCCTGATGGTAAGCTGAAGCCGTAGCCTATGTAGGTTTGCAATTCCAGAGGATTGGGATTCATGTTTAACTGACTTCAAGAAAAGGAATATGTTAGGTGTTTTTATGAATGTTTCACTAAAGTATATATAGTGTAAATAGAGGGTAAATTGTTTTGATTCACGTTGTTGTTAATGGTCTGGTAACATTGAAGAGGCTTGACTGACATTCTTATAATGATATTGGTTGATATTAACAACTAGTAACATGCGAGCCGGGTATAGCATTTTTTTTTTCTATTGGAACTATCTTACATCATTTCTTTTGTGTGCGTGTGACTAAGAAAAGCGAAGAAAAAAGTAAAACAAAAATTAATAATATTGAACAATTTTTCCTTTCACAGAAATCAGTTGGTTCGCTTGTATTTACCTACGCAGAAAATCGCGTGTTTGAAGTCTTTTCAATTTTTTTATTTTTTTGTTTTTTGATGTGAAACATCTATAGCCGCACGTAAAACTGATTTCTGGCGTGGCGACGCATGCCGTGGCGACGCGTCGCCACGCTATATGATGGTATATATATACAGTCTATATGCAGTAGTGTGTACGGTGTGGCGACGCGTCGCCATGCGCATCGACTGTGCGATTCTCTCTTTTGATTCGACTTTTACAAAATAATGTCGATGTTTCACATCTGCCAGGCGTCCCGTGACGGCTCACATTTTTTTTATTTAATATTGTAGTTAATGCAATCTGTTTTGTAGTGGATTATACACATAAGCAAGTGTTCACTAGGCATAATTAATTTAAGAAAATATGTGAAATTTTTTATGACTGAATTTTGTAAGGTTGGTGTGAAGGAGAATAATTTAATGTTTTATTACTTTATTAAAAAATGTACAATAAGTGGAGAGGTTTATATATTTTTAGTATGAATGAATGAATGAAGTCTTTATTTGCGAGAACATGGGTACATTTGACAGATATAATAGAAAAAAATAGTTTCACCGTATTCAACTTTTCAGTTATGCAAATGTTTAACATGCAGTTTATACACACTTATGAAAAAAAAAAACAATATCAATGAGAATTAAATAAAATAATAACATAATAATTAAGTACACTATTATTATTACAATATTAAAATAGAGCTGTCATATTTTGTGAAATTACAATAGTTATGGAATAATTTTAAAAAATCATGATTCGATTGTAGAGAAAAATTAAATTACATTATAATAAATATGTACTTAGGATTGCGTTTGTACACATATCATATCTATTTGCAATGTAGTAGAGTTTGTAACTCTACGATGTGAAAGTGATGGCGATAAATCAATAAATTATAAGTCCATGTTCCTGTCATTTTTTTACATGCTTACCTATATATAGTTAAAACACTGGCTTAAGTAAAACGGAGAGCAAGGACCAAGTATTCTTTTAAATTACAAGTTAATATGTATTTAACTGACGAAATTGAATAATTTAGTTGTAAAAGGAATTTGCGACATTCGAACTGTATCTGCATCATACGCAGATGTGACGTACACACTCGTACACTCTTGTACATGTCAAAGTACTCAATGGCAGAACTTATAACAAAGAGCTGTAAGCACCTTGCTAAAGCCACTTTAAAAAGCGACTCTGGAAACTCTGTTATAAAGTGCAATCTAACTCGCATAATAATCCGTATGTAATATTATCATTTAACATCCGTAGCATGTTATGTGTGGTAGTTCTTTGGGTGAGTACGCGCTGTCTCGGTGATGTGCGACACGCGACACCTCACTGAATGGACCCAAGTATTTTTGAAAGAGTGAATTTCGAATGCAGATACCGCGTATAACATAATTCATCATTTTTAGCATATTATGCTAAAAATTATGAATTGAGATTTTAACCCTGACATCAAATAAACACAGCTCTGTAATATAGAAAACATATGTCAACATAAGTGTCAACGAACTCAGTCCTAACAATTACCGTTCATTCCTTAACACGCCCATGACACGGTAGATTTTGCTGTCAGTTTTGCCACAATCAAAACGGTGATTGACGAATAACCTATCGTCTAATGCAGTAATTGATTGCATGATGAGATTTTAATGTCAATATTATTTCATCAATCACCAACGAAGATCCGTCAATCATGACTTTTGGTAATGATTGACGTTTGCATGAGCGTCTAATGGACGCCTAAGTCTATGGACTAACGGGGAGGATGATGTAATTGGTAATTGGTCAAACCGTAAGAGAACTCAAAGGACCAGGTGCCACATTTCAGTTATTTTTAACCCCCGACGCAAAAAGAAGGGGTGTTATAAGTTTAACATGTGTATCTGTGTATTTGTGTCTTTCTGTGGCGTCATAGCTCCTAAACGATTTATATAGCTACGGATTTTGATTTGTTTTTTTTTTATCTGAAAGGTGACTTGATTGAGAGTGTTCTTAACCGGCAACGTACTTGTGACTCTTGAGCTGCAAGTGCCCATGAGCGACGGTAGCCACTTACCATCAGGTGACCCGTCTGCTCGTTTGCCCCTATAATATAAAAAAAACTATAATTCAAGAAAATGTGTTCAGCCCTTAGAAGATCATCAGCTCTTTTCTAATCGTTGATGGGAATTTTGAGTCGGGGGTGTTTAATTTTTTTTTAGAAAATAATATCCCAATGCCATCACCGGCCTCCTCCTATTATGAGAGGGGTTAGGCCAGAACCCACAACCTGGTCCACGGCAAATAGGATATTTGAGAACATTATAAATCACTCCGATATGCAGATTTCCTCACAATATCTTCTTTTACCAATTAAACATGACATGTTTTAGTGCGGGAACTTGGATCTAAAGAAAGTTCAACAGATAGATAGCCTTTTTAACCGACTTCAAAAAAGGAGGAGTTTCTCAAATCGACTGTATGTTTTTTTTTGTTTGTTACCTCAGAACTTTCGACTGGGTGAACCGATTTTGATGATTCTTTTTTTATTTGAAAGCTGGTGCTTCCCGTGTGGTCCAATTGTCCAGTTCTGACAATGGTATCTATGAGAAAACCATATATAAGTCTTTTATGGAATAGTTTTTTTTTGTTGAAGTCTGTTTTTTTTGAAAGAATTATGTTTGTAGAAATATTTGTACGTAAACGAGTATACCTAATGGCATAATTATGTCTACTAACAAAATGTAAATAGGAGTTCATTTTCCTCGTCTAAAACACAATGTTTAATTACATAGTGATTACCGAAAATAATACAAAACCTCAGAAATCTATTTGATCACTGAGTAAATAAAGTGACACTTCCTTGAATCTCAAATGTAGGTGGTATGCCCCAGTGACGGTCAAAACAAGTTCCCGCAAGTTTCGCGTCACAGTCGCGCTCGCGTCAAAATAAACAAAAATATTTGATGAACTCCGCGAAGAGGGGCACTGACACATGTTTGACACATCTTACACAGTTGGGGATTTACCGTACAAATACAACTTCTACGGATTTGGTAAATATCCAAATGATATATAAAACCTGTTGTTCAGGACAAAAGTCACTCCATCTAGGACTTCGGACGAACGAACTTCTTACAAAACTTTGATAACGTGTGATTTATATTAATTTGATATATAGTCCTGAATACTAGGAGACATGGCTTTTAAATATGGTAAGCGTTTATATTTGCTTTGCCTTTTCAGTAAGTACTAAAGAATTTAATTGTATTTTTAACGTTTGCTGTTTATATCGTTGGCAAAACAATCTATCAAAATTGTGCCTACGGATCTTCTTACCTATATGATTATAAATTTAATAGTAAGTATTCAATCTGTATTGTTCTTTTCCGGTATTACTACCGTGTGAATATCGAAGATATTCCGAGTTCAATTACCGGGAGGGATGTTGGGTTTTTCTAGATTTTTCTACCAAGTAATACTAACCGATATATGGCTCGTCATCTCGTTACATAGTACCTAACATAAGCATCTTTTACCATACGCCTCAGTCTACTGATTGAGCTCTTATATTTAATTTACATTGTACATAGTAGATATTTTTAAAGATATTATGTATTTTTATCGTTTACTTAAATAAATATTAATTTGATAACTTAATTAGTTTTAGATACATCTCGGCTAGTTAAAAATATTCTATTTATTCAGAACAGAAAATAGTGTACATACCATGATGAAACATTTAAAATTTCAATTTTTATTAATAATAATTTCAATGTAATCACATAATCAATGTGATATTCGATCTTAATTGAAGGCCAAATTTTAGCGGTTTTAATTACTAATCATTGCGTTTCTTTTGCACATAGAAAGGGTTATTGAAATTAGTCATTGTGTGTTGTAAAAAGAAACAAAATACATAAAAATATACCTTTGAAAATTCCATCCATTGATCCAAAAGAATCCAGTACCATCAGACGCTATAATATTAAAAATTCTAAACAAAGAGGTTTCAACAAACACCACAAGGCATTACCGAAGAAATCTACATCATTCAACCCATGTAAATAACGTGACATGATTGTTACAGGAACATTGTTAATCGTCGTTGCACACATCAGCACAACTTTTGCTCTTCCATCCTGTACTTGCACCAGAAACTTTCAACCGGTGTGTGGCTCCGATGGAAAGACATACAGCAATGAGTGCCTCTTCGAATGTGCTGCAACCAACTCAGAAACAAAAATCACAATTTCCAAACATGCTCCATGCGAGTTACTAGTTCCCGACACCTGCGTATGCACTTTAAATTACTTGCCCGTATGCGGCAATGATGGTCAAACCTACTCTAATGAGTGTCGATTAAATTGCCACAAAGCAAGATTCAATCAATTACTGAAAGTAGAGCATTCGGGTCCTTGCGGGATTTCTTCAGGACCTGTGAGTGTGTGCCCAGCGATTGACAGTCCAGTTTGTGGGAGTGACGGTAATACATATGGAAATGAATGCATGCTGAACGGAGCTGCGAGCAACATCCCAGGATTAAGAAGAGCGCATGACGGACGCTGTGATGATAGAGTAATGGTCAAAGATATTTAGATTTGGTACTCAGATTCCTTTAAATTAGTTATTCAATTGCTTAAGCTTAAGGTGTGGTGTGGTGAATATTTTTTCCAAACAAATTTTAGAGGGTGACTTGTTTGACGTGTATTGTCTTAAGTTTATCATAATATCCATTTTTATAGTTATAATAAATAGGTTTTACTTATATTGAATAGAAAAGTAAAACGGCTTTACAGTTGAGCCTACGAGGAGCCACATTTTAAACCTAATTTTAAAGTAACTTAAAACGATATATTCAAAAGATTGCAGACATTTTCAAAACATAATTAGTACCTACATTTTTTATAGCACTGAAGCGAAATAATTGATTTCTAAATAAGTGCGGTACAACTAACGAAACTATCAGACAGCTCCCTAGAATACATTAGATGCTTTTACTAACTAATTTTTTAATTGTTTAACTTATTCATGAAGTAGGTATGTTTAAAAACTTACTTTGTGAATAAGTAATGTTATAATGTAAACAGTTTAAGACGACTTATAAGAATAAACCTAATAAATTTGAAACACTAAATATTAAAAAAAATAGGCAGTCATGGGACTGCCGACAGAAGTGAAAACTTAAACGAAACGACGAACTTAAAACGTCACATTACCAGGTTGGTGGCATTAATTAATAAGGAGCTGACATAACTCAATGTTTAGATTAGCGCCTTCTAGTGGATCTATATATGTATTATTAGCGTGACGGTCACGAGTTCAGTGCTTTTTCCCCATAGCAAAAGTGCACAAACGTGCCTAAAGAAGTTTTCACTTCAAAAATGTAAGAAGAGAATTGAATGAAAATTGGATTAGAAGTACAAATTGTCATAATATGCTTTATGTTTTATGAATTAAGTATTTTCAAATTTAATCCTGTGTTCATGTATTAATGTTTTTGGTACTTTTAAATATTAAAATATTTTAAACTATAAATATCGTTTAACTTGACATAGGATATGTTTATTTATGGAAATATCCTCCATGTAATGTGCGAGTCTGACTCGTATACTAAAATTGCCAACCTATAATAATTGATTTTACAACTCTAATTTAATCTAAAATTGAAATATAACGTACTTCAATTTTTAAATCACAACAACTGTCATTAGTCGAATTTGGAACCGTACACAGTAAATACTCTTACGCCAAATAATGACCTGTAATGATTATAATAATTTAGTCGACAATTGTAGGTACTTTACACACACAGCTCTTATCAATATTATAGCCTGACCAGGAAAACAAAAAAGTCACCATGTTTCGGAAAACAAATGGAACTGATTTCGTTTAATGGCAAGAGTAACTTTAAAACGTCTGTGTCTGTCTGTGGCATCATAGATAACTATCACTAGGTACATATTATAAAACAAAGTCGCCCGCCGCGTCTGTCTGTCTGTCTGTCTGTCTGTTCGCGATAATCTGAAAAACTACCGAACGGATTTTCATGCGGTTTTCACTAATAGACAGAGTGATTTATGAGGAAGGTTTTGGTGTATAATTTGTACCCGTGGCAAGCTGGGGCGGGTTGATAGTTATAAATAAGTATGACTATACTTAGTGTTGCAATAAAAATGCAATTTAGGCACACCTAGACCAGGTAGCGACGCTATTATAGCTCCTATCTAAACTACATAGACTAACTAATAGTTGTGTATTATTTAAAAAAAACGGACTAGTGCGAGTTCCGTAAGCAAACAAACCTGTATGTAGATAGTACGTCCAGCTCGGGAATCTGTTCTCATGGCCGTATCCCTTGATTGGGTTGACTTAGAAGCTCGATTTTTCTATAGCTTCAAGGAACCGCAGACAAAAGTATTTGGTATTAATTTCAACTTGATGCGTTCACAGGTGCCTGAGAAAAAGGGTCTTGACAGACAGACAGACGGCCAACAAACTGATCCTACAAGGGTTCGTTTTTTGCTTTTGAGGAACGGAACCCCAAAAAGGCTACTTATAGAGTAAACCGAGAATTTATTTGCAAGCCTCGAACGACAAGACGCCCTCTGATGTGGGCGTATATTTCTCCATTTTGCAATTATGTTGTGATCGAATGCTCTGGGTCCAGATCGTCGTCCGATTGCTTGTTAAATTGTAACAAGCCCATTTCTCATATGGGTGAATATATTATTTTGTTTTATGGATGAATCCATTGTTAGGTAAAGGACGATTTGAATTAAAATATTTAGATATTAATACCTATAATATAAAACGCATATTGTCTTACCGCCATCGTTGCTACGATTTCAAGGTGAGAAGGTACTAGCTTTAAATGTTTTATTAACTTTATATTTGTATACATACGTACTACGACTATTTACATATTCTTAAGTATTCTGTGTTCAAAAACAATATTTTCATATCTCATTTAAGGATGAAAACTCACAGGACTTATTAAAAATCCGTACAAATCGCCCAAAGTTTACCTTTTGGTCTTGGCCATGACGCGCATAGAGGTTTGATGCTTCATTTGTTTTAATGGTAACTTTTTTAATTTATACATACATAGTTTTCTTTGAAATATAATGAATTGACGAATCCGGCTTTTTTAGTAGGTACTAAAAAGAACTAGTACTCTCCCATCTCGCAGAAGACGCACCAGGCGCCGGAGAGTGCAAGTGGATCTCCGGCCTCCATGAGCGCTTGCCTGGAGGCGACGGACAGGGTTATCCGGCGCCCTAGCAGAAGCAGGCCCGAGACGGTGGCGCCGTGTTCCGCGCGCGCCTCTCTTACTGATAGGGGATTAAATCCCCCACGACACAGTGGGGTCGCCTGTTGTTTAACAGGTGGCAAATCTGTCAGGGTTCACAGGGATTTCCTTGTAAGAGTGCACCTGACTGAGGCCCTGGTAATATGGACTGTGACGGAACACCGTGCGGTTTTAGTCGGTTCGAGTCCGACATACCACTTCACCCTCGGTGAGGTGATGACCCGTGGGGTTTCCACAGGGTTTCTACTTACAATTAATATATTTTATTAAATATAAAACATAAGTACATCTTTTAAATATAAAGCCCTTAATTAAAAACACCAACGATATAAAGTAATTTTGTTTATTTACTACCCGCGACGTTAAATACTTACTAATAACTCTTCATTTTGGAATTTTTTTTAAATAAATTTAATTTTAGAATTTTAATGCCATTCGTTAATTGACAGCCAACTTGCTGAGTTTTTAAAAGTTGGTGATTTTATGAATTGGTCCCATCTAACTCTTAGATGCTGAAACATCAACAACGTAGACGCAGCGACCAAAATAAAAAAGTGGTTCTGTTCCTGGCCCAAAGCAAGAGTGCGTGGAATTTCGCCGCCTTATCAATGGAACCCAAATTTAAGCCACTTACGTCTGCTATATTACTTGGCGATTTTTGATTTACCTATTGCTCCACCGTGCACGCTTTCACACTATTCGCTGCTTCTGTCGGTTTAATAACAGAAAACCCAGTTACCGGACATGGAAAATTCTTCCCACACCTTCATTTAAACACAATAGGTTGGCCACTTATTCGTATACGTTACCAATGAGGCATTGTACTTAGATATTGATTAATTACATAACGTAACGGTAGGTATTTGTTAGTTGTATTTGTTACCAAACATTGATAAGGAAAATACTTGTGTAAAAACACATACAGTAAACATGTTAAGCTGTAGTTATGTTTACTGCAACTCGCAATATTTATTTGCGCTAGATTCTTCTTTATGCTTACACATAATATTTAATAACTAGCTGACCCGCGCAACTTCGTCTGCGTTGGTAAATTTTCCCCGTTTTTGCAAAATTTTTCATTGATGCTCCGCTCCTATTGGTCGTAGCGTGATGTTATACATATAGCCTTTAACCTTCCTCGATAAATGAGCTATTCAACACTAAAATAATTTGTCAATTCGAACCAGGAGTTCCTGAGATTAAGACGACAAATAAACTCTTCAGCTTTATAATACTTCTAGTATAGATAATGTGTACATTTGATATTTTATTGTGTTCAACTTAAAACGTTATTATACTGTGTATATATTATTTATATTTTGTTAATAAAGTACACATACGTCATACATATATGTACTTTAACTCATATGTATGAGTGACATAGAAATATAACATTTCCCGTTCCTGGTTTTTGTATACGTACGTAGTATTAAGTATAGTAATGTTTATTTGTATTTCCTATTTATATCTCAAAGCTGTATAATGTTGTATTTGTATAGACGAGAATAAATATAATAATGATAATAAAAAATCCCACTAATATTATAAATGTGAAAGTTTGGATGGATGGATAGATGGATGTTTGTTACTCTTTCACGCAAAAACCACTGAACCGATTGCGATGAAACTTGGTATGTAGATAGCTGGAGACCTGGATTAACGCATAGGCTACTTTTTATTCCAATATTCCCACGGGATCGGGACTTACGCGGGTGATACCGCGGGGCGCTGCTAGTTATTACATAAAGTTAACATACAATTAGTAGAAAAACACACAGTTACTTCATTTATCAATAGTAATAGTATTATGGTAGTATGGCAGTCAATAATATATGGTCCCTGTTCTTCCGTACCCGTAGGGTAACCAACGGGACCGTATTACTAAGCCTCCGGTGTCTCATGATCCATAATAGGTAAACAGTTGAGATTTTCATAGACTGTGTGTTTCTGTTGCCGCTATAACAACAAACTTAATAAAAATAAATTAACCTTACTAGAAACGTGTTTTTTGGTAATAATTGCTCGATCTATATATGACAATGGCAACAAGTAAACGCGTTATTTCGTAGAGTAATTCTGTAATTTTCCAATATAATGTGGGACATTCTATGAATAGGCTACTAGTGCCGCTCAGCGTCAAAAGATGGCTTGCATCTCAATTTAGGTAATCGTAATGTACTATGACTTCCTCTACTCGACAATAGATGGCGCCCTCGGGTTAAATTTCCGTAACACTATTCTAGGCTGAGTAGTAAAGCATCTGATGCTTAATTATGTTTTATGAGAAATATAGTAGTTAATTGCATAAAATTTTGAAAGGTAACCGTACATGGAGTAAGTATACGAGCCATTGTTAACTTCAGTTTTGTTGCCAATTTTGTGAACTCTACTGTAACTCTCACCACTACTCATATTTAAATATTTTAAAAGTTAAACTGTGAATATGTCTTTATTAAAGATTTCCAAAAAATATTTTTTGTTTTAAACTGGTATCCACCTTTGACTTCGTCCTGACCTGCACTTCAGGTTCCATTATTTAAAAATATACTTTACTTGTACACCATAGTTACAGTACAAGTATCATACATACATGTGTCAGACAGATAATGTACAAAGGGCAGCCTTATTACTAGATGCAATCTCTTCCAGACAACCCTTAGATGGATCAAAATGATTCGGAGAAATTTAACGTAATTTCCCGTTCCTGATTTTTGTATACGTACCTACGTGGGATTGAGTAGAGTAATGTTTAAGTCGATTATCATACTGTAATTATTTGTATTTGTGATCGTTCGCGACTACCAGATGTCGCACCAATTCAGGTAAACGTTCGCCTCTGTACCATCTCGTGCAGTCTTATAACGAGAACATTAACGCTATTTATATTACGGCAACGCGTCCAAGTTTATTTAAAAACATCATAATACTAACCTTTAATACCTAATGAGTAACGTGATCACTTTATTACCCATTTTATCTGTTGTATTTTTTATTATTTTATTTGTTTATCTAATTTAAGTTAATTAGTATTAAGTTGTTCCTTAATATCTTATTAAAAAAATTGTTCCGTGAAGTCGGTTTACGGACGATAATTTTACATGATAACCAGTGGCGTAGCGTGCCTTGGAGGGGGGCCCTGTATCAAAATTAGTTGGGGGGCCCAAATGAAGAGTAAAGATTTCTCACAAAAGAAACAAAAATGCTTTAAACGGGGGAATCCCGCAATAACCGATATAGGATGTTTCTAAATTTTGGGCGCACGCCTAACCCGGGAAAAAAACCGGACGAGTATGAGCCTGACTCGCGCACCGAGGGTTCCGTAAGCAAACACACTTGTATACGTCCATCTCGGGAATCAATTCTCAAAGACCGTCTGTTTCGAAAGACAAACTTAACTTAGCGGTTGCGATGTACGACAAAGTGAACAATCCAACCGCAAAATATAACTTTGTAATCACAAATACTTTTTTTAATGTGATATAACAACAAATTAACGACTTTCGGATTTTTTCCTTCACTTGTGCTGTCAGCCTTTGCTTCTTACCAAATTTCATGATTCTAGGTAAATGGGAAGTACCCTAGTGATTTTCGACCCAAAACCTATAGGGTATTTCCGATTGACCTAGAATTGTCAATTTTGGTTAAAAGCAAGGTCTTACAGCACAAGTAAAGGGAAAAATAAAAAAGTTGAAAATTAAGATAAATTTTGGTACTTACAAGTTCGAAAATCTAAATTTGCCCATATCTTTTTATTGTGTTGACTCATGACCTTGATTTTTATACACCTAATAGGGGCTATAGACTTCAGTATTTGGTATAAATTTCAAGTTGCTAGGTCCATCCGTTCCTGAGAAAATCGGTGGTGACACACGGACAGACGGACAAGAGAGTGATCTTATAAGGGTTCCTTTTTTTACCGTTTGAGGTACGGTACCTTAAAAAGAGATTACTTTTTTGACTTTCGTCATTTCTGAAGTGGAAGCTCTATGGCACGTATGACAGTTTTTTTAAATGTTTTTTTCCCGGGAAGCACGAAATTAAGTGACATTGTGGATAACATTTTACTAAGTTTTGCTTACACACGTTAGGGGCCCCCGTAGCCCGGGGGCCCCGTACCATTGATACGGCTGATACGGCGGTAGCTACGCCCCTGATGATAATCTCATAAGAAAACACAATATAGCTACAAATTCCCGATATGATTTGGTTACGGGGTTCGCAAGTGAATGTGCTCGCTTTCCGTATCAGACGAAGTATCGTGGCAAGGTTCTTATATAAAATATGAATAATTCAACGGGTCAAAAATAAACATAGTGTATACTAGTACCTACTTAACTAATTGATAAAACATATCAGGTCTGCCAGATTCTTTAACTTTCTACAAAGTTTATATAACTCACTTATTATTAGAAAGTCGGGATACTGGATACAATGACAGTACAAAATACATCAAATGTTTATTTTTCAGCCACATACCATTGAACCACATAGGTAGTCAGTGACGTAATCAACAGGGCCATAAGGAAACATACACCAATTTATGCGCAAGAGTGCCATAAAGTATCGTGATTATAATTTTAAGTCCAGGAAGACATTTGGCTATGGCAGGGAGATCCCCTTGTTTTTTTTTCAAGTATCAAGGATTGCTTTGTTTTAATATTCCTCTACGACGCTAACAAAACACATCCAATTATATTAATCGCGATACTTCGAGACTGAAAAAAAGCATATACATAGTATAATTTATTTAAATATTGGTTGTCAATTGTGTTGTATTACTCTCTTGACTATAATTGACTAAATTTTCTTCATACAAAATGTAAACCTTGTACTCTTTGAAACAAGGTTTTATTTCAAATTTAAACAAGTAGGTAACATATGTCGCTATCGAAATAAGCAATTTATTTGTCGACTAAAGTCTGACACGCTTAAATAAACTTTAATACCACGTAGCGAGAGCCGCTATCCGTTGAATGCCATCTCTTTTGCTCTGTGTTTTTAGTAAGCGTCTTCGTAGGTGTCGATTAAAATAACGTCATCTTAGTTCGTTTTGAACAAGCTTTTATACGGCAATTATACGGCATTTGAATAAATGGGGACTCTCCAAGCGTGGAAATAAAGTTGAGTATATGTTGACAGGTTTTAGTGAAATTTAGTGGCGCTGAGAAATAGATGCCAGTAACAAATAGACCTTGTTACGAAGAAGACAAGGTTGATTTCATATAAAGAAATTAAGTCAGGTTTTAGTTTAGTCGAGTGTACAATAGAATCGGGACCATTGACGGCAACACGAAAACGGTTCTTAAAAGTTTCTTTTTTTCACCACACTGTGGCTCTCGTGTCGATTTGTGCTGCCACCTATAGTTCGTGCACGTTCCTTATTGTTGGTTAGCGCATCACTTGAAAACGGCTGGACCGTATAGCCTAAATTTTTTTTAAATGTTCGTAATTATCCAAATTAAGTTTTTAAAGCAAGCAAAATGGGGCAATTCAGAGCAAACTGGAAGTGTTTTTTTCCATGGAATTAAAATAAACAATTGAAATTCGACCAATAAAACATATTTAAAAATATCACCACTACTCGACGCTAGACGCTAAATTCACCACCAACACGGGCTCAATTCAAAATAACTAGAGATCGCGTGGTGGTCGAATTTCGACCATGGTTTATTTCATTGCCCAATATTACTTGACCTGTCATTGTTTACACTTTTGTACCATGACATGCCACAATATATACTGGACATTTATAGCTATATGTACCCGTTTATGCAATTTTTTTAACGTGATAGCAAATATTGTTTAAAAATGTTAGCTTTCTACACTTCTATATATAAACTGTAACTATTCCAAAATTCACGTTACTACGTTTGCGAAATTTTCTTAAAAACGAGTACAAAGAATTCTCTTCACGTAATAATATAATGATAAAACAAATATACATACATTGGTGAGCAACAGGGAAATAACACAGCTACAAAAGTACAATTGTCAGCCCCAAAACATTATTTAAACACAAGATTCCTACAACATCTTTCTTCTAGCTGCACATATGCTGCAAAAGCATAAATCTATACAGAACAGTAATTAGTTTTTCAGTTTTTCTGAAAAAAAAAGGTTTTTTGTGTTACCAGTTTAACAACGCGCAACTTCGTCTGCGTTTATAAATTTGCCCCATTTTTGCAACATTTTTTAGTGATGCTCCGCTCCTATTGGTCGTAGCGTGTTGTTATATAGCCTGTAGCCTTCCTCGATAAATGGGCTATCCAACAGAAAAATATTTTTTCAATTCGAACCCGTAGTTTCTGAGATAAGCGCGTTTAACCAAACAAACGAAATCTTCAGCTTTATAATATTAATATGAATCATACTTACATGGCGTCATAAGATTAAACATCAGCTTAAAACAGTACAAAACATTAATCAACAAAGAGTTGTTTAGACTGTGGCATTGTTCTGTCCACGATCTTGAACAAGACCGCGGGCGATTCTGCCGCCTCCGGTAAGTCATTACGTCAACCCTAACTAATACAATAAATGCCAATGTGAATGTGTTTGTCCTTTAGCTTTCAAGAATGACTACTCAACAGATCATCATGAAACTTGCATATACGTTGCCAGGGACACAAATAACTATAAATTTAAAACACCCCCAACTCGAAAATCCCTTCAACGATTACAAAATGCCTTACATCATTTTGGAAAAGAGCTGATACTCTTACACTGCTGGACCGATATTAACCAAACATAACTAAAAACCACCGCAAGGAAACTAGCTTTCAAATGAAAAAAAAACCGCATCGAAATCGGTTCATCCGTTTGAGAGCTACGATGGCACAGACACACACACACACAGACATCGACGTCAAACTTATAACACCAAGTCGTTTTTGCGTCGGGAGTTAAAAAATAACGCACCTTTATTCATAAACTGAATTAACTCAGAATTTCAATTTTGTGGGAAATCGCATTTAACGTTTGACATGTTTAGATTAGGTTAAAAAAAATCATTAAAAAAATAAATAGATGGGTTAGGTCAATTACAAAAATAGATATGTGCAGCGTAATTAATGAAGTATTAGAATGAGATAAAGAATAATTATACTATTTCAATCAAGAATACCTACACCTTAGAAAAGAGTTTAAAAAAAAAATCGTACTTATTTCACTAAAGATGTAATCTAATAATTTTTATGTAAACGAGTAATATGAAATATTGCAGTTTTATTAAAACTAGCAACGCCCTGCGGTTTCACCCGCGTAAAAAGTAGCCTATGTGTTAATTCAGGTCTCCAGCTATCTACATACCAAGTTTTATCGCAATCGGTCCAACCGTTTGCGCGTAAAGAAGTAACAAACATACACACACCATCACAAACTTTCGCCTTTATAATATTAGTGTGATGTGATTATCTTGTAAATTCGCACACAGGCATACATTTTCGAAGAAATATTCGTACTTAATACTTTCTTAATTTTAATTCTATAATATTAAATACTTATCTGATACTTAAATGACAAATTATTTTTATTTGCTATGTAGAGCTCTTGAATGGCTCATTACCATTACTGAATCGACATGAACGTCAATTTATGCGCGAGTCCTTTCGTAGTATCGAGTCGGCTATTTACATATTCTACTTACGAAGTCAATTCGGTTTTTGTTGAAAACTCGAAAAACCTTACATTTTGAATTAATTCAGTTTATGATTAAAGGTGCGATAAGGTAGGTACCTCACCTCTAAGAAAAACAGACAGTCGTAGGACTGCACGTCAGAAGTGAAAACATAACTTAACATAACATAACTGTATTTGCATATACATACACACACACACACATCTGTATATATATAATTAGGTTAAAAATAAAAAGTAGGCAATAACATATGTAAATGTATACATAGGGTACACTGGAAGTTCTGCGCTCCTGGCCGCTCATAAATGTTTGAATTTCGAATGTTATATCTGTATTTAAATTTAAGAAACTCGGCTCGGTCTTACAAATTTTCGATCAGGTCACGTGTCCTGGCGCGAGTTTAACATTTTTTACCCATCCCAAAAAGTGCACAACGCCGCTAAAGAAGTTTTCACTACAAAAAAATACTATTCCCGAGTAAGGTCGTTTCGTGGAATACCGACCTATTTAATAGTTTGAGGGAAAGGTAAATAACTTTTGAAACCCGGCGCAAAAGTTAGTTTTAAATAAAACCTATCGGTAACACAAATTACATATTGTTATGCTTCCAATGTTGAAGGTTTAGTAAGCTAACATTTTTGCGTCTATTATGAATTTGATGTGTCGCCTTAAACCAACAGAATTATCTTTTTGAGTATACAAGTCAACCGGCAAGTAATTACTACGTTTACAATACAATACAATGACTGACTAATATATTAGCAATATATATCCCATGTTATTATAATCGAAGAGCTGTGTAGAATAAAGATTACGAAGAGTTGTAAGCAACAAAGCCACCGATCGCCGATCGCCTTGCCATTGTTCCCAACACATCAACGTCTGTTATTCCGTCGAAGCGTGCGTTTCATATATTGGTCGTTTAATTTTATTACTTGAGGGATTATCGAAAGGAAACGAAGCGATAATACTGGGTCGATTAGTATGTAATGAGTGCCTATATAAAATAAAAGGGTACGCGCGATTGTTCATAGTGCATCGTCTGCGCCAATAAGTGTTACAATTGACGGTTCCGCTTAATAAAATAAAATAATAATGGATTCTAAAATCGGTAAGGATGTCGTTAAATTACCTATAAAATTATAACACACATATTCTTTTTTTTAATTTGGTGTCGATGGCTTTAGATGTCATGTAATGTATATTTGTTTTTTTTTTATTATAATTTATTTAAGGTTATTTATTTATACAGTAGTATTTCATATAAAAGTAGATGTACCTAGTGTTTTTTAATCAAATCAAATGGATTGTAATTTTAAAAATGTCCACATTAAAATATTTTTTCTGTTATTGAATTGAATCTATTTACATGGTTTCCTAGCATATTTTTGATTATTTTCTATCTTATAAAACAACTACAGTAGTAATAACTTTATTTTTTCAAAATGCCCTACATGTCTTAACGAAAATATATAAACGCAGTCTTAGCTGTAAATTGACACCATGGCTCGTTAATAGGTACTTATTCCATTAGATATACTTGTATCTTAGTTTCCGTGTTCCCCATACTTTGTAATGGTTAATACGTAAAACGTTGAAAAGAAATAAATGTATTTTTAACCGTTGGTGCCAGCAACAAACATTAGTCCCTACAAGCAGTAATAATTAGTGCTATAAATACATAAGGCTTCTAATTGTATCTGCTCTCTGCTAAAACAATCGGTAGGAATATGTCTTCCAGACACATAAATATTCTTAACTACTTTTTACAAACGCATTGAACGTCCATTGTGTTAAAATAGAACCTTCGCAAATATTCACCATAGATTAGGCATTAATTATCGATATCAGACACTCCCTATATTTTAATACTTATAAGTTTTACTTTGTATCAATATGTCTTCAATTTATTAGTTAATAATAAATATAAATTCAAAAAATAACTTAATACGCTTCATATGCGTCACGCCACCTAAAAAGGCTGGAAATTGTTTGTTGTGTAACATGTTTCAGGATGTCCAATATAGTTGATACAAAATAAATGAACATATGCGAATATGTCATTTCTAAGAGATATTTAATTAAGTAGGTATATTAATTCCCCGTCAATATCAATTAATTCATTGTTTTTCACGGACGTTGCAGGTCAAATTCGGAATTTGCATCTACGATCTTCGTATTTATTACCTGTACCAACTTTCTGTCCCACTCATTTGAGGTGCTTTGTTATGAAACCTGTCCTCTCTGGACTCGTTGCAGCTTCTGGCTAATGTTCTGCCGACGTGGGAGTGCCATATATTTTCAGCCTTTTTCTTGCTCAGTGTGCCTCTTTTAACTTAGCGAACAGTAATTAACACAGCAAAATTATGGCAGAACACCATCAACTAAATAATTCTTAAAAATAGTGCAGCGATGGAATTACCTATCCATTAAGTAGTCAGTACCTACATTTAAAACTGATACAATTTTTTTTCATCCGCAGTTTTCGTCCTCGCCATGATGGTAACCACAGCTATGTGCTATCGAAGCCCGTTATGCGCCTGCCCAAAAATATACTCACCCTTGTGCGCCATGATTCAAAATGAAAAGAAAAGTTTCAAAAATATCTGCGAATATGACTGCGAACACGATTATGTCACTCAGCAAGGAGGATCTGCCACCATACTGTATAAAGGATGGGAATGCAATTAAAAAAAAAACTCTGGACATGGTATTTACAGTAATGTCTATGGTATTTTGGAGGAGTACCTACTGTTTTTTTTTTATTAAATCATTTCTTACATAATCATAAGTTTGTTTCTTTTTTGTTTTGTTTGACCAAAAAAAAATGTTTTTAACTGCTAACTGCTTTTCCAGGCATACTTAAATAGCTAAAGGCTCGGAGGCACCACAGAAAAAGTAAAAAATGTAATTATTAGACAGTATATTATAATGCTAGCAGAATATCGGGATAAAAAGTTAAAAAGCTATCTACATACCAAGTTTCATCACAATCGGTTCAGTGGTTTTTTGCGTGAAAGAGTAACAAACATCCATCCATCCATCCATCAATCCATCCATCCATCCATCCATCCATCCATCCATCCATCCATCCATCCAAACTTTCACATTTATAATATTAGTGGGATAGTGGGATTAGTAGGATATGTTATGTAAAAATTGTGCAATTGCATAGTGATGTGGCCTCATTCATATCAAAGAGTGAGAGTGGCACACTGCACTATTTTATTTTCAACTAGCAACCCACCCCGGCTTCGTACGGGTAGCAGAGACATCTACAACAATCATCATCATATTTCAACCAATATACACAAAACCTTAACAAATTGTATATCTAAACTTTCGTCATGAATCGCTCTATCTAGTGGTGAAAACTGCATGAAAATCCGTTCAGTAGTTTTTGAGTTTATCGCGAACAGACAGACACGGCGGGGGACTTTGTTTTATAATATGTAGTGACGATTATTGACTCTTAAGTCAACATGAACTTAACTATGGGGCATCTACTGGTCAATAAAAGTCACTCCCACGACGAATGGTATGTTCCATCTCCTCCCCTACACCATTTTAACCTGTCATCGATTTACCTAGTAGGGGTATAACCCACTCTTAATTCAGCGTCAGTTGGAGCAGGTATTTAAAGTTTAATAAACAATATACATAATGTATAACAAACTCGCACGCAACCCGCCGGCTTCGCACGCGTAGCAGAGCATAAAACGCGTACATTTTTTGCTGTTATAGTTAATAAATGGTTTTAAAGGGAATAATTAGATTGTTTTCATATAGGTAACTCTATTGGTTTACGCGCACGCCAGTAAAGCTCTCAGTCGGATTGATTTTTTCCGACATCTTCAACAATAGTCGTCATATTTCACCAAATTTGTACAAAACCTTAAATGAATTATGCACATAAATCTTCCTCATCAATTACTCCATCCATTGGTGAAAACCATATGAAAATCTGTTTTCTACTTTTGAAGTTCATCGCGAACAGACAGACAGTCGCGATGGAGGAATTTGTATTATATTAATATGTAGTGATAGTGAAGATTCTTGGTTCATGTTCTCATCATTTTGCAGTGTACATAAACAGTACCCGACCCAGGTTAGGGCTGCCATCCGTCCGGGTTTCCCCGTATTTGTCCTAGTTTAGAGGGTGTCCGGGGTGCGTCCGGGCGGGGTTTTCAAAAAGTGTCCGGGTAAAACCCGGACTCTCTGTGCCAGGAGAAAATTATAATTAGGGAAAGAGTTTTGAAGTTTTTGTCCGGCGTCGGTAATTTAAGTGATGGCAGGCCTAAACCAGGTATAAGTTATTTAAACGACCACAGTTTTTGAGAACTCGACGATAGAAGGTGAAAAAATATTTAATAATCAATGAGTTCGTGATGAGTTTATTTATGTATCCAGGAGGTAGATTTAGGTAGGTATAGGCATCGCCCACGCCCATGCCGACGAGACGGCAGATGCCGCCCCTGACTTTAGCAAGCTTACGTAGTACTAAGATAATTTTGAGTCAATAAAATTTTTGATTTGTCCCCATTTTGCCTGCCAACAAATTTTGCCCGGGGCTAAAAGCTGGGTACGCCCACAGGTATAGGTATTACATAACTTAATACGGTATTAGTAGGGACCTACCACTCCGCTACATTTGCCCTTGTTACCTTCTAATTTGCTTCAGAAAAATGAGTTGACGCATAAGAAAAACATTTTTTAGTAAAACTGTTTACCATTCCGAATGTGAAAACTCGTATTTAAGGCATGCATCGTGGGATATTCAATAAAATGCAGGAGCGGGCTTCTCATACGTAGGTATAAGATTGATTGAAAAATAATGTTAGTTGTAAGTATACCTTAGATATTGTGATGTGAGTAGTTTTATGTAAAATTTAAACACTTATGATTATCGAGTGAGGCAATAAGGACGCAAATGCTTGAAATTTATCACAGTACTTAATTCCAGGGAATAATAATATTGCAGGTAAGTTAAAGATAAGAGTCTATTGCCTTTAAGATTACCTACAATCCTTACTAATATTATAAATGCGAAAGTAAATCTGTCTGTCTGTCGCGCTTTCACGCCAAAACTACTGAACCGTTTTAATGGAAAAGGACATAGGCTGCGAAAAAAGGGGTGTAAGGGGTTGAAAGCTGGGGATGAAAAATTTTATGGAAGTATCGTCATATTTAGAGCTAGAAGCTTGAAACTTATTTTTTGGGCTGTTGATTCGATATAAATACACTATTCCACGCGGACGAAGTCGCGGGCACAGCTAGTAGCAAATAAAGCAACCAACCGTCGCGTAATGCCAGATGTAGATCCGCAAATCGTTCGATGTGTCCCGCATGCTAAATTTTTCAACTCTACTGCACTATGCACAATGACAATGTCCTAAAGGGTTGAAAAGAGATGAAGTACAGAGCAAAGATGGATGAGGTGTTTGAAAATATTCAATAAACCGGAATATCATTAAAAAAACTGCTTGGCCATTGTACCTGTGTAGTACCTGCTATGCTTACCAGGGCAGGATGCGCCTACCGAAAGAGCAATATAGACGTCCGAAAAAACCTCATTGAAAGTGCTATCTGAAGAAGGTAAAATTAAAAAAAAACAAAACTTCTATGTTTTTCTAGGGATACATTTTAGAAATATATATCTTCAGTAAGTATTATTTACGAACTGTTAGAAACATTCTCACAACCACTGATATAAAATATGAAAATCACTAACTACAGTAACTGCCAAGTTGTTCGTACCACTATTCGCACTCAAGACAATGTTCTGAGCTTATTACTACCCTTTTTATAACCCCACTATTCATTAATATTTATCAATCGACCAATACCATTGCGTTACTGGTGTAACCAGTCAAAATAATGTCTATTAACTTATTCTTATTAAATAGTGAACTGTGTTATCATCTATTATAGTTTGTCCCTAATTTTAATAAAATAAATAAGAGTTTTTGATGTGGCGACGACAGAACAAAATTTCATAGGTACTTCGCATTCAACACCTTCGTCCCCTTTCCTCTACAATATGTCCCCCATTCAATATTTTCAGGAAAGTGCCCGCTTTCATAGTTCGTAGAAAATAACAAAAATACAATATGAAAAAAAAATATTTTAAACATTATCCTAACTAATAACGAAGAGTGAGTGGGCTTACCGGAGGCCCCTTCCCTCCTCCCCCCCTCTTCCACCCTTCCCCTACTCCCACCTTAAAGGCCGGCAACGCACTTGTGACTCCTGAGTTGCAGGTCCCTATGGGCGGCGGTAGTCATTTACACAGAGTGCATTGTTATATACTGAAAATCATTTACCATCAGGTAACCCGCTGCTCGTTTGCCCCCAATACCATAAAAAAAACGCTAGCGAAGCTGCGCTGCAACTGCTAGTTATAAATATAACACACATGCAACGTCGGTGACGCCTGCAATGATTCGCGTTCCGTCGCAGCACAAAAAATTACTATTGCTATACAGCTTGCATATCCAGACCGTTTAAAAAATGCCCAATATGAGTTGTCAATATAATAAAAACGATTGACCGGCGCTGTATGAATAATGTGCACACCTATTGGACAAAATAATAAAAATATTTGATAAGGGAACGTGCACGTACTATAAGTGGCAGCACAAAGCTGATGCATGAGACACCGTCTGGATTCCAGAAGAAACTTATTACACCTCTCATCGTGTTGTCATGATCAACTGGAATTATGTTGTTTATATTTTAGTATTAAATAAAATTATAAGAGGGGCTCGTGGCTAAGTGGTAACCGAGTAGTAAACATTACAAAGTTAAGTAATACTAGCCAGGTCAGTCTAGGATGGGTGACCATTCTTAACACATTAAGACCCCTCCATGCCTCAGAGATAGGGCTGCCATCCGTCCGGGTTTCCCCGGATTTGTCCTAGTTTAGAGAGTGTCCGAGGAGCGTCCGGGCGGGGTTTTCAAAAAGTGTCCGGGCAAAAACCCGGACACTGTGCCAAGGGAAAATTATAATTGTTAGATGAATCGTTAACAAGCTAAAAATTTAAATGGAATCAGCGTTTTTTTTAAGGTGTAAGGAAAGAATCTCGATTTCACCCTTGTGTCCGGATTTTTTTAAGTTTTTGTCCGGCGTTCGCAATTTAAGTGATGGCAGGCCTACTCAGAGAGCACGTTAAACCGTCGGTCCCAGGTGCCATACAAACATCTGTGACATTCGTTAGGTGTAGTTAGAGTCCTAAACAGTCCGACAACCTGGTATAACTACAGAACTTCGATATCGCCTAGTTGGTTTGTGGAGGTCTGATGGCAGTCGCTCCACGTAAAATATCAAAGTTCGGCCGTATTGTAGTTACACTGAAAGTAGACTCCAACTTATTTTAAATCAATACATATTTTAAAACAAAGTCCCCCGCCGCGTCTGTCTGTCTGTTCGCGATAAGCTGAAAAACTACTGAACGGATTTTAATGCGGTTTTCACTAATAGACAGAGTGATTCATGAGGAAGGTTTAGGTATATAATTTGTTAAGATTTTGTGTAAATTGGTTGAAATATGACGATAATTGTTGAAGATGTCTCTGCTACCCGTGCGAAGCCGGGGCGGGTTGCTAATTTATAATAATTTACAAATAATATTATCAGTAGGTACCTATCCTAAAAACTTTTCAAACTTATACTTACTTACTTACATATTTGTTTTCTCGTTTAGCACATAACCATGGCATGTGAGTAGGTACTATTGGATGGAAAATAATAGAAGTTTACACCAATCGATTTATTTCCATTTTTTGTGTTATGTGTTTGAGTATCCAATATACTATTGTTGTATATTGGATACTATCCAATATACAACAATACTTTTATTAAAATCAACTGTTATTTTCCACAAAAACTTTTAAATATTTTAGTTTTATAAATTTGCGGAATGTGAATGTAAATTAAGGTAGCGTAAAAGTTTCAGATTAGCTCCACTAGGTGGCAGACCTTTCGTGGGAATATGCACGTGCCTCCACAATAGCTTAAATGTTTTAATTTTTAGTCTTTGTTGCTATAGAAATATTGAAATGTGAATTTGCGTTATACAAATCCTTAATAATTAGTTTTATAAAAACACGTTTTTTTTTAACGCTCTCAAGGTTTCGTAGGCACTTACCATCAGGTGGGTCGCATGTTATACTTAATAGCGGAACATCGACCTGGACATTTCAATTGATTGACAAAACAATATGATTAACTAGATTGTTAGTAGAGGCGATTAATTTAACCTTAACGTACCAACCCATGAATGGAAAGCGCGCTCGCTTGCAGCCCGGACAGGTTCAAATATCTCAACTATTTGTTTTGTGTGCGGTGCGCCGTCACTCAGGGTGCACACTTAATGGTTACTATAAAAAAACCTATTGAATTTATAGCTAGGTATCATAATTTTTCTTGTAATATAGTTGCAGGGGACTGTTGCACAGACATCAAAACCACATATTACATAATGTTACACATTCATTTTTGTATAGTACATAGTATCGGCACTCTTATAAAATTATACTGCTTCAGTTTCCAGTAAAAATTAATACTATCTTTAGGTATCCAATGCCTATACTTAAAGTACCATGTGCCTATTACGAAGGTTATCTTGGCACTATAGACAATTAATTTAACCTTAACCAAACAACGTCACACGATATCACAAACATCACGATTTTTTCGTTAGATCTTAACTAAATACCAAAGCAAATTTTGTATCTAATTATATACCTAATTAAAAAACCCTGGCCATTAAATGGTAATTTAATCATCTAAAGGTAATGAAATAAAAGATAATTTGAACATCCATCTTTTATTAACATTATATAAATAAAAATGTAGCTACTAGGAAACCTCTAAAAGATATTATCACAGCAGATAATTATTGATGTACCTATTTTAATATTTCTTTTAACAAATGGTTTTTAAAGTCATCGTATGATTACATCAAGGCTTAAATTAGCAAACAAAAAGACAAAAATCACTTAAGTACCGTGGGTTTAATTTTTATTAATGCTATTACGAAAGTTATATCTTCTCAATGTCATCTCTATGCAGACGATTAGCAGTTATACGTGTACGTTACACCAGCAGGAAAGTGGCTCCTAGAGTCATCTATGAGTGAATCGTATAATTAGTGCGTAATCTGCTGTAAATGTACGCCGCATAAAAAAATTGTGAATTTGGTCGTGTTAGAAAAAAAAACGGAAAAAACGTTTACAGGCGCACATAGCAGGAAGCTTTAGCACAGCAGAAAAGTTTTTAGTACCTGTCATTCTCTCAAGCGTCTTAAATTTTTTTTTCCCTTTCAAACTAAAATCTCTCTTTTACAATCCTTTCTCCTTAAACTTCTCGACTATGCCGATGTCTCCTTTCTCGACACTACTGTAAAACTTTGGGATAAGCTAGAATGGTTGCAAAATCTATTTATCCGCTTCATGTGCAACTACTTATATAAATTTATTTATAAGGCCTATTTGGAAATAAATAAAGAATTTGAATTTGAATGTTTGGTCTAATGAAATATGATAAGTTTCAAAATTCCGAAAGGAACTCAAAGTTACCTATTAGGCGGCGTCGAGACTATTCTGTTCTTCACAATCCTACCTTTCCTGTATATCAGCGTGAGCACTTAAACTACCTTGTCACTCCTCATCAACTCGTTTACTATTTCTGCAGTACGTTAGTGGAATTTCCTTCCCCATTCGCAATAGCGTTTCTTTAAGCATTTTTTAGAGGAGACTTAAGGATTATTATGTTAGATGACTAAGTATATTTCTGGTTATCGAACCAGACTGATGTTTTATATATTATTTATATAATTTATAAATATTTATATTTATACTTATTCCTGTAGTATACATGTAGGTTTAGTTACTTTGCTTATATATGTATTTAGTTTTATATTTCTATATCAATTCGATAACGACTTGTAATCTCTACCTGCTATAAACCTAAAGCAGGTAGAGATTACAAGTCCAAAAACAACCACTGGAGTTCCCGCTGACCAACTCCCAAACTACAGGCAGCTATGAATAACCTACACTTACATGCGATTTCATGCGGTGAACCAACTTACTGGCCCACTGATCCAAGAAAAGTCCCGGATTTGGTAGACTTCAGTACCATAAAGGGGATTTCCGCAAACTCTTTTAAATGCACATCCTATGACCTCTTATCTGATCATAGTGTTGTCCTATTATTGGAGATTGCCCAGAATTTTTCACATGTAAAATCTACAACGAAACTACACGGACGCGGTACTAACTGGGACATGTTTCGTTCCTTGTTAGTGTCTTTATTTAATGCTAACTTGCCTTTTAAGACTAAAGAGGAACTTATGTTAGCTGTCGAACATATTAATGAGTGTGTTCAAAAGCTGCTTGGAATCCTGCCGCCAAAAAACACTTAAGGCCTGATTGCTCGAACCCTATTCAAGAACTAGTAGCCGAAAAAAGACGTACTCTACAATTACGGCAGTTCATCAGATTGTCTGCTGACAAAACAAAGGAGCGTCCTTGGCACGACTCTATCTTATTTTTACCTCGGACTTGCCTCAGACGGTGTTGTAATCGGCACCTTTGCTGATGAGACTGCAGCTTTAACCGCCCATGATGAACCGCCACAAGCAAGTAATATGCTCCAACGTTGCCTAGAAAATATAACGGAAGTGCTAGCTACTTGGCGAATAAAAGCAAACGAAACCAAGTCTGTCCAGGTGAATTTTACTATGAGACGCGAAACATGTCCACCTGTATCTCTCAATAGAGTTCGGATACCCCAAGCAAATGTAACTTTGGACTTTATCTAGACCTTCGCCTCACCTGGAAAAAACATATATTCACAAAACGGAAGGCGTTGGGAATCCACTTTTTCGATAACAAGTCACAGCTATCACTAGAAAACATATTGATTTTATATAAATGTATCCTCAAACCAATTTGGACTTATATAGTTAACCTATGGGATACCGCTTCCAATTCCATTACAGGGTGTAAGAAACACCGTACCGAATATTGAAATAGTGTAGTCAGACCATTATTCCGAGTCGAAAATCATTAGAATTTTCTGCCGTCAGCTGTCTGCCGCAATCAGCTGCTTCGATGGCGCCGAACGCTTAAGGTCATTCACTGTACCGCACAAAAAGAATACCGTATAGAATACATTGCGTAGCGCCAAATGAAACTAATGGTTATAAACCCTTAATCTCGGATTTTTATGATGAATTGAGTTTTGTATTGTGATAAGTATAAACAAAAAGAGGTTTTTGTAATTTTTCACGTAGCTCAAACTTACACGCTGTATAGAAATACTGCAGAGATTCCAGTAAAAAATGCTGAGGATAATCACTAATGTTCCTTGGTTCATAACAAATCAACAGCTACACCACAAACTTAACATCAGAACAGTCCAGGATGAAATAAAACACCCAATGCCTTCATATCGAAATTGACTTGACAATCATCCTAAGATGCTGGCCAAGCACCTAATGAATAGTAATACGACATTGAAAAGGCTGAAAAGAAAGGTCTCCAGAGATTTATGGGGAAAATGTTTGATTTTAAGACTAAATACAAAACAAAAGTAAATAAGCGATAAAACCGCTGATTGTAAAAGTATACAATGTTTCTCTTTTAAGTTGTAACTTTTTCTATGGTGTACAATAAAGAATATTATATTGTATTGTGTAAGAACCATAATAATTAATTTACTAATAAAGGGTAAATGTCGTTGTACTGACTGCCCTCCAGAACAATAACTAAATACATAATCATTTGCCAAATGTTCTCACAGAACAGATTGCAAAAACATACACAAAATAAAACATTATGTACACATGACTATGCCTCTTATTTCTCTTTAAAACCCTCTCTTCACTCGGCAAGATTTGCATGTAGAAAACTCTAACTATGGGTTAAAGTCACCTTTCTTCATACTTACTATACTATACATATATTATACATCTTTTGTATACAATAAAGAAAAATAAAGTACTTACATTAATAATTACTTTTTAAATATAATTTTTTTTGTAATTTATTTTTATGTAATTTAATCTTCATCATGTCCGTCAACACTCTATTTAAAGGTCAATATTATTTTTAATTTTCACACAATATGGGAACTGTTAAACCAAGTACTTATATCTTCTTCCTTTATTAATTAGTTGACTCTGGTGGAATCAAAACATTTAAAGTTACAAAAGTTATTAAAACTAACATTTTATTAAAGTTCTTCAATTTCAATTAAGTATTACTGTGTACTAGAAACTTACTTAACTAAATAATTTCAAGTATAGAGTACAGATTTCACCTGCACTCAAAGAATAACAATATTAAAATTTTAAATTGAACAATTCATATTCAAACTGAAAGTTATAAGTCTACAATTTAGAAGGCATTAAATCTTCTAGCAAATACACTTTTCTTGAAAAATCAACTTGATAAACATCTTGCGGCACAAAGCTTTGTAAAAAGAAATGTGTTATCAGGCCGGTGATACCCCAAATTCTATACTTACCACCATTAAATACTGGTATACTGACATTATTAAACTTAAAGCTAGCATGATTTGCTTTATCACATAACACTTTCATTGGAACTGTAAATATATCAGCAACTTCATTGACGTTTGGCTCTAATTTCTTCATATCTAAATTCTTCAGTTCCCCGACAACAGGTACGATCACGACATTGTTATCCCGTCCTTGTACTGGACTCATTTTAGTCCATATGTCAATTTCATCTGGCGAAAACCCTATCTCTTCTTGCGTTTCACGAATAGCTGTATCGTAAACACTTTCACCTGTGTCAATTTTGCCACCCGGAAATGATACTTGTCCTTTGTGACTAGATAAGTTAGCAGATCTTAAAGTATACAAGAGACACACTTCATTGTCAACAACACATAATGGTACCAAAACAGCTGCATTAATCTTGCGTTTCTGATCCCTTACAAACGATGGTAACTCACTTAACTTTGCTATACACTGTTCTCTAGAAGTATTAGACAAAAGAACTTGAGGTGTTAGAGACATGACAGCTTTGTAGAACTTGGAAATATTATTATTCATTTATTTCAAGATTATTTACTAGGAATAATATCAATATGCAAAAACCTTGACCTCAGGGCAAAGTACAAAATTGGTACAGAGCACAGAGAATTGAAATGGATGGAATAGAATACAAAACAAATCAAGACATGTCATTCTGTCACAAACATGATTCACATCATAAACTAAAATATATGATACCAAAGACTACAATAGTATAGGATTTATTTAACCCTGAAATAGACTGGCAACAAGCTGTCTTATGTTGGCGGAGGGCTGGAAGTAATTTTTTTAGTATTTTTTTTTTAATGAAAACTTCTTTAAGCTGCTCTGCACGTTTGTGCAGTTTTGTTATGGGGAAAAAGCACTGACCTCGTGACCGTCACGCTAATAATACATATATCAAAGAGCTACATAAATATAGATCCACTAAGTATCTAAACATTGAGTTCTGTCAGGTCAGGTCCTTGTTAATTAATGTCACCAACCTGCCAATGTGACGTTTTAAGTTCGTCGTTTCGTTTAAGTTTTCACTTCTTTTGGCAGTCCCATGAGTCCCATGACTGACTATTTTTTTTTTACTATTTCAACTGTTCGTTAGCTGTTCTTCATTGTTCGATCAAAATTTTTTTTTGATAGTCCGTCGTTTTTTTTTTTAATAAAATTAAAAAAATTTGCTCTCTTATGTGGGCGGGGAGAAGTCATTTTTTACTTTTTATTTGCTATTTCAATTGTTCGTTAACTGTTCTTCACTGTTCTATTAAAATTTTGTTTTGTTAGTTTAGTTAGTTTTTATTTTTTTATTTTTAAATAAAATATAATATTACCCTCAAGTTGGCGGGGGAAGAAGGATTTTACTATTTTTTATTGCTATTTCAATTTGTTAACTGTTCTTCATTGTTCTACCAACTTTTTTGTTTTGTTCGTTCTTAGTATTTTTTAATGAAGTAAAAAATAACCCTCAAGTTAGCACAAGTTCTATAGATTGTTGGAATTCTTTTTGCTATTTCAATTATTCGTTGACTATTCTTCATTGTTCTATCAACTTTTTTGTTTAGTTCGTTCTTAGTTCTTATTTAAAAAAAATAAAAATAAATTGACCCTGAAGTTAGCACCAGTTCTATAGATTTTTGATCTTTTTTTTTTTGCTACGCACTTCAATTATTATTGGTTAACTGTTCTTCATTGTTTTTGTTTGGAACGTCACTTTTACTCAAGAGTTGTACGTGAAACGATTGAAATTAAAAAACACAAAACTTTCAAACAGGAAGATGGTTTCAAATTATCTACAGCGTGGAATCCAATGATAAAAAACATGCCACCTCGCTTTTATGCGCAGTCGGGTGAACACCAAAATTAGGACACATCGGTTTGCTTACAAAATAGGGACACTATTAGTATATAATATATAAATATCGAAAACGTGCAGGGGTATGAAGAACCTTCTACCTCACAATCTCGACGAGGGAGGGCGTGCACCACTGAGCCAGTCAGCCTGTGACCACGGCCAGTGCAACCTGGTCGAAACGTCAGGCAATTCAGAGATATGGAATACCTTTTCGTGATAGCGTTAATTCCTGTGTAAATACATATAACTATATTTTTTTTTTTTATATATTATAGGTGGCAAACGAGCAGACCTGATGGTAAATGACTACTGTCGCCCATGGACACCTGCAACTCAATTATAATAATAATTATGTAAGGTTTTAAATAGCTTTAGTGACAAAATTTACCTACATTTCGACTCCCTTTCCTTACAGCTGTCAACACTTATTAATAGTACCTATATCAGAAACTTAATAATACTTCGAAAATTAAAAAAATATTTATTCTTAACTTATTAATATTATTCTTTTAAAATAAATTAAATTTAGGCTCTCCATTGTTGACTTAATTTAAACAAGTTGTGTTTAACTTTGGTATAAGGTTGGAATTCTTTTGTCACTAGATTTGTTATTTGATGTATGTTTTCCTTTTTTGTAAATTAGTAATTACTACACTGTATTCTTATGATTGCATGTATTATATTGAAAGTGTTTTGTATGTGTAAGTACTTAATTGTTATAAATAAAATAAAACCCGGGTACGTTTTGAAACGAACTCTGTGTAAGGTGAAAATTCGAATCGTTAACAAGCTATTTTATTAATAAATCTGCGTTTTAATTAAAAAAAATTAGGGAGTCCGGGAAAAAATTGCGATTTCACACATGTGTCAGGGGTTTTTTAAGTTTTTGTAAGACGTCGGTAATTTAAGTAATGGCAGGCCTACCCTGGTACGATAGCTGCCTAGGTTCAGGTTGTGAACACTGTTCCCTTCCCTATTGAGGGGCTGACTATCAGTGGAGAAACGTATATTGGGAATTAGTGAATTTACATATTTGATTAATATCTAAATTATAAATTAGTAATGGAAAATATAGAATGTAACGGTATATTAATCTTTATTAGAAACTATACGGTTTTACTCACGTTTGTACTTCGGGGACGCCCGACTAGTTTCGGATCCGATGGGGGCCCTTTTTCAAGGAGTGAAGCGTCCTGCCGAGACGGTGTTAGGCGACACCGTCGCCCCCGCCGTCGGGTCCGAAACTAGTCGGGCATCCCCGAAATACAAACGTGAGTAAAACCGTACAGTTTCTAATAAACATGAATACCACTCACGAAAGTTTTTATTGTAACATTTTATTTTTTGTTTTATGGCAATCGCAATGTAGCAGCGACGACGTCTAATTGTGAACGAATATATAGAAGATGGTTTCATACCAAGGAGACATCTCGTTGAACTATTCATCACTATTTTGTTGACTGTTCATTGTGCATCATCGAAGTTTAGTTAGAAACCTTTTTTTTTAGAAGGGCATAAACAAGAACGTTTATGTTTCGCACCAAATTATTTGGTCTTCAATTGGGACACAGCTATATTTTCAGATGAAAAAACCTTTAAGTCCAACCAAAAATCCCATGATCGGGCCATAATGGTGGTCTTCCCGATCATGGGGTTTGGCGTAGAGTTTTACAAAATATTGACGCCATCTAATCAATCAGTGAGTTTTTCAGACTGATTGGTGTGGTAATAAAAACTGAGCGACTGAGTCGGCCATCTAGGATCAGGCCCAGATACATGCTGTGGGTCTGAACCGGTACTAGGTCCGACTTGACCTCGAAAAAGGCGCGACTACGACGGCGAAAATCAAAGTAAGCTAACCTAACATGGCGGTCGGTGGGACACTTCACGTTCAACCGCGTTCCGCAGTTGAAAACTTTCCGTCAGTTTAAAATATCGCGTGATTGTTTAAAATAATAACTCTACACATCTCACACACGGCCGTCTGATCCCAAACTAGGCAGAGCCTGTACTATGGTAACCAGACTGCTGACAAACATACTTATGTATTATTATTTCTAAATACATACATATTATAGATAAATTACACCCAGACACAGAACAAATTATCGTGCTCATAGCACAATTATTTATCCTGGGTGGGAATCAAACCCACGTCCTCTGGCTTAGCAGTCAGGTTCACCAACCACTAGACCAACAGGCCAGTAAACAATAAAATAACGATGTTCATAATCTTACGGTGACATGTATATTACAGAGACGTCACAGACGTATAATAATATAATTATGTTACCTTACATACAGTTATAGTCGCGTTCCTATAATCAAGAAACGATTCGTTTTGCTTACGGACGGTAAAATTTTCGTTGAAAATTGAACGATAAGAATAAGACGTAAGACTGATAGCGGCGTCACATCGGTAGACGTAGACACAGAGAAGATCATCTCGTGCATTTTGAAATTAATGTACCTACATGAAAGCTAAAAAGACCAACCATAGACCGTTCGTGACCTTTTATACTTATTCATAAGTATTGTTATTTTTTTTCCAAAATAGTTTTACGCCTACACCCTCTTTGGAAACGGTTTTGACGTTGTTTCAATTGTGAGTACCTACCAGTACCTACATAAAGACAAAAGCCCATCTAGATGTCATGTGCTATAATTATCAAAATTGACAGCATATCTGAAATGTTACAGAAAAAAAATTAAGTTGCCTTACAATAGAAACTGTATGTGATATTAGGACAATTTTTAATTAAATTTTATGTAATGCACATTCATGGCGGACGTTAAAGTCCCAATAGTTTGTTTAAAAACCATATTTTCTCTCGCAGCCCGGGAACGATGTATGACAAATATAAAAAAAATTACAGTACCAAGATATGGAAAGGAACCTACAGAAAGTACAGCTGTATTAGTACCTATCTGCAAAATTGCTGACGTTCCATCTTTACTTTATACGGTTCGTTCTAATCAGCTTAAATCAAATAGCGGTGAAGTAGCATTCCCGGGTGGAAAAACTGAAGGTGGCGAGGATCCTGTACAGACAGCTCTGAGAGAGACTTTAAAAGTAATTGGACTACCTCAAAACAAAATAGAGGTCTGGGGTAAAGGCACATCTGTTCCAGGACGCAACAACAAAGTTTTGGTAACTCCAGTTATTGGTTCTATTGAAAGTCTACAGCACTCAGATTTAAAAATAGACACAAATGAAGTATCAGAGGTATTTACTATTCCAATTGAGATGCTCTGCGACTCAAAAAATCAATTTTATACCCAGTTTAGTAATGGTCAAGTCTTGCCAGTCTATGTTGTGGAAAACTATAAAATTTGGGGCATTACTGCCTACATTACACATGTTTTCTTGAGCAGCATATTGACCAAAGATCACTATAGAAATGATGGGATGAAAAAGAAAATATACCTTGACCCTATAAAAAGTACAACATAAAAGATTTCTTTCTCAAAAAATAGCACGTTTTTAATAAAAAAATCTGTTGTTAATTTATTGATTATTTTAAATAAAGTTTAAATCATTCTTAAGTGGGATTCTTCCTTTAAGTGGTCCAACAGCTGCTTGAATTTTAGCCAAATATCTTTTCTTTTAAACCATGGGCTTTAGAAGAATTGATTATCCAGGGGCTAGCCCTAGGTACCTAGTGCCCACCAAGTAGAGTAAAAAAAAGGCACAGCCATACCATCCTTTTTTCGAATGCCTGAATAATGTAAAAACAAAACTACTAGCAACTAGTGTGACGTGCCATCAAGTGGTTTCAGGGTTGAACCCACCCAGTACACTACCGTCATGAAACTATTTCTTAAACGTAGGTACAAGTATAGATGTAAAACAACCGATTAAAACGTTTTAAATAAAATGTTGCCGTTTTAAACCCCAAATAAATCGTTTTAAACGGTTGAAAATTCGCTCACAAAAATAAAAGAACTGTGTTTTACACTTCATTGTGGGCAATTTTTGGTTACCTGACGTCATGTTACGTTTTAATTAGTTTACAGAAAATCAATAGAAAGTACCTACCTACCTACCTACCTACATTACCTACTACACGAAAACTAAAGTATGTAGATATACCTACCTATACTTATTTATTATATTATATTACACACGCCACACAATGCCGTCCGTTTTACTTGCGCATGAAAGAGACAACGTTATGTCTTCAAGGACGTCGCGACGACGTCAACGAGAATGCGAGTGTGAGTTTGGTTTTAAACCGAATCAAATTATTTATATCGTTTGAAAACAATGAAAAAAATGTTATGTACCAATAGAGTTTTTATAACTTAGGTAGGTAATACCCTTTGATTATATCTAATCAAAGGTAATACCTACGCTTGGTCGGACGGACCAACTAGAACTAATCCCGCTAAGTATGGGATGTGATGGAGTACCTATAATCTTTACAGTTTATAGGTACTCCATCATATCCCTACCTCGGTAAAATCAAGAAAATGTAGTTATATGTAATTAAGAAAAACATAGTCATCAACACCAACCGTTTTAAATCGAAAAATAACGGTTTATTTCGGTTTTAAACGTTTTTTTTTTCGTTTTAAACGGACTGGTTTAATTGGTTTTAAACCGGCCTTACATCTATAGGAACAAGCATTTTACTATTGTTGAAGCGATTAATAAAAATACACAAGTATTACTTACATTACCACCAATTGTAGTCTCTAAAAGAAGTATGGGGTTAACTTGTATTTACAACATTGATTGATAGGTATCGGTGTAGTCACTCATAAAAATTAAAATAATAATCCTTGTATTATTCAGCAGTTTTATTGTATAAAAGCTAGACAATCACATTTACTTTTGGCAGTCGTCACAGACGGTCTAATACTAGGTACTTAATAAAAAGCAAGGCACAAGAAGCGTCTAGAAAATATATTATTCTCATTGGCCATAATTGAGCAGAAAAAAAAAAAAAAAAAAAAAAATTGTTTAGTAAAACTAAAAAACTTTATTAATGAACTGAATTAAAAACTAAAAACTGGTCGGTACCAAGTGCGAGTCGGACTCGCTCATGAAGGGTTCCGCACCATCGTACAATATTTAATACTATAAGCCAAAAAAAAAATACGCTTTTAGTAGGGGAGCCCCCTATAATTTATTTTTATTATTTGTTGTTATAGCGGCAACAGAAATACATCATTTATGAAAATTTCAACTGTCTAGCTATCACGTTTCATGAGATAGAGCCTGGTGACAGACAGACAGACGGACAGTGGAGTCTTAGTAATAGGGTCCCGTTTTTACATTTTGGGTACGGAACCTGCTGGCTCAATCATCAGACCATCGTTACTAATCCGTTGGATTCGACAAAACGAATGAAATGAGCCCAAAGTCGAGGGGTTTCCTAGTAGCCACTGAAGAGTTCCACTAACCTCTGGGCCTCATTATCAGATCAGCTTCAAGATGCCAAACTATAATATCGTCACCTGAACCACATATACATACGTTTAACTTCGATACGACAATTTTGGAAAAATGACTTTCAAGGTTTTTTTAGGTAGTCAGTTACCACCGCGACCCGTTCACCCACCAACTTCTCCCACTGGTGGGTGCAAGGGGAATACAAGCAAGTTAGCTAAGAAAAGCGTTTAGACAAAAAGAGAAACAGTTTACAAAAGTGAAGATGATGCGTAGGGATTTTCGGTAGGTAAAGGTAGAGAAAAGTGCGCTATGCGGTTTACACGTTATTTGTTAGTTTAAATCCGCAGTTTGTTGGGCATGCGGGATCTCGGTTAAGTTTATTGTTTTGATTCAAGTACATTTTCGGTGTATAATGTTCTATAATTATCTCAAACGACATTTCAAATTTGTGAAAACAAGCCTTTGATAAATTCACCAAAAACTTGCCGCAGAAGTTATTCCGGCGGCACTATTCTTCTTTTTTTGAATGGACGTACAGGAAAAAATGTTTTGTAGTAGATTGTAAGGAAAATTAAAATTTGTATAAAATACTCGGTGGATGCAGGACGCTTCCAACCGGTCTTCTTGGAAGTCATTAAGGGAGGCCTATGTCCAACAGTGGACGTCCTATGGCTGAAATGATGATAAAATACTCAAGATGCCCCTGCGATAACTTTCGGCGATTAGCTGGATGTTTTAAACGGTAACAAATTCATAGTGTGTAGAAAAATTATCAAGAATTTGTTTTGTCTGTGCAAATAAACGCCAAAGATACGGTATCATCTATCTATGCTAAACGGGTCATTGAAATTATAGGCTGTATTACTCTGTAAATATGCTGCAAATCAATCGACATTTTGAAGCTATATTGCAAAATATAGTAGTCCTTCCAGGAATTGAACCCTTAAATCCATGCAGTGGCAGTTAAACCCTTGCAAAATATTACCTTTTTTTTTTTTTTTTTGGGGAGGCGAAGGGGTCTGTCGGACTCTTACCGACTAAAAACCACCCCGGTGTTCCACTACTTGCCTATGATCAGGGGAGCGAGAATCGCTATTGCATTCTTCCGCAACCCCCGACAGGCATTGACCCGTCTCACCCTAGACGGGTCCCGTCACCCGGTGCGACCATCACCCGTCGGCCGCACTCCTCTGAGAGCGCACGCGGAACACTGCATGCTGCCTCTCGGGCCTGTATCTGTTCGGACGACGACTTCCCCAAAAAAGTTCGCCGCCCGCAGGCCAGTGCAAAATATTACCTTGCTGTCACTTAACTTGTATGTAACTGTCGTAATTAACTCCGAAATTACAAGTGAATCACTTAAAATTCATTTACTTTAAAACCGGACATATTAAGCTAATTTGAGCTTATATTCAATCCCCTTTTGTCAATATACACATCTTCAATTCTGCATAAGAACATAATAAAAACCAAAATGGAAATAAAAATAAATAAAATAAAACACAAAACAAAAAATAATATTATCCAGGTTTATTCCTTAACATTTAAATTATAATCTAGTAATTATTATTTTATACATTGTCCAATCAACATGATGGTTGTCTCTCGCCCTTGTTTCTCTTGTGTTTACATCAGCTAGAATTATTTAAAATTTGTTTGTATGACAACAAGTTTTCAAGACATTGAAGTGCCAATACGACTGTTTTATGCAAAAAAAAAGTTCTAAGCGACATGGATTGTTGTAACGTGTAAAAAGTGATGCGATTTCAGAAAGGAGAAAGTTTAATTACCTGCAATATCTCAGTATTATACTTGTTACATTGATTATAGTCACAAAAATATTTTTTAAATTGATCTTTAAAATGCAAGATGATCATATCATTATAATATGCACTTGAGAGTTGATCTCAATATTCTGAGTATCCCTAATCTGCGTCAACGAATTATATAGCTGACAAATTGTACCTCCACTTAATATGATACGATGATGAATGATAATCACTAATTTGTATAGCATTACGATTCGTGTTTATTTTTAGACCTGGCAACATAAAATAACTATGGATCCAGGAAGTCTTGCTACTTCATTATTGCAGGTATTTAAATAGCCTTCCCGAGTAATCTTTACGGAAAGGTTTTTGTTAGATGTCATCCAAATAAAGTGTATGGAAGGCTTGTTTGATACTTGCATTGATACAGCCTAAAATTAGACCTCGTGCTGTCTGTGTTTTTCTTGATGAGAAAAACAGACTATGAAACATGGTTTAATTTTTTTTTATTCTATTGTATATTTATAAATACTATTTCAATTTATGATATGACAAAAATAAAAAATAAGTACCTATGATAAAAAAAACTACCATTTTGGACTGGTAACATTTAGATAGGCAAGAGTGTTTACAAAGTGATCAGTTGTAAACAATGTTAAAAATGACAATAACAATAAGGCAGAGGCATTTTAAAATAAAATGGCGGCAAAACTGATCTCATTTAACCTAAAATTATACTAACAGGTTCAAAATAAATGAACGAAATTGAATACTGTGAACCGAACTTATAATCTATTGTGAATACAACAACATATCTTGGGCACTTGTTCGTTGTTTGAACACTGAATCTATACTAAAACTATGTTAAACTTGTATTTTTTTTTCATATACAGAAAGGTACACTGAAATTTGTTACGACTGATGCAATATCGTTTTAAAAAAACATTTTATTTGTTCAACTCCTCTGCCAAATACTTATAAATAGGTATCAGCGAAACAAAGTTGTTTGAATTTCAGAACCACTTCACATACAATGATGGCCACAAATACTTATTAAAATTTGCAAAAAAAACAGTTGTATACTGATAAGCGTTGACGATGTCATATAGTAAACACGATATTTCTTGTAAAATTATGTCCAAATACCTAATAAATAATCCACGACATCCTAAGCTTCCTCAACACGTATTCATATAACCTTAACGCCGATTGCACCAAACCATACATACAATCTCATAGATTTCCAATCTATCCTTATAGCAATGCTAAAAAAATCGAATCTATAGGTACAAAAATATGATTTTCACACTTGTTTAAGGTGGACACATTTGTCAAAATTACTCTGTCGCGTAAATAACTAAACTTTTTTTATTGACAATATAATTTTCAAAGTTTCACAAACTATTATAAACTAGAACTCCCGTATGTATGAATATAGTAATGCTGTTTAATTATATATACAAAATTCTATAACGTAGATAAAATTACGCTACGTCGTAATTTCTCGTAACGTAGATAAGGTCTTCGCCATAATATGACACTGGAATAATTGCCATGTAAAAAAAAACGAATGTAATAATTCCAATGTCACATTAACACCGAATAATTTTAACGTATCATGAGTACAAAACTGTGGATTCCAGTGTAAGGAAGGAGTTATAAAAATCTAGTCATAACGCCGCCGCGTCGCAAATTATACAGACTCATACATATTTTATATCAGCCCACACAAGAAGGTTGTAACACTGTATGTTCTTATTTCAAATCTTTATTTTATTAAATAATTGGATTAAGCCTGGTTGTTCAGGACAGATTAATAGACAAAATCGATACTTTTTATTACTTTAGTTATTATTGATTTAGTATTTTACGAATTCCGAACTTACATCGTAAACTGCTCAATAGCGAAAAATAATCATGGCCACTGATGATCTAGTTCTTAAAAATAGTAAAGACTAATTTACAGAAATTCCTTCGTTGTGTAGTCAGTTACAAAACAGTGTTCAATTTTGGCAATTTTATGCAAAAATATCGTCCCTGTCAGGTAATGGTGGTATAATTTTGAATTTTAACCGCCTACATCTATTGTACCAAGGCTCACGTTACGCCATTGGAGTTTACTCGGCGTTACTGAGCTCGCTCACGTCGATAGGGATCGACGTTGTGAACGTCGGCGTCTCGAGTTCTTCGTGTTTCTTCATTTTCAGCGCCTATAACCACAAGTTTGTAAATTAAAATCAATCCAATCAGGCTCTTTGTAGGTGATTTAGACGAAAATAAGTATGTTCTGTTAAATTATTTACGACGACAAGGTAGATGAAATACAAAAGTGACAAGGGCTCTCCAAATAATTTACTTTGTACTATTGTGTATTTTATGGAATTCTACGTTATAATAGCAGCTCTGTTGATACCGAAGCTTACACATGATTAAATGTAATAATCTCAGTATTTTCATATACATTGAAGTTGATATACTATGAAAACTATTCACTAAAAATGAGATTTTCTTTACATATTTTTTCAAATTTCTAGAGGCAAGTTTCTTTTTTACTATACAAGTCATCACCAAGTGTAGATAGAGAAGAAAGTATTCAACAACAAGCTAGTATAACGTTAGTTCTTATTAAACGCCATACGAAAAAGAAAATTGATTATGATTCTCATAGGGTGCTTGCTGTTTTAGCACTTGTCACTTTAGGAATGTTGCCTGTTTATTTTTGGCACAGTGTAATTTATAAAGAAAACTGTTATTTGTTTAGGTTTTCAGCGCTTTGATCTTAATTAAACTTCAAACATATAACCAAGGTAGTTTTAAGGAGGTACATCTCGCTATTAAATAGTACCTAAAACAAGACAAATACCGAGTGACAGCCCCCGAAATAATTTATCTCTTAATCTTCCCCATAAAAAAAATATATTTTTTTAAATTAGTTTTAGTTAAATATACTGAAAAATATTAAAATTTGTTAATATATTAAAAAAAAACAACATTAACCACAACCTTCACACACCAACACAGCCAGAATATTATTGTTTGCCCATGGAGTTTTTATTCTGACCCATAAAGTTAATGTGAATATTGACAAAATCGTGTTAAGAGGCCCAAAGCATAGATTTGTTGAATATGATAGATGCTTAGTTATTTTAAAAAAGTTACTCATTTTAAAACACATGATTTAAGTGCGCGTGAAGTTATTGTGAAACGACCGGGCGAAGTATTTTTTTTGATTGGAGAATAGAAATGGTGTTCCTTTTCAAACTTTTTAAATGATTTATTAAAATCAAGTTATATAAGGTGTGAAAGGTACTTTAAAATTCGAATTTCATTATGTATGCCTAATTGTGATTATGGTAATTAATACGATCATATATTTTTTAAATATTATTAAATTATAGATGAGTGATATTATTTAAATTGGTTAGATTTAAATTAGTGCAAAATCGTATAAAGATCGCGTTTTGGCAAGTTATTTTCCATTCTATATAAAATTCAGATTTGTGTAAGCGTTAATAAAATGTTTTTTTTTATTAAACAATGTTCGATACTCAAAAATCGACTAAGGTTGTCCAAATATACTTAGTCAACTTTTATTGATCCAATGTTTGTGTTCGACAAATAAAAACCAACAAGAAGTTAAGACGATAGCGATTGCAAAATATGATTATGAGACATCGAAATGCGACCAGAATGTTCTACCGAATGATTTTGTGTTCAAATAATGCAATGTTATGGCGGCCATGACAGTGACGTCACGATATGACTCCCGGGACATACCGTTTGCGTGGATATCTCTTTCCGTTGTAGTGTCGGCGTGGGCGACAGCACCAAACCTTTCGCCGATAACTGAAGGCGATAGTATTAGATACAGAATATAGAAAGAACCCAAAATACGTACATAAATCTACTTACACACAATTATATAAGGAGAAAGAAATACAGGTATATGTATATAACTTGGAAATAAAACCATTGATAAGCAATCTACACCGTAAATTTGTAGGGTTTGGCTAATAAACGATTACCAAATAGTAAGAACCCCATAAATCGACTAAAAGTACTAAGAGACTGGTCCCGCACTATTGATAAGACATGATCCAAAGGTGAGTAATACTGTCATAAGTGTCGTTGTTCGTCAAAAATTTTCTATACAACCTTTTACACTGGTCCATATTACAGTTCTCTCTTCCATGTAGCTAAAGGTAAAAGCGAGGGTTTGCAAAACCCTCACTTGACTATTATAGGAGACTACTTTAGGGTGGACTAGTAAATCTTTGCAACATAATATATTGCTTTGTATTCAATAGAAATCCATAAATTTAAAACTCGACGAGCTTACTAAATGTTGGACTTTGGACGAAAGAACGATAAGTATCACAGAATCACTCATCTAAGGAATGAGTTTAGGGGAACAGGTAATACTGTACCTGTTGCAGTTTGTAGTGGTTGATGATGTCCTGGTCAGCGGGGCAGCTTTGGGTGAAGGCGTCCAGCTGATACATGTGGTACATGTAACGCCACAGGGCGCGGAAACTCGTCTGTAATACAACAAGAATCATGAGAGAAAATTAATTAACTAGCTAAGGATTCGTCCAACAAACCCACTTAACATTTCTTGATGACCACTTAAGAAGGGATCAAATCCTAAGAATATTATAAACGTGAAAGTTTGTGAGGATGTATGGCTATGAGGATGTATGAATTTGTGAATGTATGAATTTGTGGATGTATGAATTTGTGGATGTATGGATTTGTGGATGTTTGTTACTCTTTCACGCAAAAACGACTGAACCGATAGCGATAAAACTTGGTATGTAGATAGCTGGAGACCTGGATTAACACATAGGCTACTTTTTATCCCGATATTCCTACGACATCGGGACTTACGTGGGTGAAACAACGAGGCGCAGCAAGTTAAAAATAAATAAATAATAACCATACATACATTCACTAACGCCTGTAGCCCCGAAGTGATAGGCAAAGGTGTATTAGTAGGCAAAAATAATAAATAGTGAACTAAAAGATCGAATCATGATGATAACAAATACAACATACAATCAAATATGAGAAATACTCGCAGCTCGTATTTATCAGGAATTGCAGCAGTAAAACTTGCATGTGAGGGCTCCAACAGCAATCTTTATCTGCCCATGTTACATTGTTTGATCTTTTTAATTCGCTTTTTATGAAGAAAGGTTTTTAATTCATTACTGTATTATACATACATAAACTTAGTATACTAGCGTAATAGACGAATAATCTGTGTGTGTGAGATACCTAGCCTTATCACAGAATACATAATAGTACAGGTACAGAAGTCCCACTTGGCCAAATCATTTAAATAAATAGCGACTCTTGCTCGGACACAATAAAGTCGCAATTCAGGCCGCACAGCTAGAACTTGCCTCTATTTCATTCGCGTATTCTTTTTAAGAATTAATTCATCTGAACATTTAATTACCAGTAAGTTATGTGAATATTACTCTATTTTTTGTGAACAAATAAATTTAGGCTAGGTACTAATAACTCGATAGTCTAGATACGAACGAATGACGCGACATAGCGCGGGAGTGAGCATCGAACTAATGTGCCAGCCGGCGCGCGGCAGCCCACTGAATTTTAGCAGGATTAGTCGACTTCGCCGTGTACTTGTAGCTTTATACCTACACTGCGGAGTGGTACTGACTGACTACATTGAAAGTAGTCCACTTTCAATGTATGTATTTTCGTAGATTTTAAACACAAAATTATTTTGTATTGTAACTAATAAATGGAGTTTGAGACAACTTTACTCCTTATAAGAATACAATTCGCAGACTTTCGCCTTTATAATATTAGTAAGATATAAATACTGACCGGTATTTCAAAGTCGACAAAATATTTCCCGGCGACGCGGATATGCTGCAGCCGCGGCATCAGCTCGCAGTCGAAACAGCACATTGTGTCGCCCGTTAAGAACCTGGAACGGAACATACATATATTTTTTTTAACCCAAAGTGGTTACAAACAGCCCCACTGTGCAGGTACCCTATAGAACCCTGGCATCTACTACAAGTGCACTAAGAGTTTAGCGACAGTGTACACCTTACCTTCAATTAGAATTTGGTTTTATAATGCTATGTAATTTAAAAGATTACATAGCAGGTAAAGTGAACGCTTCCACAGACAAAGAATGTTTATTTCCTCTTTTTGACCGCGTACCGTAACAAGGCTAGGTGTATTTACGTCATAAATGTAACGTTTGTAGTCTTGACACATGTACGGACGCTGCTCATGATTTGGTAAATACAATTTACCTGGATTTTTTAAACTTTTCTTGAAGTTACAGGTACATTAAAGGGAAGTTTGAGCACATGTCGAAAAAGAAAACAATCAGGATGGATTAGCGAAGTATACGGTCATAGTGTATGAAAAACGATTTAAGTTAGCTAAGTTCAAAAATAGTTCCTTTGGAATCGACCTTTGGAGAAAGGAACTCGGTGTCTGGATGGCGGTTTGACGTGAGCATTAGATTGAGTAAATCGGCGGTATCCAGATGGGATACTCTATGGGCGGTCCACTCAGGTGCTGCTTAAAAATGCGATAATGAGGGTCCAACGGTCCACTGAAAGGCACTTAAATCGCAAAAGCTAAAATAAAGAAAAGAAACAAAGGTGAAATGACCTAGTCCCCCGGCGCTCTAGAAGCCCATCGATGCGTGCGAGATGCGAGCGTAGCGCTGCGGACTTCTGCTCATCCTTGCGCACGAGCACCAGCTTCAACTTAGAGTACAGATTCTCGATCAGAGATGCCACTTCCTTGTCCTGGAACATAACAGTAACAGTAAGATCAATTCCTTGTATGCCTCCCATCAAATATTTGGTCTATGGGAGCCGAAACCAAGATTTTTGAGTAGGTGACAACTTTCAGGTGAAAGGAGATGATAGTTGTCTAGTTGACACATTTACCAAGCCATAAACTTGACTTATCAGGCACTGAACGATGTAAAACGAATTTCGGCGTTGCTAAGGGCAGCTCATCACCCAAGACTAGGGGGTAAGTGGTCATGGCAGGATTAACACAAGGTTTCAAAAACCACGGTGAGGTTGTTTGTCGTAAGTTGTGTTAACAGGATTTGTCAAGACTTTAGTTGGAATTCTTCTTCTCTAGGTCATACATACTCTAGAAATACTGTTTGGTTTTAATCGATTCAAGTCCGAAAAAACCGCTTCCCTATGCCCTGGATTCCTTAATATAGTTCGAACCTATATGCAATTCTTCATGAGTTTCACTTTTATTAATTTTATGACTCACATCTTTAACACTTTTCGAAAGTGATAACCGATACAATCTTATCTATTACTTCAATAGGTACAGTTACAGGGCGAGGCTTATAGCACCAACACTCACCTCACTTGTCATTGGTATGCTTTTTCAGGATGACTGAATAAAACGAATTGTATAAAATGCTAGAACAGTCGTTCTAACAATTCAAAGCTGATTATTAAAAGAATCACGATCGGGGTCAGGTCTTAGAGCAATAAAAACCGGTTTTAGTGCAGACAGATAAACGGTATTTTATACCGTATTGTTGCCAACAGTTTTGTGAAAAACTGTTTATTCGAAGTGTGGTTTTCAGAATGACTATTAGCTGAAAAATTATTAAAAATATTTTAGGAAAAAAATTATTACATGGGATCGGGTATACCCTGTAAAGAAAGTCTCTGACAACCTCTGCAGACCAAACCGTCGAATGTCGTCATGGATGATTTGTCCCCCTGGGTCAAACGCTGAGTATACGTATGACGACCCCAGTTGACTTACCTTCTGACAATATTAATTTTTGCTTCTTACTTAAAAGAAAATATTCACCTGTACAAATAGGTTGTGTCCACCCGGCACAGACTTCATGATGTGCCGTTCAATCTTCTCATTCTCCAATATGGCAAGTCCATTATCAATCAGTATTGGCGGATGCGTCGCTTCGAAGTTGGTGCGGAAGTCTGGTGGTGGCTTCTGCATATCTACTGTTGTCACCTGGAATTACAGCACGGAAAATGATTAGGTATGTTAATAATTACATGACAGTGCGATGTTGATCTTGAAAAATTTCATTTTTATGTGCGTTTGGGATTTCTAACGGATTTTCACAACCAGTGCGGTTTCAAAACACGTGGTGTACCATACTGTACTCATAAACGGAAGGGAATTCCTCTCCTAGGTGGGAATAGTCATGAAATGGTTATAAAATCTTCAAACCAAAAAACAGATGCATTTAAACTTAGTTGGAATGCATAGATAGATGTAAATTTATTTTGATAATAAATTGCTACCCGGAACGCTTACAAAGGCATAAACCAATGCATAAAGATCCTAGATCAGCAACGCATTGTCGCATCGTGGCCACACCACGTTTATTTGCTATTGCTAATAATAAAAAAAACCCATATTTACTATAGTACGTGCCTACCCACTTTAAATTTTTTCTTTACATATTTTTAAATTAACAAAAGTACCAAGAATTTTACAAAGAGACAGTTACAACCAATAATAATGCTAATGATTTTTTTTTTGCAAATAAATGTTGCTGCAATGAGAATGATAATTAGAGAATAGAGAAAAAGTGAGGGAGTGTCTGTTTGTAACATAATCTGAACAAATAAAGGTTGATTTGATTTGAAACTCATAATCAGAGTACAGGTGTTTTAAAAAACGCAATGGTTTAAGTAGTCTACGCCGAGTGTTGTGTTCAAAATCCTACACAGGACAAAAACTTTTGTGTGATCCACAAATAGTCTCGAGTCTGGGTGTTCTTTAGATCCGTTGTTTAAATGTTTGTGAAGCCCCCCGCGACACAGGAATATTCCTAATGCGGGACTTGTCTTTTAAAAAATAAAATTTAAAAAAACAATTAGGAACGTGTAAACTAATTTCCACGGGACTTTCACTGGCAGATAGCTAACGTTACAGGGAGTAACTTTTATTTTGAAGAAAAAAAATAGGGTGCCGCGCAAAAACATAAATTTGTGAACGCGAGTAACCCCGCGGCGGGCACAGCTATTTACAATAATTTGTAATTTGCACATAGAGCATGATTCACACAAACACCTTCCACATACAGGCAAATTGTGATACAAGACTAGTATTAGTCAAAAACATGCCACAAAGTAGATACATAGATTTATTATTGTTTCAAACATGTTTTCTTATGTCAATCTATTGTTCTACTAGTTCTTCTACTACAATTACGGCAGTATTTATTGGCATATAGAATCACAACTTGTATTAAATGTTTAACAATACATGAATACAGTCTACAATATAAAAGTGTAGGTACTGTAGAATATACGTTTAAGTGATGGCACAAAAAATATAAAGATTTAGAATAAGATAAATTGTTACAACAGACTGCTCTTAATCTGAATTTGCGATTACCGAGAAGTTATTTCTTTTACTGTTGAGGCATAAGTTCCTGAGAAAAAAAAGGGTATACCTTTAAGCTGATGGTTTTGAGCTCGGCTAACAAGTAGAGGTCCATGAAGTACTCCTGACAGAAGAGGCACGCTCCCTTCCGTCGTCCATCGATCGTCGATGCCTGTAATACAATATACAAAATGCCATTAAACATCATGATGTGAGATCGGTTACCATAGTTAAAAATGTATGTTATCATTTTTAATCTGCTCTAAATGTATGTGTGTTAAATTTCTTGGTGGATCAAGACACACGTAACTACGTTTTTTAGCGAGATCCCACATAAACAGTTTGTGGTGTCTTCGAAGGGGTTTACCGCACCCTTCGGTTGTTGGCTACACCTTCGTAGGGTGAAGGTACGCTATCCCATAGTACAGGTATTCTGTAATTTTCCCATCGAAGATTTGATTGGTGTCATTTGGATTAGATTCTGATGCTAATACGGCAATAATATCGAACTGACTACGCAATTACAAAATTTTCACTCAAACATACGAAACCGAAGACTATGTACGATCTCATGTTATGAAATTTAAACAATATTGCCTTGGCTCAGCAGACATTACGTTTTTTATATACTTAAATAACATCTTAATTTTACATAATAACTACACAAGAATGCTATTAATTCCACCGTTATGAGCGGCGAGTTATTTAGACCTGTTTAATTAGACTTTGTAATTAGCAATGTGTACGTTGAGAAATAAGAAATGAGAACTAATGTAAGAATTACGTAATATGAGTCGACAATGCATTAACAGATCGCGGTGACTAACTCGGCCACGAAGCGTGCAGTGTTTACAAAATATCTGTGTTAAGTATCTATCCAGTCCGTTATACCAGAGAAGATATAATAGTGCAAGTTTAGAAGATTCACTACTAAGGAGCAGACACAAATAATCAAGGAAATGCAAACCAATTTATACCTAATGCGAATATTGTGGAAGTTTTATTTTCAAAACTTAAGGGCTTTAGAATCTTGCTTGGGCATGGTTTTGGAGACGATACATCCGCTGAAGTGTTTACATCCTCCGCACTTGCCTTAGCAATCACCAGTTGCATAACGAGGTTAAAGTTCGGGATTAGCGAGTTTTGAGGAAACCAGAACTGCCATTAAAAGTTGACATACGTATTTATAGGGTCAGGAGCTTAAAATTTTGACTACTATTCGTGTGGGTCACTACTAGTATTCTTGTTAACCTTTCTAGCTTGGCTTTACATATACTTGTATTAAGAATTGGTCAAAGTCGGCAGATATGAAACGTCCATGACTAAATACTACTATCTGACTTCTACAACGGGAAAATTTGCGCCAAGCGCCAACTTCACATTGAAACGAATTGTGAAACGGAAACGCGTAAACTCTTTCTTCTCTGTAATTACGGTAATATATATTTGTTTTATTATCTTCACACCCAATGTAGTAAAATCGTCATGATATCGCTATTTGAAGTTTACATAACTACTGCAGTTCCTGCTGGCCTAGGCATTTGAATCAGGCTATAGCCCCTTTTACTCTAATAATCCCACTAATATTATAAATGTGAAAGTTTGGATGGATGGATGGATAGATAGATGGATGTTTGTTATTCTTTCACGCAAAAACTACTGAACCAATTGCGATGAAATTTGGTATGTAGATAGCTGGAGACCTGGATTAACGCATAGGCTACTTTTTATCCCGATATTCCCACGGGATCGGGCCTTACGCGGGTGAAACAGCGGGGCGCTGCTAGTATTCTATATAGATAAAATATCGAAATATTGGTCAATTTTACCAGGTCAAAATTGCTAATTTAATCGAGTAGAATTAATAGTCCACTATTACTAAATCTGTGGCATAGAGCTAATGAACAATTAGTCAAAACTGCGGAATTTTTAAAACTATTTAGCTAATTATCCTTTCCAATTCTGCAATCTGAACAGTAGTATTGCAAAATAAATAACAAATTGGCTTTTTAGCATTACTTTTCTAACATTTACGGTACCGACATCGTGACTGTGATATTTCTAGAAACGATTCCGTCACACCAGCGATCCCATTTATAATTTTCTAGTTTGTTTACTTGTGGAAACCTTGTAATTTTTTTGGGTAATTACTTAATACTTCTTTATCTTCATGACTCAAATGTTTGAGTATTGTGTAAAACAGATTACGTATATACATAGGTGACAAACATTACCAAATTTACACACAATTAGTAAGTCTAGAGATTGGAATGAACTGTAAGCTCTTGGTTTTTGGCTTATTTGACAGGTTATGGACGACACCGCACTTGTAGTTAAGAGACCCTAGCTACTTAGTACCCATGCAGCTTGTGGAAGTGAATTGACCAAAATATTCCGTTCTTTTCAGTACAAGTAACTTTAAATAATGAGTTTAGGTCATCCACAAGAGCAATACCTTTACTTTAGAGAATACTGCAGTAGACATGACGAAATTACGTTGTCATGGCACAAAAAATAAACCTACCAATTCTACTATGGTAGAATTGGTAGATTATTGTTAGAGCACCCTCCTAGTACCTTGAAGAGTAGTTGTGTTGTCATCGAGGAACCATCATTAACCCTTGCATGCTAGCGTCTCGGTCTCTTCAAATATTTGTACGTTTTTTACTACCACACTTTTCAATTTAAAAAATGCATCTGGATTAGCCATTATTCCGACTCTATTAACCTTCCCTAATAATGAAAAGATATAGTTAATTAATGTGCTCTTAAAAGTTGGTAAAATAAGTTGTAACTACTACGAACATGAGTTGAAAAAATGATAATGCAGTCCTAGGTTGTCAAGCTTCGTGTTATCACTAAAATATTGTCCAATAAAAAATAATTGATAAGTTAAAGTACTGTAAGAAAGGTTGATTAAAATATTGTTCAACGAACAGAGCGGTTAAATTAGCAGTGAGGTGTCAAATCTGTTTGAGTTTCTGAAACGATGATCAAAGAAAAAATTACTAATCTATATGATCAATTTCATCGAACTTTCAATTGGCATTTGACATAAGCAATTGTTTGTTTGTAGTAACATTTAGATTTCAGATCAAATCATTCTTCCTACCTTCTTCACAAGACATTTGACATACGATTAGTTCATTTTTGCATTGATAATTTTTTTAAATATAGGGGGGTTAGTCAATTAAAAAACTGGTATATATATATATAGACACACATCTGTATATGTGTATCTGAGCGTGACGCCGTGCTTTTTCCCTATACGAAAAGTGCTTAACGTGCCTACAGAAATTTTCACTTCAAAAACTGGCTATTGTAAAAGAACACCTGCATAGGTGACGCTTACTATTAACTAAATCTACAATAAACGCAACTATAATAAAGTTGAGCTCCGGTGCAAATATATTATATCTTCAATTTATTACGTTACCGAACATTTACGATCACAAACTATCCCCGAGCTATATAAAATAGAAAACCTTCATTACTCTGACTTTATCCATAAATAATCTAGACATTTGTTATTATTGGCGCGAATGTTACGCTCTTAAGCTTTTTGTCACGGTATTTTAAAGCCAAGAATTCTAGTAATATTTATGCATTTATGTCGCCTAGACTAAGTAGTTGCCGTTATATACCGTGTAGGAAAGTAAATAGTTTTTTAAGTTAATGAAATTGAAAAAGAATTCACTGAGAGAGGAATGCCATGAATACGTATTCAAACAGATTGACTGATCTAATGACTGAAGAGTTATTTTGACACGTGACAAGCTGATAGCCAAGGGCTTCTTTAGAGAGGTGGGATATGCAAGAAATTCTATAAATTTCGTATAATGCAGGCATACTATCATATAGCATTAATCATGTCAATGTGGGAGGTGCTGACCGATAATCATTTTTGTTATTTCAGCACCATTTCGATTACTCTGATGCAGCAAAAGAAACAGTTATATAAAGTCAGCACCCGTTTTAAGGTAGCATTTTTAACATACCTTGTAAATTGCTCGAAAATATCAATTTGTCTCACGAGTCATATAAAAATGTAAATTCAATATTATGTTGATATTTTTAAGTGAACACTACTTAAAAGTCTTGAAAACCGGTCTGATTTTTTCAGTTCTGAAGTCTTAAGGCCGACTCTTTTTTCGTTTTTCAGTTTAAGATTACAATAGTATAATTTAATAGTTCAATTAAAACTTTATTTATATAATGCATGATTCACTTCACTTTATACTTCATCTGTAAATAGGACTACCATGTGACATATTACATGTTGTGGTATTCAAACCTTACTTTTCAATGACCAACAAAAAAAAATGTTGTATATATCACCAACATGACCAACATGGCTAGAGAAGTCTTTTACATACATATTTTTAGGTAGATTTCGAAGAAAGTCTACCTATTGGTTTTGTACCAGTTGTCGAGTTTTCCAAAAATTTCTTCACAGGAGGTCTAGTTATAATCCCTAGACCCCAAAACAACCGCCAGTTAAAAAGCTTATACATATATATGTATGTACCTCAATTTTACCGGAACGATAGAGGTCGCAATTATACACCAATTGCTTTCAAACTTGGACGAAACAAACAACAAAATGAAGGTTAAGTTCGTGAAGTTCGTTCCCCAAAGAGGACTGGGGGGCTGATTTTCAAAAAAATTAAAAAAACACGAAATCTACCTCTGCGAGCACGGATTTTTTTTTTATTTCAATGGCTAGACCGGGTTAATTCACGCTCGCGTGATGTCCCATACATATTAGTACAATGAATAAATTTTACATATGCACGACAATCTACACATGCGCATAGTTTCTCAATACAGTTTCTACGATAGAATCTTTAGTGGTGAATATTCATAAGAGCTATTGTTAGAATCGTTTCTTACTGCTTGTTGGTTCTACTCTCAGTTTCAACAAGGACGTATTGGGACAATTATGTACCCGCTAATAAAGGACACAATCTAATATCAAGCAATTAAAATTCAATCGCTTAATCAGTAACAGATTTTTAACAAGAACACTAGTATTGATCTTGAACCCTTAATTGGAATAAAACCACTTGCTACTATATATATACATATATGGAGGAAGGAGTGTAATGTCTAGCTAGAGATGCAACGGATAGCTGTTTGGCCGGATTCTGGATACCAGATATCCGGCCACTCTTAATGACGGATAGCTGGATAACCGATCGCTGGATATCTTGCCGAACATTGACAATCGCCTGTCCTTTGTGTCAAAAGTAATGCCAGTTGCTGCCTTACTTAACATTTATTACTTAATTTATTTATTTAGCAAAAACAAACAGTTCTACACTTTTTTTTAATTTTACAATCAACCGTGTCAGGATGCTTTTGTTTTAAGAAAAGAAAGCGACTCAAAGGTTGATGTTAGGATAGTGTGAGAACTGTCATTACGCGATACAGAATCAGCAGTTACTTTCCAGTTTGATTTGTCTTCGCTAGAGGGCGTTAAAGTACATTTCGTACTTCGAGGGTGGATGTAAAGTATATGCAAATGACGAAGCTACAGAATATGAGAACGAAGGTTGGCAAGCACCCATTTCTAGTGCTAATAAAAGATTCCTCGATATTCCACTACACGTAAATATGTATTTACAGTTGGAAATTGCAGTAAGCGTCATAAATGAGTTCACTTATCTTAACGACTTAAAAATATGTATACCTAGTTGCACTAGAAAACAAAACTGTCATAATCTTTTCAGGTCCATTGGCATAAAATTTGTCGAAACACACATACTATCCAGAAAAACGTTCTCTTCAGTCGAATTACATTTTTTTGTAATAATATGTACCATATGCAAATTGAACTGAAAGGATCATTTCATACAATGAGTTCTTCTTAAAGAGCCTAATAAGATGTTTAAAACGCTATCCTAAAGGCAGGCCGACTATGCAAAGTTGCAACCTTAACCTTTTGAACGCCATGGTCGGCTACGACACCAAATACCGACAAAAATACGACATTTTTGCAATACAAAATAAACATAAAAATAACTTATCTGTGTTCCTTTTGGCTATTATTTAGAACTAAAATAATCTTTTATTTATATAGTTTTCAAAAGTAAAACGATCTCATTAAATGGTAGAAAAACGATAAATAAAAATATCATTTCGAAATGCAATATTTGACCTGCTCACCCCGCCAAAGTCACAAATAACCGACAGCTAATGATGGGAAAGAAAGGAAACTATATCTAAATGTTATCAAAAGATTTACTCTCATTTACATTATTTTGCATTATACGTTTTTTAAGCTTTTATTTACTTTGACCTGTCCCGGAGTCTATGTTTAATCAAATCTTGCTAGTTAAATTTGACCCACTTCTTAGAATAATAATCGTATGGCATTTACCGACAGCGGATGACGTTACAAACATTACTAGTGTTGAGACTAAGTAAGTAATTTGAAGAATATGAATTTTGTTATTCTTTTGTTTGCTCTTGCATAATTTGGTAACTATTGTGTAATCGTCATTATTTTGGGAAATAAGATGATATTGAATGAACGAAAGTTCATTCAATATCATATTGCTGTTTACACAGCGTGTAAGTTTGAGCTTCGTGAAAAACCTCTTTCTGTTTATACTTATCACAATACAAAAGTCAGTTCATCATAAAAATGCGAGATTAAGGATGTATGGTCATTAGTTTCATTTGGCGCTACGCAATGTACACGGCATTCTTTTTTTGAGGTACGGTGAATGACCTTCAAAGTTCGGCGGTGTCGAAGCAGCTGATTACATAAATGTTGTTTAATTGATTACATTGCAGTTTTTGACCGTATGGGGTATTTATTAATTTTTGTTCGGTAAAATGTTCTGTTTACTCATTGTGATATCATTTTTAACCAAAAACAAATTAAAATTATAAAAAAAAATATGTGAATTTTCTCAAAATGCTGGTCTGAATACACTATTTCAATATTGGGTACGATGTTGCTTTTATACTAAGTTCTATATACATATATAGAACTTTCACAGCATGTTTATCATGTTTGCAAGTTACTGTACCGTACCATACATGCATTTTGTGTACACGTTGACCTCGTACTGCGTATGAAAGCTTATTGTTCGTTACATGACTCATCGTGACGATTTGAGGTCGAAGGGCTGAACAACACTTCTGTCGGGTACCTACTTTCTATGATAAACGGTGTTTTGTTGCACAACTGAATGTAAATGTATTTTTACTGTATAAGAATGCGTGATAATTTGTTGAGAGCGTTTCCTTATGAAAGTTTTTATTTGTAAACTAGAAGTTTAGTCCACTGTACTTAAAGAGGTCTCGTATGTATACATTTCAGTCTCTAAAATTTGTTTTCAGGTCTGGAATGAGTCTATAAATTGAATGAACACACTTTCATAACGAGGTTAACTGCGAGTATCTTTGATTAAGGACATCTAAGCATCTGAAACCGGCGCATCGCAAAAGATATGTACATACGGACAGAAGAAATTAAACGGTCGAAACTACCTACCTGAAATAAGAAAAAAGTGAGTCATAAATAGGGCTGCCATCCGTCCGGGTTTCCCCGGATTTGTCCTAGTTTAGAGGGCGTCCGGGCGGGGTTTTCAAAAAGTGTCGGGGTAAAACTCGGACACTCTGTGTCTGAATCGGTGTTTTTTTTTAAGGTGTCTGGGAAAGAATCTCGATTTCACCTATGTGCCCCGGATTTTTTAAGTTTTTGTCCAGCGTGATGACAGGTCTACTGGCCCAACCATCTTTTTGGCAGCGCACGATTGCTACCGCTGAAGTTGCATATCTTTACAGACATTCTTAATTGGTTACGATTATGCGCCATGAGCTTGCTCACTAACATAGTTATGTAAATTTTGTTGGACGTAAGCATAAACACAGTGACACATTCATAGTATAAAAAATATCCTATTTTTATTACTTTGCTTAATACAAAATGACTTGTCCTAACTAAAGTATTTAAAATAAGAATGTATTTTCCTTCAGTTTTCTTCTACAACAATTGATCCTACTTAGCTATTGTGTGCTGCTACAGACATTTGTATCAGAAATTATTTTATGACTGCATTAATCTTAGTAGATATTTGCACGCACGTGGATCATCAATCACTTGAGATCTATTATTGTTATTGCTGCCAAAGTCTGATAAAACCTCCATATGGTCTTAAAATTAATCTTACGATATGATAAGACAAGTACTCTCATCAGAAGTTTTTTGGTAGATAGAGTACTGTGTTCCATTCACAAGAACGTCGGTTCTAAAGGCCGTACTCTGTAAGGGACAGGGTCTCCACGGCCTGCAGGGCCGACATTTGACGTTCGTCTTAAACATTTTCATGGTAAAACCAATATTCAAGACCTACCGTAAGTTACACAGTCCTTTATGCACGGCTATAACAAACAGGCTTCAAAAAGAATTAGGCATAAAGACAGCTGACAGTGCATTTAATCTATGCATAATCTGTCAGAGGTCTTCTCACAGACGACGCGTAATACATAAAGATTGAATATTTCACACATTATTCTATTTAAATTAAGAACATAATAGGAACGAACCTCTGTCGTCTATGGTGTGTAACGACTAACATCATGTAAGCCAGTACCGTCATGGTCAAACGACGAAAGCTAATACAAACAGTTTTACGACGGAGCCGTGTAAATAAAGGGATATCTGTGATTTAAATCTATAGAGATAAACTGTGTGTGGAAATAGAGCGACTACGTACAAAAAAGTCGACAACTTCGTTTAGAAACACTATTTACATGCCGTTTTATTGAGCAGCATAGAGTGACCAACATTAAGTTATGTTAAAGGAAATACATTCAAATATACTTTTATTTCAAACCTTGGTATGGCCAAAATGCCAGATCACATAGATCTAGTCAAATCTACAAACTAGAGAAACGTGAAAATGACTACATACTAACTGGAACGAACTGGGTAGCCATGTGTGCAAGCAAGACGAAATGTCATATAGGAAAGAACTTGCGAGTAGAAGACAGAGCATGAAGTAACACATCAGAATGTGTTAACTAAAATTGCTCCACAACGAAACCTTCATGCTCTGTCTTCTACTCGCAAGTTCTTTCCTATATGACATTTCGTCTTGCTTGTAGTCAAACTAACGGACCTCTGGGTCCGTTAGTTTGACTACAGATTACTAAGTAGTTAGAACGTGACAGATAAATCACTCTCTACAAAAATATCGATCCCTACTGTTTTCATTGCCCTACTCTTTCCGGGCTTTTAAAATGTGTCTAGGGTTACCCTCTTCAATATTTTTTTAAAATAAATTACAATTGTTATGTAAATGAAGTGCTTAACGTTTATTTTTCATTTGAAATGTCTTTGTATACAAAAATCCTACATGTGTTTTATTTTTATGTAAAGATTAATAAACTTCTTCCGTTTTCGAAAATCTCGATAATTAAACTATAAATATTGTCGAATTTATATAGACACAATTATTTTTCAACATAACCATAATCAATATATTTCCATTAAACGATAAACTAGCCAATAATAATTCTATTTTGCACTTTTTTACAAGTGGGCTATGGATACCGCGATAATGGTGTCATTAATGGAATAGAAACTTGGTAAAGCAATGGCGTGTGACGTGGACACCGTCACAACCTAACGCATTAGTGCAGAACACTACACACCATTGTGCAGCAAGTATTATAGACGTACATAAATTTATTTCAATTATAATAGGATGTTTATTGCGGTAGGTTTTTACTTATGAACTTAAGGTATGGGTATTACTGGCGATGCGCTTTCGCCTTTCATACCTCTTTAGAATTACTGCCGAGAATCTGTGAACCGGTAATGCCGTTTTTACCGTCTCATCGGAGTTTTACTCATCGGAGTACCACTCTTACTTTATTCAACGAGCCTTAACCTAAGAGCAGTTGCCTCCTCGCCTTTACCTTCACGATAGAATAGTTACTACAAGATAACTCCGTACCTAAAATACGTGGAATATTGGGGCAGCGGTGTTGGGCAAGCTCCATGTGGTTTGCTCCAAGCATCTTTTTTAACTAAGCATAAATGAACGTGAAGATTCACTCACACTTGTTAAGCCACTATCTAGTGCGAATCTTTATGACTACTATTCTCTATTGGTCACCAGCTCGAAATTTTGAATTTTGGATCCTTTACACTTTGTTCGGTTTGCTAGCCTATCTCCCGGCCATCTTCATTCCTGTAACCAACGAGTGAAAAGGCATAATATCGGTCTATTACTATCACTGATGATCGAATCAATAACTTTTTAGGGTAACAATGATTTCCTGAGTATTAGAAGCAACGATATTAATTTGATATTATGTTGCACCTGTAATTTAAGTGTACTTTATAGGTATGTGGATAATTCGCCTCATCGATACATCGTATCATCACAACTAACAGATCAAAATGACCTATGCTAAAACAGAGGCTGAATTATATTACAATATGCCGTTACATTGACGTGTAGAGTAAGGACAATACATAATACAGAAGTTTTGTCATCATCATCTTCTTGTCCTTTTTCCAATTTTATTTGGTGTCGGCGTAATGTATAGGTAATACAGTTGTTTTTAAATGTTGCAAAAGAGGTTTGGCTCGTTTCTTTTATGCCGATCGCATTACCCGCGTGATGCCAACCCTCCTTGGGAATATAGTCGTTTTCAGACCAGACAGAAGAAGAATTCGGTAAATTGGGGTGAGGAAAACGGATAGGACGAGGGAGCTAGGGTAAGGGATACCGCAAGTCTCCGATGGGGAAACGGGACTTAGACGGTTTAGATGAATAGTTGTGGACAGTCTTCAATTCAATACCTTACTATGTTAACGACACCGACTCTTGCTGTATACGACTACACATAAACGGAAGTCATGAAAGAAAAATGTAAAAAATTTAAGACATTAATTTTGACGTCTCTAGTTTGGCATAGGTAAATAAATGCACAGTTAATAAACATCAGTTTCTTTTATAAACACATTAGGAAGACGCAAATAAACAAAATGCCATTAAGAAAAAATTGCAAGTTAAAAGCATTAAATAGTCACTTAATGTTCAACGGACTGCGTCTAACACACATTATTTGAACAATAAAATATATAAATTAAGACTGAACTTTCCATGCCACAGCATTACATGCGAGATAATAAGCAATAGCGGAAGGCAGATGCTCTCGACTGCAATCAAATGTGTATATGAATAATACCTACAATAATTTGCCGTACAATATTCAAATGTATGATTCGGCAAAAGAAAGTTTCACGGACGTTGAACGAATTACTTACTTGTCGTTTATGTGATGTTGTCATTTGTTAACACACAAAAAGAACTCAAAAGAAAGTGCTGACAAAAAACAGTTGAAAATTGAAAAGATGTAAGCCCTTGAGAAGGACTTATGATTGTACACGTGGTCAGGCCGACAGTTGTCAGCACTTTCTTATGAGTTTTTATTGCTAATTTAATATGTTTAGCTAGAGGAGAATAGAAGTTGCCACAAAAATCTATTTAATTTAGAGCATATACACATAATAAGTCTTACAAAGACTTTGCAAGTATATGTATATGATATTTATATCGTTGTCAGGTAAACAAAATTACTGAAAATATTTTTAATTTATAATATTTTAATTAATAAACTATGTGCGAGCAGTTCAAAATATGCTAAGATCCATCATATTTTGCATACATTAAATTATGAATAGATACGTCCACAAGCAGGCTGCCTACCACTCAATGAAACTCGCTGACGAAGCTACTCGAACGTCAAAAGAAACTTATTAGAACGACAAGTAGTAATAGTAGTCAGCGATGCTCAACGCTTTGTAATGAAGACAGGCTGAAAACAAAATAAATTACAAGCCAAATTACAGCATTCTAGTTAAACACGATAGGATAAATCTTGCAGTGGCGTATGGAACCAACCAACCATGACAAACAAACATCAGAGTCAACGACTTCCCCCGAACATATAAGGCACTTTCAGTTTCGTGAAATGGAAAGCGGCACACACATCTCCCACATACTACAAGACGCGCCATTTTTGCCAAGATGGCGGCGAAAAAACATGATAATCCGTCACGGCAATATGCGCAGGCACACCCAATAGCCATCAATTTGTCAATTGCAGCAGTTTGTTACTGCATTTGCGGTCATATACCATATTATATATGATTATCATTAAATGTAGTTCTTAGAGAACATATAAGTAAACAAGGAAACTTAGAGAATAGGGCATTTAGTAAAGAGGACTGTTTTCCTCAAGGGGGATCATTAATAAATACTAAATCCTGCGCCAAAGGCGTGCAGTCAAGCTGGGAAAACTAGTTAGTTTTCTGAAGCTATTTACTATAATTAAAGAACATGTCGGGAAGTGCAGTGACCCGCGATAGTGAAAATCTATTAGTACCTGATATCGGACTGGCCTTGGTCAACGCCGCGAAAGTGTATCCACCTCTCTAATTACTCCAGTCTTACCTTACGAAGATGTAGATTCTTTTAGAAAATCTTTATTTGACGAGAACAAAATATTGACAGTTTTATAACCCAGTGTAACTAGCTATCGAATGAGGAAAATATTACCGCTTCTGTAAATTATACTTATTTAGGAGTATTTATAGGAGTATATTTCCACAAAACGGCACGGAAAAGGACCACATAGAAAACCGAGGCCGGTAGCCCATCTTCAAACACTTGAAGCTTACAGCTTGCCAAAGACGGTGAGCCCGCGGCCAGAGTAAATTTGACATTAACAGATCTTGGTGCAACAGGTGTAGATGGTTATACATGGGCAACAGCAGCCGCCGCAACAACCACCACAGCATCCACCGCAACAAATCTTTGATGAGGTCTAGAGTAAAGAGAAGATTGTGGAAAAATAAACTAGATAAACTGTTTTCACTTTTTATACAAGTTTTTTTGAAGCTTTTTATGATTGTTGTATTTTACTCCGGCGATTTGTGAGTACTTATAGCCAATATAGAATTCCTCTCGTCAACTGTGGACATGACATATTTGTGATTACAGTTCAATCTTCAAGATGTTAAGATGATCTGTCCTGATGTACTTCAAGCAATAAGTATATGTCTTTGAAGGTTTGCCACAGGGAATAAAACAATGAATATGGAGAAGTTTTCTTTACTAAAATCTATCAAGGGACAATCACTTTTGCTAAACGTGAATAACAAAAACATTGTCTCCGGAAACGCGAGGGCGCGGCACTTGCACAATACGCCACCATCCGGTATAGCTTACATAGACACAATGCATATGCACACCGCACGACAATCTAACCGATTCTCGTCAAGGCTCATATCAGCACGTTCCGCGATAAAAACCATGTTGACAACTCGGTAACTCATTCGATTTAGAACACGTACGGTAACAGTAGTTCCTTTGCAACGGACAACAATTTAATTAAGAATGACTCAAGTTGAATAAGGAATGAAATGGTCGTTATAGATTCTGATCGTGCGCGCGAGTAGTGTACCGCTCGTTTGTCTAACGGTATGCAATAAAGATGCTGAAAGTCTATTGTTCATTGGAGAATTGGATGACAAAGTTATAGAATTTAGCTTTAAATCATATTGACGCGTGAATATCAACACACCACAAGCTCTTTCTTTCCAATTATTTTAACAGAGAAAATTGTCGATTATTAAGAAATTTTACTGACTACTATTCAAGAGCTTAATTGTTTACAGAAACCCGAGGAAAGGATCCAAATTTTAAGCAGGTCAAGAGTAGAGTGTAATGCGAGGCTCATCCACCACCGTGAAGAACCCAATGTGTAATAAAAATAAACAGATACAGATACACGCACACGCACCGCACGCACGCACACACGCACACACGCACACACGCACACACACACACACACACACACACACACACACACACACACACACACACACACACACACACACACACACACACACACACACACACACACGCATGCGCGCGCTCGCGCACGCACATACACGTGCATTTAGTTTGTGCATGTACACACATGCACAAACTAAATGAGTCAGATTTAAATTTTATAAAATGATATTACATTAAATTATAACTATACTAGCAACCCGTCCTGGCTTCGCACGGGTAACAGACATCTTCAGTAATCATCATCATATTTCAACCAATTTACACAAAACCTTAACAAATTATATACATAAACCTTCCTCATGAATTGCTCTATTGAAAATCCGTTCAGTAGTTTTTAAGTTTATCGCTAACAGACAGACAGACGCGGCGGGGGACTTTGTTTTATAATATGTAATGATACCTACATCTGATTGTAAAATTTACATAGCAACAATGTACAGGGCAACTTGTAATTATAAAATAACAACTCTTTACTTATTTAATCTCCAGTACATACTCATGCGACCAGTCATGAAATTTTGTTTACGATGTGTATGTGTCAGGAGTACAGGAAGGGACATAGGAATTTGTATTCAGGAAAAAAACACTCTTCACGAGGTATACAAACTAACTTTCACACGGTCGTCCGGTGACAATATCTACATTATAGCCAACGAAGACGCAATAACGAGCTAGTTTCTTACAATACATAAAATAAAAAACAACTATCAATGGATTCCTGGCTTTGCGGCAAAAAAAAACCTCATGTAAATACAATAATCTAGTCGGTAATGAACTTTTTGAGTATATTGGGGTCAAGACAGTAGGGCCTTGGAGTCTGAATACTCATTTTGTCTATAAGGACCATTTCCTTGTTCAGTTAAGCAAGTGAGGGACACTTCACGTGACCAGAGGGCTGGGTTATTTCTTGCACAGCGAATTAGCATTGGTATTCAACATGGCGATGCTGTAAGCCTTCTCAGAACGTTTTTTATGAGGCATGTTATATAAATATACAATTTTTTAAAGTAAATAGTCATGATTTTAGATTGTATAATAATAGAACAAAAAACTGTAAATAATAAGTGAAAAGCGACAACGCTCAGATTGCATTCCTGGAGAAACGCGATTTACTTCTAAAGGGTAAGGAATGTCTGATGGCGATCTGCTTCTCAAAAGAATTCTTAATGGCTTTATCCCGGATCTTAGCGTAGTGTATTGAATACTATGAAGTTGTAAAGAGTGCTAATCAGTTTGCATTCTTTATACGTAAAGAATAGAAATGTTACAGACGTATTTAAGAAATATTTAAATTTTAAAATTGATAATTTTATCCGATTAACTTTACTTGCATCCCGTAATTAAATGAAAAATGTAGCAGATTAACAACGAAAGTAAATATGACCAGGTGTCAGCGATACACTTGGTCATATTTACTTTCGTTAATAAAGGAGTGAGGTCCAGACTGTTGTCTGATTTAGACAGGGTCATTCTCGATGTCAGCATAATACCAACGCTACTTCTTACTAAGTAGCACAATGCTGAACCAACGACCATTTTTGGTTCATGCAGAGGTATCTAAATTTAGTTTTTTCTTTCTTTCTTTAGTGTAGGACGAAGTTACAGAAGAACACAAGGTTGAAAGAAAACTAAGAATTGCCAGATTTTTGGCATATAAAAAAGATAAGATATAACGACGCTGAATGGATTAATGATGTACGCTGCTTGCATCCAGATAAATGAATAGAAATTAGAAACAGCTACAAACTGCCAGAGATATAGATGACCTGACCTATAGTCATGATTTCTTAGTAATGTCACAGCATCGAATCGAATAATCGAAGAATCGAGTATTTGAAGTAGGATAGACTTTTGTATATTAGTGTGACAATCAAATAACAAATAAGGTAAAATTAATTAATCTAGCTTAGTTATATAACTTTTAAACTTTCGGGTTCCATGATCTATGTTTTTACGGAAATTAGCTTGGCCGGCTTACTTGTAGTTTTGTTGTGTTCTTTATGTAGTTTGTGCGATCTTCCATTTTTTATATTACTAAGGTAGAAGATACTGGTGGCTATAAATCACAATTCGACATACACGTACTGCCAATACTAATTGATAAACAGCGAACTGGTACCTATTTGAACTAGGCAATGTTGACCGAGCTCCTCTTTCAGTGTAGTCGTGAGACATGTTTATTTTACTGTTGTTGATTTTTGGTTGTGTGTTTACTATTTACTTGTATTGTTACTTTGTCTTGTGTTGTTACACTTAAAACTGTCTCGTTAGATGAATACCGAAATAAATTATTTATATTTATTACTTCCTACGTCTTTTCTCGCAAGGTTCTGATCAGCCTAATTACGATTTTCTGTTACTTATAATTGGAGTGGATAATTTCAACATGAAAGTCTTATTTGTTTTTTTTCTTCGCGGTATAAGAACCAGGTGAAAGTATCTCCAAAAAAGTAAAAAATGGTTTTTTTTTTCATAATTCGGGTTACAAAGTGCTCCTTTATGAAATGCCAAAACGACGTAATTGCAAATGCAATATTTCACTAATTCCAAAGTAACAAAATAGCTAAGGAACCACAAGGAACTAGGTAAATTCTCGGAGTATATTTGCTCTCCTGTAAAATTAAGAAAATGTAGATACGTTCATCTGGTTCTTATACCGCGTATTGTGTAATGAAATAGGCGTTTGTAACAAGCCTAATGCCTATCCAAGAAACCCCTATTCATTCTACACTTGAGCGTTCTATTATTATAGTTATTATATTCTCGATAATATTTCCTTTAGTCATCCTTGACAGGTGCTGAAAAAGTGTACTTAGCAAGTAGACGTAACTACAGCTTTATGAAGCACTGATTTATACGTGCGCTGCGACATCTGGCGGTTTATGTGCTGTTGTGAGAAGCTTCATCTAGTTCAGGGCTAAGTCAAATTCTTAGCAAGTGACCTTACTATGTTTATATGTTTTTGTTTTCCGCTTACGTATTAAATTGTGGTGATGTCATAGTTTGTTAGAATTCATATGTTAGCTGTTACAATGACATCATAATCTGTCTCACTGCTAAAATATTATTACTTTATTACTCATAATACACTAAGGCCCTTATATTTTATAAACTTGTGGCTTAAATATGTTAAATTATACGTCAGTACGCCCTGTAGCAGGAAGCATCATGACTTTACAACAAGCCACATAGTTGACAAACGCAAAACTAGAACAAAAAAAAAACTGACAACTCAAGACCATACTTTGATTTTGTCTCTTGTTTAAAGGTGCTTTTCTGGATTTTTTGTCCATGTTTTTAAAGAAATGCTCTTCTTCGAAATTAATTTCCAAACTTAAATTTGTTATATGTAAGACCCAATACAGTAAAAAGGTTCTTCGGTCACCGAGTTTATGTTCGGATTTTTCGGAAGTTAATTTTGCTAAATATTATTTTGACTAATTGTTAATGATTTGGAAATAACTATACGTAACGCTCCTAAAATATGACCACACCTTTCTGTAACAAATTGTATATATCAGGGTTTTTTAAGATATTGTACAACCAATATCTTTAGTCACACAATTCTAAAATCAAACTATGAAAATCAGTTGTTACTGCCAATATAGTGCCGGGCAGCCTTCAGATTAAATATGCAAACAAAATCGTGTACAAAGTCGTCAGTTACAACACTATCTACCTATCATTTCACTGATTTCATCGCACCTATTACGATATTAAATAACTTTAATCCTTAACTTACATTTAAAGAGCAACTTGCATCGTGATTCCATTGCAAAACAGTTGAACTTTTAAACTGTATTATGTTTGGAGCCGCATGAATTGAGGATTGAAACCCTTTAAGATTTCATGTCATTGTACGCAAGATCTGTCCACAAAAATTACTAATACGATAAGTCGAGTAGTATTAGTCTGTGTTCTATAAATAAAGTGCACGTAATTTGTTTCATCATCTTCGAGTCACAGAGAGCTTTCACAATGACTTTTAGTACTAAAATTTACTAGTTAACCAATTCCCAGATTATGTTGAACATTATTATGTATTTAAAAAGATCTATATATATATATAGTAAAGATCTAAATATACTACAATCTGTTGTTTACCAAATGGCGAGTATTAAAAATTCGTCTGATAGTTTCGGAGCTATTTTCATCTTGTCTCTGTCATAGGCATAAGTAAGTATAATAAGCATTATAGAGTCTATTTGGCTAAAAGGCATTTAGTTACTAAATCCTATTAATATTATAAACGTGAAAGTTTGTGATGATGTATGGATGTTTGTTACTCTTTCGCGCAAAAACTACAGAACCGATTGCGATGAAACTTAGTGTGTAGATAGCTGGAGACCTGGATTAACACATAGGCTACTTTTTTCCTGATATTTCCACGGCATCAGGACTTACACGGGTGAAACCGCGGGGCGCAGCTGGTTATTATTAAATCCTAACTAATATTATAAATGCAGTGAGTTTGTTTGTTTATTTGCCTTTTAGACGCCTTAATTACTCAACCCATCATCAAGAAATTTTGCATACACGTTGTTAGGGAACGGATATACGAACATTTCATCCCGAAAGAATTGTTCCCGATTGTTACCCGAATTGATTGACAAACTCTAAATTACTGCCAGCGAAGCCTCAGGCAAAAGATAGTAAAGTATACAATTCGGTTGCCAGTGAATATACTTTATATTTTTAACTAAATAAATACTATAATAACAGTAGGCTAATAAAGCCTTTAGGCCGTTAATATTGCTTAATAAAATTTAGAAAGGGCGTATATGTGACCACGACCCCGGCAACATGGCTTCATCAGCTGTTCTTAGTAAGAGGTAATTGTGAAACACTTCCAAAGGACAATACTACACCGCGTGAACCTCGTTTAGTATGCACGGATAGTACAACTAAGCAGACGTATGTTTAGGATACATTCATGATTAGTTTTAGGTAATTTCGTAAAAGGATGTTATTGTTTAAAATGTGTGAAGGAACGCTAAAGATAATAAATAACATACTATTCGTAAAGCAATGATGACACCAAGGACGGCCAGACAGCGAGTAGTACCCGATATCTATATATTAATACGTGAAGCGAAAACTTTGGATCCCTTTTTACGAAAATTGGGCGGACGGAGGAGTATGAAATTTCGCACACTTATAGTTTACACAGAGAAGAAGTGACGAATGCTAAAATTTTTGAATAATATTTGCTACAAAGTTAAAAAAAATGCAAAAACGGGTACATACAGCTATGAGTGTCCAGTATTTATTTTGACCTGTCATGGTACAAAAGTCTATACAATGACAGGTCAAGTAATATTGGCCAATGAAATAAACCATGGTCGAAATTTGACTACCACGCGATCTCTAGTCTTTTTAAATCAGTGTTTTATTGTTACTAGAGATCGCGTGGTGGTCGAATTTGACAGGTCAAAATAAATACTGGACACTCATAGCTGTATGTGGGTACATACAGTTTTTGCTTTTTTTTTTAACTTTGTAGCAAATATTATTCAAAAATTTTAGCATTCGTCACCTCTTCTTTGTATAAATTATAAGTGTGCGAAATTTCATACTCCTCCGTCCGCCCAATTTTCGTAAAAAGGGATCCAAAGTTTTTGCTTCACGTATTAATATATAGATATGCCAATATGTATCACATATAGAACGAAAGGTCATATTATACATTTCCACTTTTTGCTAGTTACGTTGTTGATTCCACGAAACATAGGCTTGTTTACTAGACAGGATAGAGGTCTGGTCTAGTACACTTCACTCGTTAACTGAGTGTTATGAATACAGTACGTTGGCAAAATAAAGTAAAATATATTTATACGTACTAGAGCCAAACCGACGCTTATCAGTACAACAACAAATAACATGTTTTAAAGGCAGGTGCAAGCCGCTGACGCTAACACTCCGTAATAACAGGTATCCTGCCATACACTTTAGCTCAACACTAATTGGCTTCAAACAGCTGAAGTCAAGTAATTTAGGGCTAAAACGTCCTAAACTCCACACGAGGTCACTTTAAATAATTTTGACGATTTTTGAAATCCTATGCTTTAACTAACAAACTTGACACTTGGCAGTAACCGCGCACTTAGAAGTTAATGGGCTTTGACATAATTATGCTGTGAATATTATGTAATATCACAGCAGAATGCGTTAATTTGCTGGTCATTGCGTAAAAGGAACTCCTTGGCAAGTAAACGGTAATAAACTTACATATCTTCATCGAAACTGATGAAACCAGACGACGTATCTAACACCATACCTATTTTTTGGGATGGGTCGTTAATGAGGTTACATTTATGGCAACCCATTTCTTTTTTTTTCATGGTATAGGGGCAAACGAGCAGACGGGTCACCTGATGGTAAATGACTACCGCCGCCCATGGGCACCTGCAACTTGAGAGTCACAAGTGCGTTGCCACCCTTTAAGGTGGGAGTAGAAGATGGGGGGGGAAAGATTGGGAAGAGAGAGGAGAGGGGATGGACGGGAATAAGGGAAAGGGAAGGATTAGGGCCTCCGGTAACCTCACTCACGCGGCGAAATGCAATGCAATATTGCTTAACGGCCGGTTTTCTGTGAGGTGTGTGACGTAACATCCGCCTGGAGCTGAGTAAATAGTGCTTCCACTCCATAAGCGCCGTGCTGTGCACCAAGCACTGACAGATCATAGTAATAGTTGCCGTCGACCCCATTCTCTATGAAGAGAGCGAACCCTGCTGGTGCATCACTTACCGCGAGCACTTATTACGGCGATTAAATTATCTTCCTCGTAGTGCCGAAAGTCACCTATTCCTCTTAGTTACCGGTTAGAGATGCGGTTTGGCCCGGCGGAGGACTGAGGCAGAAGGTGTCTATTGCCTATTAACAACTCCAGAGAGAGCTTTTCTAGCACTGAAGAACGCCCATGCTTGAACAGATGCTGGTCATGGTTACTGTTTGGTCCGAACTGCACCTTTGTGCAGGACCATTTCCACCGCTCCGGCAACGGCAAAAATAAAAACAAGAGATATTAAAATTTATTATTTATGTCATATTACATTATTAATTGCAACTTAATACCTATCATTAATTTTTATGACGCAGCCAGTGTTGCCAACTCTTAAAGTTGTACTACTAAAAACGAATAATTTAAGACTTTAAGACAAAACGGTCGGGAGCATTGAGCCTTTTCGAAAAGATACACATTATTGCAATAAAAAAAACGTAGATTATTGTCAGGCAGCTAGTTCATCAGAAAATAACGGTTAAATAAAGTGTTGTATTGTTAGTGAAGATGGCTGAGTATTAATATCCGTATAGCAATAAATTACAAACAAATAAGTGGCGAAAACGACATAAATGGCTTCACCGTTTCACAAATGCTGTCATCGCAAAATCTACCAATGGGTAGAAGGTTTTTTCTACGCGGCAACTCGGTTTGCAGTGTATAACATATTTAGTGCCCACTAAAGATTTTATATTATAAGATCATAAACTTTGACCGTAAAACAAGCTAACAATGAATTGGAGATCCTTATAATAAAGCAGCTCTTCAAGCCTTTAGAAACTACATATTCCGAGAATAAAACTGCATTCGCATCGTTCGAGTGTGCCACAACAGGTAATTACAACAATTACATCTGCTATTTTATGCGCCCGTGCAGCGTTGGTGACATTAGCAGACGTCACATCTACCATCAGATTGTCACGTAAAATAGCTTTTCATTAAAAATAATGTTGTAGTAAAGTCTTTATCTGCGTCTAATGCGCGTCTTAGCTAGGAAACGGTATTAAATCTACCTCCATTTTTCTTTGTTGGTTTATTTTATAATGGAATTTCTGTCAAGATCTGTTTGTTGGTTCTTTTTTGTTTGGTTTTTCTGCCAATAGCGATTTTTATAATAGAATTTTATTGATTCTATTAAAAACTTTTTAAATTCTGATTTGTAAATCAAATTAGAAAGTAAAGAGCACAAAGCTCAACATCGCTGAATGATGACCAGTGATCGGAAAAAGTGGAGCTAATTTAGGTAAAGAGTAGGTACTGTGGAAACCCCCTCGGGCGACGCACAGCCCTACCGAAAACGGTGGGGGGGTGACGACCCCACCGGGGTTTTCGGTGGGGCGGTGTGTCGGAATCGAACCGACTAAAACCACACGGTGTGCCGTACTGCGCCTTAAGTAGGAGGGATCCGGGAACAGCTTTTATTAAGACATCCGGAAGTAGTGACTGCCTTAGGATAACCTATTTTTTATGATAATTGTCCCAGTTTTTAAAAATATTACTTACGTATGTTTAAAATGAATGTTAATAATACAGTAAACCAATTAAATACATTTCAAAACACAAACAAAACAGTTAACATATTTTTTTCGTTTTCAAAAGATTGCACTATATTATTTTCAATATTTTAAAATATAAAAAAGTCGGAACAATAATTTAAATACAAGTTTTAATAATCAACAAGGTAAAGGTAAAAAAATTACGCGGTTTATTAATTTTGCAATAATATTGAAACAAAACTTAAACTAAAATCAAGCTCAATTAATTAAGACGCTCACTAGGTACTAAGTACAACGCACAGAATAATTTTTCGATTGATGTTGATACTTTTCAAAAAAAAAAAAAAAATTCATCACGTGTTAGATTTTATCGAGGAATTAAATAAATTATCATGAGTTTTTCCTATTTTCTATCTGCAAACGACCTCTTTTTGTACTTAAAACCTTTTTTATATGTAGGTAAACTCCAAAATCGGGACGTAATCGCGATACCATTGCGCGGTACAATACCTTTTATTTTACCCGACGTTTCGATCGAATTGCACCGATCGTAGTCACTAGACTCGGGTGAACTGAAGCTATATGTATTTATTTGGAGT